>JAHZTW010000002.1:71298244-71385683 GCA_020283515.1 Alliaria petiolata | reverse complement strand
AATCACCTGAACTCACTCCACTTCGATCCCCTTCATATCCTCTGTTCCTCTTTCCTCATCATATTCGTTTCAACCGTTTACTTCATGTCCAAGGCCTGTCTCTTATACACATCTAGATGTGTATAAGAGACAGGTCCAGAGTCCACACCAACGATATAATGGATACTATTATCTCTGATTTTGTTGAAGTTTAACTAGATTATTACACTATGATACTTCTATAACCATACTAATTCGACGCAACACCAATTGAAACCCCAAAACAACAAAAAAACGTAACACCAACTTCCTTCTTGTTGTATCCCACTACAACCATTTAAAGCCGTAAAAACAGTTAAAACATTAATTAACTCCCGCAATATATAATTCAATAAAACGAGAAGTAGTTCCAATGTCTACTAACAAAGCTTATATACATAAAATCGAGTTTTATCGAGTAGACATTATTGACTGGCTTATAAGTTATAAGTCTAAATCAGTCATGTGACAGAATAGACGTGAACAAATGCTTCAGTGACAAGCTTTTATTTGCTTTTCAAGTATGGAAATTTGAAAAGCAAATAAAAACTCTTCACGTTTACAAAATATCTCTATTTCTTAAAACATACTTCTTGATTTTGGTTTTGCTCGGTTAAAATATATCGAATATATGACTAAAAAAAATAGAAATACATGGGTTGTTCTGTTAGGTCACATACAATCAGAGTTATATGCCTTACAAAAAGAAGAAGTATTACTTTTACGGGTGGGGTACGGGTCCGATTTGTACCACGCTGTGTAACCTTTGGTTTGCACTTTTATTTCCAAACACACTGATGTCCATAAAAACGAACCTAACTGACGCATCTCATATCTTTTTTACATATTCTTTTAAGGAAAAAGATTCCAGGAGCGATCAGATGATTAGAGAGCACAGTGGGTAAAAAGTCTTTACTACTTAATCATTTGTTCCATAAATGACGTTTTTGCCTGGCTACAACTAGAAAAGTGGAAATAAAGAAGAACAACGAAATAGCTGTCTCTTATACACATCTAGATGTGTATAAGAGACAGCCGTTGCACCAGTTGCTGCTAAAGTTGGACTCAAAGCACCTGCACCATCGAAATCCAAAGCAAAAGCAAAGAGTCCACCTGCCAAAGCAAAGAGCCCACNAAAATTTAATAGAAATGGGTGGCAAGAGAGAGAGCGTTGAGTGATGTGAGACTTGAGTCCAAACATTAACTCCTCTCAACGCTCTGCTTCTCCTTTATATCACAAACCTTTCCTTCTTTCCTTTA
The DNA here is from genome assembly GCA_020283515.1 of Alliaria petiolata. Classification (NCBI taxonomy): domain Eukaryota; kingdom Viridiplantae; phylum Streptophyta; class Magnoliopsida; order Brassicales; family Brassicaceae; genus Alliaria; species Alliaria petiolata. The sequence continues at coordinate 71,384,405 of JAHZTW010000002.1, read as the reverse complement.
GCCCCTCCAAATCTCATAGGCAAAACCCTTTACGATGCCTCCCAAAATGCCCGATTTCTCGAGCTCCGGGAAGCACAAATTCTTGAAACTCGGTTACCAATACCTCGTCAACCACTTCCTTACCGTCCTTATGATTCCAATCATAGCATACATCGCCGTCGAGCTTCTCCGAATGGGTCCCGAAGACATCCTCAATCACCTGAACTCACTCCACTTCGACCCCCTTCATATCCTCTGTTCCTCTTTCCTCATCATATTCGTTTCAACCGTTTACTTCATGTCCAAGCCACGCACCGTCTACCTTGTAGACTACTCTTGCTTCAAACCTCCCGTCACGTGCCGTGTCCCGTTCGCTACGTTCATGGAACACTCTCGTCTCATCCTCAAAGACAATCCCAAGAGCGTCGAGTTCCAAATGAGAATCCTCGAACGATCAGGACTCGGAGAAGAGACTTGCCTCCCTCCAGCTATTCATTACATCCCTCCAACTCCAACCATGGAATCCGCAAGAACCGAAGCACAGATGGTTATCTTCACTGCCATGGACGATCTCTTCAAGAAAACAGGTCTTAAACCTAAAGACATCGACATCCTCGTTGTTAATTGCTCGCTATTCTCACCGACGCCTTCTCTCTCCGCCATGGTTATCAACAAGTACAAGCTCAGGAGTAACGTCAAAAGCTTTAACCTCTCCGGGATGGGATGCAGCGCCGGTCTTATCTCCGTCGATGTGGCACGTGACTTGTTACAAGTCCATCCTAACTCCAACGCAGTCATAGTTAGCACCGAGATCATTACTCCTAATTACTACCAGGGCAAAGAGAGAGCTATGTTGCTCCCAAATTGCCTCTTCCGAATGGGCGCCGCGGCCATCCTCCTATCTAACCGGAGATCTGACAGGTGGCGAGCTAAGTATAAGCTCTGCCACCTTGTCAGGACCCACAAGGGTGCTGAAGACAAGTCCTATTACTGCGTTTACGAGCAGGAAGACAACGAAGGCCACGTCGGAATCAATTTGTCTAAAGATCTCATGGCCATCGCCGGAGAAGCCTTGAAGTCTAACATCACCACCATAGGTAACTAACAATATCCTAATACAAACATGCTTTGTTATTATGATCGTTTTTTCTAATTTTTTTTCTTCTTGAATTAACACGAATATTAATTGGATTGAATAGGTCCTCTGGTCCTACCAGCATCGGAACAGCTTCTCTTCCTCATATCTCTAATCGGACGTAAGATCTTTAATCCAAAGTGGAAGCCGTACATACCTGATTTCAAGATGGCCTTCGAGCATTTCTGCATCCACGCAGGAGGAAGAGCAGTGATCGACGAGCTGCAAAAGAGTCTACAGCTGTCGGGAGAACACGTTGAAGCCTCGAGAATGACGCTGCATAGGTTCGGTAACACGTCGTCGTCTTCGTTGTGGTATGAGCTTAGCTACATAGAGGCTAAAGGGAGGATGAAAAGAGGCGATAGGGTTTGGCAGATCGCGTTCGGGAGTGGGTTCAAATGTAACTCCGCCGTTTGGAAATGTAACCGTACGATCAAGTCACCAACGGAGCTGGGACCATGGTCGGATTGTATCGACCGATACCCTGTCTTTATCCCTGAAGTTGTCAAACTATGAATAAGCTTCTCTGATCTCTCTCTCCTAGTGTGCTTAGAATTTTATACACTCTTGTCTAATCCGTTTTAAAAGATTTGGAAAATAATAGAGAGAAATGAAACAGACGATCAAATACCGTAAATGTTCATATCTGCGTATACTTTACATCTCTACTTTTTCATTTGGAGCATTTCTTATTTTTCTTTTCTTTTTAGTTTCTCGTGATGTAATTTGTGATGAATCAAATCAAATACTGAAATTTTAATTTTAGTTTTATTTTTAATAATCCCTACTAATCCTAATAACTTGTGAATTTGTTAATGTAAAGGTTGCGGTGATAAAGGCTATAAAAATAAGAACAGAGGAAGCAAAAAAAGAAAAAAGAAAAGAAAGAAGGAAGCTTCTTTAGGATTGACCAATAAGAGATCTGTAGTTAATATGGGTAATAGTGGGCATGTGGTCATACAGTTGTCAGAATTGATACTAGCATACTTAAATCCGATTTGACTTTACGCACGGAAATTCTGGTGAGAACCTTAAAGTTAATCGTTTACTTTACCTTTTCTCGTACAAATAGGTGGTAACTGTGTCACACGAATGCCACGGGTTAAACGGGTTAAAGGCAATAGCCAAGTCTGATGATGCGGAGAACCAAATTGTTGGACTCTTTTGGCGTATGATCTCACGGGATGGGATAGATCCAAGAACAATGTTTTCTCCACCATTGCTCTATGATTTGAATTACCATGATAAATGGGCAACAAATGGCTTTGAGTTGTTGCAAGAAATTCAGATTTTTGGAGAGGAGCATACTGAAATAGCAACCGTAAACAGATTTTCTAAAATGGAAAATTGGATTGACAATCGAACCAAAAGTGAGGTCTAAAATCGAAAATTGGATTCGTGGGTTTGAATTATGGGGCTTCTATTAGAAGTTGGAAGAGTATAGTTCGTTTCTAGAATTTTAATAACAATTATTGGCCCACATATATTTGAGTTCGTAGCCCAAACACTATTTAGTCCGGCAAATCAAACGCCTCTTACGCAACTCGATGAGTTTAGTAGAAACTGTAATGAAAAATCTTAACAATCAAGGCAAGTAGTAGCCATATTCGTTTCCTATGAAGACTTAAGTTCCTGTATTGGTTATGTCGTAGCTAAAGTACTTTAGTCACCGAAAATTCGTGGGCATGATCGTGGCTAATTCATAGTGGCTAATTTATAGTTTAAATATTATGGGATGGTATAACCGAAGAGTCTTCCAAAAGTACCACACATACATCATTTAAAGATTTGTAAATCAACCCTGTAAAAATCAGTGTACTAGTGCTCAAAGCTAGCGACTAACAAACATGGGATTTTTGGTTTTTGTTATTTCTTTCTTTTTTGGGTAGCAAAGGTTTCATTTTTATTTTTTTACTTAATAATTAGAAAAAGTTACAATATGCGAGTGTTCAAAATTTTAAGTGTATTCTGCATATTAATCTTTTACAAGTGTCTCCTAATGTAGTTTATTCATTTATTTTGTTGTTTTTAATATAAACTCATGTTCGTTTTTAATATAAACTCATGTTTGAAAACACGACCGCATTAAACACTTATTGATGTTTATATCCTCAGCGTCCAAGCATCGTTGCAATTTCATCTTATACGATTAAAATCAGAAATTATAAAATACTTTGTTTTTTGCGTTTATAAGTTCGAAATCCGAAGTTTTGTTGTGGATCTATTATATTTTGATGAAAATACAAGAACAATTTGCTAAAAAAAAAAGAAATAACAAAAACCACAAAAAGTCTTCAATAAACAAAAGCGAAATAGAGAAAAAAAATAACACGTAAGGAAAGCGACAAGATGGACCACACAAGAAATCCATTGGATAAAGAAGCTGACCAATTAAAACAGTATAACGAAGATCATATTCAGAACTCAACCAATCAAAATCCAGATAAGGCCTCAACGTGGGTCCCGCCAACTGAAGACATAAACACCCAAAAAGTGCAGAAAATTTTATTACTTAAAAATCCACTGACAAAAGAGAACGCACTTCATGCGGGACATGTCCTCTTAATCTCAAACCTTCGCTGCGCAATACTATACCCCGTTTTTCTAGGAGGATACTAAATCTAACTTTTTTTTGCACAGATCGATAGTTTGAGAAAAGATTCAATTATTGAAGTTGAAACTCGAAGTCAAGTCCCCTCGTGCACTCTCGTTTGTTGATGTTGGTTTTTTCGAGTTTGTAAGAAGATGAAAAGTTTGGCGAATGCTGTTGGAGCTAAGACGGCGAGGGCCTGCGACAGCTGCGTGAAGAGGCGGGCACGGTGGTACTGCGCCGCCGACGATGCTTTTCTTTGCCAATCTTGCGACGGTTTGGTCCACTCAGCGAACCCTCTCGCTCGCCGGCACGAGAGAGTTCGTTTGAAGTCGGCAAGCCCGGCGGCCTCTAAGCATAGCAACCACAACCACTCAGCTTCTTCTCCTCCCCCGCACGAAGCTGCCACGTGGCATCACGGGTTCACTCGTAAAGCTCGGACTCCACGTGGCTCCGGCAAGAAGAGCCATCCGTCGATTTTCCATGACTTGGTGCCGGAGATTAGTGTGGAGGAGGATCAGACGGATAGCTACGAGCTAGAAGAGCAGCTGATTTGTCAAGTGCCGGTTCTCGATCCAATGGTGGCTGAGCAGTTCTTAAACGATGTCGTTGAGCCGAAGATCGAGTTTCCTATGATGAGGACCGGTGTAATGATGATCGACGATCAGGAGGACGAAGACAACGCCGAGAGTTGTCTAAATGGTTTTTTCCCGACCGACATGGAGCTTGAGGAGTTCGCTGCTGACGTGGAGATTCTACTCGGTCGCGGGTTAGACACCGAGTCTTATGCCATGGAGGAGCTAGGGTTATCTAATTCAGAGATGTTTAAAATCGAAAAAGACGAGATAGAAGAAGAAACAAAAGCCATAAACATGGGAATATGCGATGACGATCGGGACGACCGGGATGGGATGGTGCCGTTTGAGCTGAGCTTTGATTACGAGTCACACAAGACAGACGAAGAAGAGGTAATAAAGAATGTTGAAAAAAGTATTGGTGAATGTATTAAGGTGGAGGAAGAAGAGCAGAAGAACGTTCTGATGCTGAGATTGAACTACGACTCGGTGATATCAACTTGGGGAGGCCAAGGTCCACCGTGGACATCGGGAGAGCCACCGGAACTAGACATAGACATTAGCGGCTGGCCAGCTGTTTCCATGGTATGTTATATAAACTCATTCTTTAGAAATCATAAGTGAGTTTTCTCTGATTATAATTGTCCATGCCTCTTATATATTACTGTTATGTCTCTTATAATTTCCGATTGTGTGTTTAGGTGGGAAATGGAGGGGAAAGTCATCAAAAGCAGTACGTTGGTGGATGTTTACCTTCGAGTGGGTTTGGGGATGGAGGAAGAGAAGCTAGGGTTTCTAGGTACAGAGAGAAGAGGAGGACTAGATTGTTTTCTAAGAAGATAAGGTATGAGGTACGTAAACTGAATGCAGAGAAAAGACCTCGAATGAAAGGAAGATTCGTTAAGAGAGCCTCGCTTGCTGTTTCTGCTGCCAATTCACCATTAGGTGTAAATTACTGAATATTCATGTTATATCTCAATTTACTTTTTTGTTTTTTTTTTCAAACAACAAAAAAAAGTTAAAGTTTTGGTGAACTTTTTTCTTCTGTAACGACAGAAGTTTTGTTTGCACTTAGTTGTGCTACGTGGACTTGGTATGTACATAGGAACAACCAATAATGTGACTTCCTTGTAAGGATATATAGCACTGATGTAAATATTTATATCTGGTAATAAGAATGTGAAAAGGATCAAAAGGTACTCTGATTGTTAAAATTACTCTATAAGTTAACATGTTTACATCTCAAACCGAAATTAAACGAACATAGCTTCCCAACCCAAAAATGAACTGATTTTTTCTTGACACATATATCAGCCAGCATTACTTTTATATAGAACAAAGGGGATGAAAACTCGGTACCAATATAACTGCACCAAACTAAACCAAACAAGTCAAAGTCAACTAAACACTCGTATTTTTAATTAAATATATATAAAGGATTTTTTAGTCAATCGGCCCAATCCTTTATAACAGTTTGATGTAGTTTTAGATTATTTTTTCTATATTATGGTTATTTTCTGACCCAATACTGAGCTTAAGCCAAAAGAAAACCAAAAAGTGTTTAGATGACCGATCCGGAAACATTTAAGTCCAATTTGGTAAATTATTCTAGAATACAAAAATCTAACAAACCAAACGAAACAAAAAAAAAACCAATAATTAGTAAAAACTTTGGTTAAAACTTTTAGAGCCAGTATATTATTTTGAAAGAAAGTTACAGAATTGGCATTTCAAAATAGAAATAGCTTGACAACCAATTACAACATGGCACTATGAACCAAGGGCACTTGTCCCTACCAATTTATATGTAGCATTTTTCTGTGTAGTCCAATTCCTTTTTAATTTCTAGCGAAGATGAAACTGGCAACTAACTACCACACAAGCGTATGTTGGACCAATCATCTATCAGCGTTAATACAAAATATCCTCATATATCATTATCAACATGCCATTATTGATTTAAACCTGTGGTACATAAGAAATGTTACTTTTCGTGGCGCTTAAAATTTTGGTATGATGGATAACTTCAAAGAATATTTGTTTGGAAGTGCAATAATATGATTATCTAAAGCTACTACGTAAAAACAGGTTAATAAAGTATGGGGTTATACATTAAAAAAAAACTTTTAATGTTGAGAAATCCTTTTGTTTTTGTTGTTATCAAAAAAAAAAAATGTCCAATTCATAAAACGACAGTACACAACTAAAAGATGTAGAAGTCACATCGTAGGATGTTGTTGTGTAGCGGAGGGATGGGTCCGCACGAAGGAGCCTAGAGAGGCATTCGCCTTGTAGCTTATATCGCATATTCACATTCAACCTTCGATTTGCCGCTTCTTCTATTACAGTTTACTGGATAATAGAGAATGTACGTGCTTAGAAAAGTATTAATATATTGTATAATATTTTATGGTGGTGCAAGGCCGATAAAGTTTAAACTTATGTGGTTCAAATTAGAGATTGAAAGTTTGGGTGATTCGAAACTGGTTTTATCATCGTCAAAATATTAATTTTAAGAAGTTAAAAATAAAAAATAACAATTACTAGAGCGTAAAGCTAATAAATAAAAAGATATGAAATAATTAAAAATAAAAAGTTTTTACTTTTGGCTGAAACTATTTTAGATGACATGTGTTGAATATATTTTAATTTTATCTTAAGTGTTTTTTAAAAACTTTAAACCTTCAACTTTGATACGTTAAACGTTAACGAAATGACTATATATATATGACACTGAACTTGTCCGTTGACAAAAAAATATTAAAAATCGTGTAAGCGAAAAATTAAAACATGACAATCATATAAGTGCTATATTGTTTTAATGAAGTATAACAACCATCTACGTTGGTAAGATATCAGCGAGACAAGAGAAGTTTATCAAGAAAGGCATCAAATACTTTAAGATATGATCATGATTTGAATCAGTTATCCCCAGAGACGTACCCGTTAAATTCATGAAATTAACCAAAGATGCAAGTACCAGTGAATCTCAATTTGGATTAGATCAAATTACCAAAATTTGCAATTTACTTAATGTATCGATCGAATACATGCGAACACACAAAAATAACCCTATTGCCTATTGGCTATTTGTTGTTCCCACTTGGCTATGCGACTGATTGATAAGCTCGATGAACCATAGGATCTAATATATTGGAGATATCACCTCACAAACTATAGCTAAGAGGAGTGAAAATAAGAGAGAGAGATATTATTCTTTTTATATGTATATACTACGCTGCCTATGCCTAAACACAAGAGAAAATGATCGATCGTTTCGTACACTCATGAAAACTGAGTGATTAAATCTTAAGAGAAAAATAAGAGAAAACTTTAAGATATTCTAACAGTTTTTTTTGTTAATTTTTTTTTTCAAATAGTTTTGGCCAAAATAGAAAATTTGTGGTGATGGGAAGTGAATGAAATATCCATTTAATAACATACTCTAGTCTATATATTTTTTGTTGTTGCTAAGAATGTTAATATCATTAGGAATGAAAGTTTGAGTTTTTACAAAGAAGTGAACCTAAATATGATACCTTGCCAAAAAAAAAGATAGTAAAAAAACAAGGTAGCATAATACAGAGGAAAATGAGGAAAATAGTAGCATAATAAAAAAAACAACTATGGATCTTGGTCCGGAAATTCTTGGATATTAAAGAAAAAAGTAGAAAAATTAGTTTTCGATAAATTCAACAAACAAAAAAAAGATGTAAATCCCGTCTTATTTGGACCAAATCAATAGAGAGATTTACAAAGATTGAAAGGGCAATTGGACCCACCAAATTAAATTGAAATTTTGGAATTTTGTAATAATTTAATTCATATTAAGAGAAGGGTGTGTGGCTCATGGCTAGCTTTTTGGGATGAAAACTGAATTGACATGTTTGTGGTCCCTCTCCTCCTCTTCTATAAAGTCTTTTCAAATTTTAAAATTCATCTTCAAATCAAAATGAGTAAATTCCAAAACCTGAGGGACCATTATTTTGATTAAACCCCGTTTGGCATCTTCGTTTTTTTTATAAAAAAAAACCCCGTTTGGCATCTCCCCTTTTTCCTATGATATTTATTTTCATGGAGACCCTTCATAAAAATATCTCTACTTCATTTTTATTTTATTAATCGTAAATTTTTATCTACACATGCAAAATGAGACCAGGTTGAAACAATCTGTAAGAATTCAAGCAGATGACACAAAAGTTTATTCATCCCAAAAAATAACAGAAAATATATGGACCCCTAGGTGGATAACTGGATTATGTGACTTCTTCCAGTAATGGTTTCTCAAGAAATTTTACTTATGGATTATGTGACATTGCGATCTGCACCTGTAATGGTTTCTTAACGTGGGACTAATAAAAAAAATCAAGACAAAACTTCGTGGACCAGTGACTAAAGAATGGTTCGAAAACAACAATAATTGAAGTAAACTTAGGTTTCAGCTTTTGAGTCATAAAATAAACTAAAAGCCCATTTAGCTGGTCAACGGGCCACTTCGGCCCTTTTCGTCTTGCGTGTTTAAGTAGAATTCAGGAATTGTAGCTAATTAACCCCCGCGGAATTATCTATTAATCTAATTTTTTATATTTATATTATTATTATTATGTTTATTTTTATATATATTTTTAGTGTTTTTTTTATTTTAAATATAATTGTTACATATGTAGACATATTGTGAAATATTTTTCCTAATATAAATTGAAATGTGTAAATTGTTTTCATAAACTTTTTCTTATATTTATACGCTGCCGTAAGTATTTATGTATCTCATGGAATATTTTTATTCAATTGATTTCTTTTTTTCTGCAGCTTATTTCCTTCAAGATTTAAAAAGTGAATTCACCATCGATCCCACCCACTCTCTTTATTTCTTTATTCGAAATATTGTTCTTATTTTTTTTTTCGTAAACAATTAACAGTTTTATGGTTTGTAAAATTAGTGTTTGTTTTTTTACTTTTAAACTAATATCATGTAGAGGCTTAGTTTATAGTATTTCATAAATGTAGTTTAAAGTCATTTGGACCTAAATTTTTTTTGTTAGAGTATCTACATTTTGTTTTTTATATGTAACATTGTTGATAAGTTTTGCTGTCTTTCTATTATTTTTTATGGATTTTAGAGATTTTTTTTTTTTTTTACTTTTTGGTCTGTTTTTCATTTTTTGCCTTGTTCGTAGTTTTTCCAACTTTGTTTATACTTTCTATTTGATTCTTATTACAATTAACATTCTGAATTATTAATTTTATAGAGAATTTATAGTGTTTTCGTTTGTAGAGTTTTTTTCTTTCTAAATTCATGTTATTTTAGGCCAAAAAAAATTATATGAATATATATAGAAACCTATTAAAATTAATTTTTAATGTTAGATGATCATTTGAGGCCCATAAAAAATAATTTGTTTGTTGATGTGGACAGCTTCGTTGGAGAAAGAGTTGCCTAATTATATATATAATTTATATAACTAAGCTGTTTTTTTTTCAACAAAAAGTGAACTATATTTAAAAGTCTAAATGATGATGAGGCTTTACAAAAATAATGGAGATTGTAGTTGTTTTCCTTTGTGACAGACAGAAAACTTAAAGAGACATTCAAGGATCCCATGGTTTTAGTTTAATCATTTAAGAAGACAGAGCTTATCTGATGGTATGCAAAACCGTAAAAGAGAAGAGATTATTGACTTGCAAATGGCTGCATGAAATTGAGCTTGACACGGATGAAGTTGTATAGGCATGACAATATGGCATGATTCTAAGCGATGGAGAATTGGTGTAGTTGATTTAAAATCAAAGTGTACTACAAAGGGATATATTTTACACAACTCGGAGAAGATTGCCACGGACCGAAGGTGTTTCTTTGCTCACTCGGGTATGATCTCTTTGTAGTAATTAAGTACACTTTGATTTTATGTAAATTATAATAAGTATGCAGTTGCGTTTTGTCATGATAAAAAGTTGTTTGCAAAATTATGAACTTATTAACAAAAAAGAAGAAGAAGAAGAGGCATTGCGGAGGATGACCGACCTTACACCTTCGTTGGTGAGTGTGTCTCTAGATGCAATAATTTAATTAGACCATAGAGGCCCAAAGAATACGAGGTGTTGGAGGATCGATAGAGTGATCGACAAGTTAGAGAGAAGGAAAATGCGGAGACAGTGTCTGTATCAGAAGCTATCCATACAAACTTGTCGTCTTAATGAGAGTCGGGGATATGTTGGTTTTGAAGACATGCGTAGAGTAGAGCCAAACTAGGAGATCGATTACAAAGCAGTCTCCATATACCGTTTCAAAATAGTCTTTGCAACAAAAGCATTAGTGTGGAGCCGAGATTGTTTGTTTGGGTAGTTAGTAGAAGAAGTCAAAAGCTCATGTTGTTTCAGATCCATGGATGAAAGTTAGTGTAACTTATGGTTGTTATCTTTTTTTATTTGTTTCTTGAAATAAAGTTACGGTTAAATTTTGTTTCTTGTCTATCGAATAAAATTTGTGTAGTTTGTGGCTTTATCTACGTATTAAGTTTATACAATTATTTGTAATTTGACACTGGGCCAATTCGCCCGATCCCATCTAACGGATTTCCATTCACAAAAGTCACTATCCGCCCACACGCCTCGACCAAAAATAATGCTACAAGTACCACACGTACGCCATGGTTGATGGTTCTTCTTTTTGTTTTGTCGTCATGTCATGTCCCGTGGTTCTATGCTTATCATGTTGTATATGTTTTTATTACTGGCTTACTGCTATAGTATTACTGATGCGATGCTTAACACTAGTTGACCTTTTTTGGTTACTGTCTCATCGAAGTCTTTCATTTTTCCCTTATCAAGGCTCTAATTTTTTAACATCGAGAGACGAATTTTTTTTCGTGAAATTACGTCAATTTAAGTGGGTCATTCGTCACGACAAACCCTTAATATTATTAGCTGCCCAACCTTATTCCTTCAATGCTTCTTCGTCTCTTTTTTTCTTCTTTTTCTTGTAGAGGTTTTGGTCATTGAATTATTTGTTTTCCTATTCCCTCTTTTGACTTTAGTAACTTATTGATTGAAGCCATTATTTTCTTACACAATGGATATATGTCCTCCTGGTACAGTATATTAAACCAATGTTTCTAAAAATATATATATGCTTCAAAAGAGGGAATAGGATATATGCTTCATAAGGATATTATCATACATAGCAAGCAGTGCTTATTTTTTAATTTCCTTTTTTTTTACCCTCCATGGAACCACAAAGAAAAGGAATTTCAGAAAAAGGAGTCCCAGAGAATCTACCTAAATTTGATGAATGATAATGCAGAAGAATATATACAATCCTCTTCAGACTTCAGTATATATTTCCTCATATGTGAAAAGAAAGCGTCAGTGTAGAACATACCTTCGGTATAAATCCTTTTTTTTTTTTTATGTCAACGTACGAATACGATCAAACCTGTCTCCTTTTTCTTCTAATTTCTCTCTACCTCTTAATTCATCATTTGTTTCTATGTTTCTAATTTTGATTTTGTTTTTTTTAGAAAACTGCCCCCAGCAAAACTCAAAAAGTTCTTGTTATTGTAAAAAACAATCTAAATAAATAATGAGAAGATGTATTGATATATATATATATATATATAAAGGTTAACTATGTACATGTAAACATGTATGTTAACAAAACTTAAGATTTTTATGATATTGTGGGAGTAAATATGAATGAACCAGAAAATCAAGTTAAAGTGTGAGGGTATATGAAAAAAAAAGACAGATATAAACATTCATAGAAAATAGTCTAATTTTTTTTTAATGCGAACCTTTACACACTTAGAGAAGACCCTGATGACAAGGACAAAACCTATAAACAAGAGACAAATAGCTACTGTTTTCCTCATAAAGGGGTTAGGCAAATAAATAACTGATTACTGAAAAAACGTTACCGGGTTATTTCATTTGCCGAATGTGTGCACTAATAAATTGTAAAGATGTATTGAGTTTAATTAGGGAGCTTGGTAAAACAGCAAAAACTCATGCCATGATTTTATTAATCTTTACAAAACGGCTGGCTAACGATCGATCCTCCAATGTGAAATAACCAAAATGCCCTCTTTTAAGAAATACGTACAAACAAAATGATGTAAAAAAACAAGGATAATTTGGACAATATATAAGAGTTGCAAAGAAGATGGAAGAAAATTAAAGAATAGAAGAAGCTAAAGGAACCTAACTAGTTGTGGAGAGGATCTGGGGCACTAGGGATCTTTCTATTGGAATCTTCAAAGCGAGCGTTGGTGTTGTTTAGACCAAACGACGAACCCTTGAAGTACCTTTGGAAGAGTCGTTGAACATCGTCGCCCTCCTTGTTCTTGGAGACGAGGGTATTTCCGTCTTTTCCGAGCTGGTCGTCATCTGACAGTTCCCGGGCTTGTCCTTCCCGGAAAAGCCAGATCTGGGACAGAGAGATGAGTAATAGAGCGACGCAGAAAGTCAACAGAATATCTCGACAACCCATACAGAAAAGAAAATGAAGATCAAGAGCAAGAAAGGGAATGTTTCGATGAGGAAACAAGATACGTGAGAGATCTTTTTATTTTTTTGATATGACAAGAAGGTCAGAGATTGTTATACTCAGACATCTCTCTCTCTTTCTCTTTCTCCTCTCTCTGCGTTTTGATGAGATGGAGATGGCGGAGCCGGAGGAAGATGACGGGCATGCTATGTCATTGACTCATTTGTTATTTAAGTGAGTCTCTGTCACTGTCGTTTTCTATGTCTCTGTTTTGTTCCATTTTTTTTGTAAATATATAAGAAATAGCTGTTATGTATAAATACTCAACGAAATACCTGTATACTTTAAACCAAAAAAAGAAATACATGTACAATATGTCTGTAATTACAATACGTGCAGTTTATATAAGAACTTCTTTTTCGTTGACAGTACGTATATAACATTTTCTCAGTTATGATTTTTATTTACTGATTTGGGTTTCTTGATCACATGCATGTTCCTTCGATATATTCTCTGTTTATTCCTCGGTTGGTTAAGAATATGGTCCAAATTTTAAATTTTTGATTCGTTGATAAAGTAATGGAGTGGTCCAACAACAAATGTATGCAAAATAAATAAAAATAATCATGAGTTACATTCCCAAGATAGGTGCGATTTCTGTAGCGTTGGGAATTAAATGGATGCAAATTATTAGGCACAAAAATTGATATTTCTAGCTACCCGACGGAGATGTAAACAAGAAAATGTACAACAATATGGGAACAGAACTAACAAAAAGAAGAAGCTAAAAACCTACGTTTCAGCGTGTCGGTGGTCAAAGTTGAAGACAAGATATCGATGGAGGCGAAGTAACAACAACGTTGATTTTAATCACGCAAAACATATTCTATAATGTAATTTAGTTATCTAGTAGTTACAGAATAAAGAAATACTATTGTGTTTTTGAAGAGTTTGAAATATATAACAAATTAGTATATGGGTACTATGGTAGTGTTAAACTTCGTCAACAAATGTTATATACATATATAATACATATTTCTTGACAAACAGGATATGTCTGGTCAAGGAGTGAAATGGGTCACATGGGTATGTCTGATAAGAATAATAAATAAAAAAGAAAATGTGAAATTGATTTGAAGAGATCTAATATCAAATTCAGATTGTCTATAACTATTTGGGTTAGTAACAATATTTGATTCGTAATCAGGAGTCTTTTTTAATTTTATTGGTGGCCGTCTGTTTAAATCCCACATTAGTAACAAATATGATATAAATCAGTTAAACTATACTTACCATAAACGAAATCTTTATTAAAAAAGAATAAAATGTGGGTTATTCAGACTTTGGTGGTTTAGATATTTGGTTGAGTACAAAAACCAAAACTTGTCTTCTTTTCAACTTCGCTCGCCATTTTCTTCTTGTCGTTGTCTCAATTTCGTTTGTCTTTTTTTGTTCTTCCAAGTTCCAACTCTTACGTTTTCCCTCTGATCCCAAATATTATTTAGGTTTAACTCTTTCGGCTTCAAATGTTATTTCTTCTACTAACCAGTTTAGGAAGTTTTCTACTTTTTTCCTCTATATATTATCTTAGAACCACGTAAACCTTTCTTTATAGGTTAATATATATCATAGACGATTCATGACGCTGTTACCACCATAGCTTATCACATATGGAAAGGAAAGGAACAAAAGACTTTCACAAACAGCAACCAACGCCTATCACTGTTATCTTTTGAAGATCGACGAAAGAATTTGAAAAATTCCGAAACCTAATAGAACTTTGACTTCAGTGGGTAGTTTTCAGCAGCTCTTAAAAACCAAAATCCATGTATTACCTTGTTTTCTATTTCTTTTTTTGACAAGGACACAAAAAAACAATGTTTAAAACCAATTCGTTTGAACATTCTTTTTTTTGTAAAGAAAGTTAATTAAAACGGTTAGACAATGGTGAAAGGGGGTAAAGAATTAATTGGTGAAAAAAAACTGATTGTACAAACATTTTTATCGTTAAAACATTGTGAGAGACCATCCTTAATCCATATACATCTATTGAAGACAAACTAAGAGCACCTCCATTGATGTAGTTATTGAATTCTTCAAATGGGTTCTTAGTAGAAAAAATAATAATAAATAATTTTGGGGTTCTTAAAATGGAGAGAGAGAATTCTAAAATATCTTATTTAAATTTTTTTGGAGGGTTACTTTTTTAATTTTAAGAACCTCATATCATATTATATTATTACTTACTTCCTCCGTTTCACAAAGAGTGTCATTCTGACATTTTTCACACAAATTAAGAAAAATTTATAAATCTCTTTTATACCCTTTATTAATACACTAAATCAGTTTCTCTCTCTAATTAATACGTTAGAATAATAGGGATAAAATTGAGATTTAGTTTAAAAAGTTGCATTGAAAACACAAAGTGACACTCTTTGTAAAACAAAAATCAAGAGTCAAAATGACACTCTTTATGAAACGGAGAGAGTATTTTTTTAATATATTTGTAGAAACCGTCTTAAATTTTAAGAATCTCATGAATCTTATAAGAGCTCTTTTTCATTTCACTTTAATTTAAATATCAATGAAGATCACCGCTATCTACCATTTTGGATCATGTGGAGAATTTGGAAAAGTAGAAATGAACTCTACTACAATAATAGACTCATTACAGAAGAAGAAACTGTTGACAGAGCCACTGCAGATGTTAAAGAATGGAGAGACGCAACACGCAGCGAAACCATGCGGAGTACTATACATCCTCTCGTACGACTAATAGAAACAGGGTACATTGGCATCAACCTTCAAACGGCTGGCTGAAGTGTAATTATGATGCTTCTCACTATCCTACAAGCTCTACATCATGATTGGGATGGCTAATACGTAATCAAAATAGGTTTTTTCTGGATAGAGGAATGTACATGTGTAAATTCTAAGGAAGACATACACCGACTGAAGCAGAATGTTCGGCATTGTATGAGCTATGCAATCAACATAGTTTTTTTTCCTATGCTGACTTCGAGCAGGGAATATGAATGTGGAAACGGTTGCTGATTGATTCTCAGACCATCCACATCCTTGATACTCTGCTGAGTGTCTTCACAAATAAAAAATGAGATATGTTTTGACAATTAAAAATAAAAAACAAAACATATATTATTTTCTAATTAGAAGTTGCCACGTGGAGATTTAGGAGTCTTAGGTGTCTCTGGGCAGACACCCATTCTCTCTCATTCTCCCCTGTTTTCTTTAAAGACATGATCTCATAGGTCAAAGGTATATAAAATAACAAAATGTATAATGATGGAACCAAAATTCATTATAAAGATAAATTTGTCAAAAATGATAATTCCTTCCACAACCGTTCACCAAGGGAGGAGCTTTTAGTTTCGAACATTTTATAGCATTATAAAGCTGTGTAGGAAACGTTTTTTATGATTAATTTTAAATGTGTGCAATTGCAACCGTCAGCTTGCAGAAGGTTGTAGCTTGTAGGAGCACCAATCAAGTCTTAAATCATGGCACTGTAGGCTTGGCCATATGAAGAAGAAAAAAAGACTTGAAATTATAGTGAGAAAAGATGTATACAAGCTGCTAAGACAAAAGGTTTAGAAGTTGACAAAAAGAAAGGTATGGAATTACTTGAAGACTACATATGGAAAAACACAAAAAGTAATATTTTGGTTTTGGTAAACATGCACAGTCAGATTTATAGAAAACTTGTAATACTTCATAGTTTTATCGTTCGTTGGCTACAATAAAATTATGGGGTTCGTGTTCCATGTAAATGCAAGGTCATCGTTTAGTTCGGTTTATTGAGTTTTATTTTCTTAACCGGAAAACCCAAAACTTCTAAACCAGGAAAAAGCCAAAACCAAAACCAACTTGATTTTTCTTTATAGAAAAAATCATCAAGTCATGGATGTTTTTCTATAATAAAAAAAAACATGATCTAAACTTAAAATAAAATCATACCAAATCAAAACAACTAATTTTGATTTACAGATGCATGGTTNATACTAAAACCGAAAAATCCAAAAACCGAACCGATTGAAAAAACTTGAATCTCCCGACTTCAATCTTGTCCTATTTTAGCCTAAAGGAGGAAGCTGAGTAGAAGTATTCAGATTCCAAAGATCGTCGTCCCACAAAACATCATCAAACAAAACTCCATAGTTTTTCTCAACGAACTCAACGTCCCAACATGAAGGCAACCAAACGGTGCTCCACGTCATCAACTCGTCGATCGCAACATCTCCGGCATTGAGCCTCATCCCCCACAATTCCTCCTCCTCCTTCACCGCCGCAGCCGCAGCCACCGTTGCTGCAGCAGCCAATGCATCCACTTGCTCCACCACAACCACCTCTATTTTCCTCTCCTCCTCCAGTTTCTGTTTCTTTCTCTCCCTCTTCATTTGAATGATCAATGCATGTATGATTGAAGGTAGGGAGAGGATATATAAAGGAGGGATCAGAAGAGAGAGACTACAGTTGCTTAACCACACGCCATCTGTCTGATCCTTTGGCCCTACGTGTCCTCCATTACTTTTTGCTACAAATATCTTTGAAAGTGGTTCACCAGAATAATAACACGAATTAATATCATATAATTTATTTTTTAATGTGTTGAAAAAATCGAAATGCCGCCCAGAGAAAAAAATCGAAATTCCCGCACGTACCAATTATTCTTTATTTTCTTTCCTTCCTTAGGATGTGAAAGAAAACAAAAAAAAGAAAGAAAAAAATAAATTGGTTCGATTTTTACTATAAAAAGGTGGGAAAATGATACTTAAAATAGTGGGAATCCCACCTGGACCGGAAATAGACCAAACGTTCATGAGAAAGAGACAAAATTGTAATTTGGAAAGGACGAGTTGAGATTGTGTGTTATACGAAGGGGCAAGTCGTCGTAAGTGGACGACCACGACCATGACGATGTGAATCAACTATATATAGATTATATTCTTCTTTTTCTTTCTTCATTTTACATAATTAATGTTTCCAAATTAGCACATTTATCCTAATGGCCGGTGAAGAAATAACAGGGCTTTCACGATTAAATAGTGCAAATCCCCCCTATGCATAACAATAGAACAATAAAAGATGAACACTTGTTGTCTCTCTATTACTGACTGATGCAATTATATACATTGAAAGCTTTGGTGGGAAAGGAAAAACTATTCAAACAAACCAAAACTACTGGGCCACGTTTAGATATTTACGGTTTAATAAAACGATGTAGGGGTTTAATTTTAAACAGAAAAGTCTGATTTCAACGTTGTTAAAAGGTAGATGCTGAGTTTCACTTTCAGTAGTAGGTATAGTTTACAAATTACGTAACATAATACATTAGTTATAGACCGTTATCTCTTTTCTTAAGAACAATATCAAAATGAATTAAGAATATATTAAAATAACGAGGAAAGAGGATCACATTTACATCAACTGTATACCAAATCAAACGTCACAAATAGAAGCAACACCTCACGACAAAAACAACTCCTCCGGTCTCGTATTAACCGCGTAACTCGAAACATTATGGTTAGGAATGAACACGATTTGAGAAATTGCCTTCTCTTTGACCCTCTAAACGCCTTTCACAACGCATCGTTTGCATTTGATCTCTCCAAACCGCGTTGACGGCGATAAGTTAACTTTCCCGGAAATTAACTCAATTTCTTTTTTTGGTACGGAGAAAAGAAAAACAAAGAGAAAGTCTTCCCTTTTTCTCCAGTCTTTCGTCTTTTAGTAGTGTCCGTCCATAAACAAGAAAACGTAACGTCAAAAAAGTAGTTTAGGTTAATGATTGTTTTTGTACCAATTCATCCAGTAACAAAATTTAGTAAGGGTTATTTAGGTAGATGACCTAAGTTTCGGTAAAACTTACATTAAAAAATGGGTGGTAAAATTGAAATTAAGAAACTGTTTTTTTTTTCGGGTAAATTATATACAAGGGGCATGTAAACCTGAGTACACCATGTTCTTGAAAGATTATTTAATCGCTGATTTTGATTAGAGACCACGGTTGCTTTTAGGTTTCACAAACTCATAGCATAATCTACCGTTACTCTTTAACATACTCATTCCAAAACCTATGCACCCAAGGAAACATCGTTCGTTATCCTTTCTGCGTATGAAAGCAAATACAGTTCCCTTTTTCACAAATGATGACGTGGCAGACTACATTAAGTTTGGGGGCTTCCCTTCTGCTGCTACTGTGGGTGCAGCCCCATAAGAGACATTCACTAGCTGTGCTGCAGCACGAGCAGCTGCTGTTGCACGATCAGCGCTAGCTAGAGCAGCCCGAGCTATCTCCATTACATCAGTCTGATCCCGTCTAGTATCGGGAGGCGCTTGCGAAGCTGAAGTCAGCTTAGATGGTGACATGTTTTTGCTCACTGGGTTTCGAGCTTGAAGCTTCTGGAGTCTCTGTGTGGCCTCTGCAGGCAGAATCTCAGCTTCCCTAGAAACCGAAGATTGAGTGAAGCCTTGTTGGGATGGTCGAGATTCAGAGAGACCATCTTGACGATGTATTTGCTTAGCTCCACCCTACAAATGACATTAGAACCGAACAATCAACTCTCTAAAGGTAAGTTCATTTGGTTTACAACATATTCATTTGGTTTAAAACATTTCCAAAACATTTGCAAAATCGTTGAAGCTATTGAACCAAACTCGGCATTCACATTCAGTAACCGCTAGGCATGGAAAGATCATCAATTTATTGCTATGCAGACATATACTTATAGTTCCTTTTGCCCTATTGAATATCTACCAGACAAAGTAATGATCGATGGACACGAATAGAAATGTTGACAACAAATTATTCTAGTAGTTCTTAAAATTGGAGTTGTGGTTTCCAATTCAATGTCATGTTACTTCCATTTTGGGGGAAATCATTTTTTTCTTTTTGTAGTTAAGTTATATAAAAAGCTCACATCCTGTTTGCGAATGTTACCAACTAGCTTTTCCTAAAACTGATAAATCCGGGTGTAGATAATGGTACCAGTAAGTCTTCATGGCTCTTCATGAACTCTGCTTCAGTGGCAGAAGAATCCCAGTTCAAATTGTGCTCCTTTGCAATTTCCTTTAAGACCTTGAGCCTTGCCTCTCCCGATGGACTGGCGGGAGAAAGCTTTTCAATGATCTGCCCAAAAGTCAAAAACAAATCCAACTACTTAAGCACTTCATCCAAGACTGCATTTTTCTCTGGATAAGTACATAAAACACGATTAAGAAAGAAGCTAGTCCCCCAAGTAGTATACTAACTGTACGATTGACACCAGAATCCGGACGGAGCTCAGAAGAAACCATGATAAACTCTTTCCCATATTTTGTACCAAACAGATTCTTAATTTGAAGAAGATCAGGCACTTCTGAGCACCTTGGAGCAGCAAAGATGACGCTAGCGATAGCTTCTCTCAGCTCTCTCGGGCATTCCCTATTCGATTGAAACCCAAGAGACACACACACACAGAGAACATAAACAGGGTCACGAATCTAATCCGCGTTTGATAAACTCTGATCACAGAAGAAATCTCGAAGACTCACTTTTGACTTTCAAGGATTGGAACACGGGCAAGTACAAACTCGCAGAACAGCTCCAGTATCTCATAGGCTGCCCATAAATTCATTTCTCTGATCACATGCTCCACCTAGTTTCATATACAAAGAACGTAGGATCTGATCTCTGAATGTAAGAGATAACATAGACGATCGGGATGAGATCATAAAAAAAAATGGTCAAAAAAGAGGAAGGACCCTGATTCGAGCGATGGGTTCCTGTCCAGCTTGTAAGAACTGAGCTATCTCCTTCTTCATATGTTTGAGCTGCATATCCCTCTTGTTTTGCAGCAATTTCATCCGAGCAATCGCCAAGTTCAAGCATGTCTTGCTGCCCAAAAGTAAAACTCTAGTTCGATGAATAAAAGAGCAATTGATGCCATTAATTAACAAAATTCTGATCCAAAACCCAAATCCTAGAACGAGAAAACGTATAAAGCAGCAGCGAAAGAGCAGGATTTGAAGCGGGAAAGTGGAGAAGGGATCGAAGAAGAAGAAGAAGGAGAAACCATTTCGCGCCGAAGACACCACGGTTGAAGAGTTGATTTAGCAGCGACATCGGATCGGAGCGGAGCGGAGGAAGCCACCGGTTGCTGGATTCTTTCAATGGCGCAGGTCGGTGATCGATCGTCGTCGGTTTAGGAGAAGGGAAACGAATATAGTGAAATAATCATCTGCTTCGCGGAACACGAATATTTCGGTACATTTGTAATTGATGATTGGAATAAAACATATATATTTCAACCGAGACTTCAAATCAGACACAAGACAAATGATCTGCTTGACCTGTTTTTATCGATTCACACATTATCAGCCAAGTGGTTCATAATGCAATGAGAAAGTAAACCATTCTTCAGGATTCTATGGAGGATGCAAGGTGATCAGAAAATGTAGCGAGGACATATATTGTCCTCTTCTCCTTCAGTGAAATCTCGAGGGTGTAGCAGCTGCAAAGTAGTTTGATAAAACAGAGGAAATGATTCAAGATTTGATCGTGCAACCATAAGGAACTGATTAACAGCCATGTTCTAAAGTACCTTCAAAGAAAGGTGAAGGAAATGAATTAGGAAAGGAAACTGAAGAACACAAACTGATTGTTAGTTAACATTTTTTCGGGTTCAACAAGGTAATTAAAAACATATAAGATGATGTGTAGAGATCCTTCGATTGTACAAACTCACCGCAATCATCATATATGTAAAAAGTCACGGCAACTTGGGGTTATATCATATATATGCCATACCCAACTAAGATGCTGCAGTGCCAGTTCTGGATCACTCGTTTTCATGTTAACAAGGCAAAAAGTCATCTGAGTCTAAGGATCCAAAACATTGTAATGGTGCATGAACATTAACCCTAGAGTACTAGAGTTAACAACAATTCTTCAAAGTAACTTTAGAGGCCCTCCTTAGAGAAGTCATGATAACTATATCATCCAATGGTTGTCACTACTTTTAACGACTCTCAAGCTAAATAACTGCCAACCTCTGGATGCATGAAAAAAACGCATCTAGTCCTAGGCACTAGAAACCTGGTTTTTCTCCTTTTTTTTTCAATCAAGCGATAGCTGTTCCTTACAATCTTAATAAAAAGCATATAATAGTTGGAAAAAGGCTTGAGATATGATAAATCTCAGCTTCTGGCCAACCATTCTTGTGTTTTCATCAAGATATAACAGTATTACAGAAACATCAGATTTCGAAGTCTAAAACACCAAAAAACAAAGTAGCGTATAAACATTAAAAAGACAACAACAAAAAATAAAGTAATTTTCGAACAAGGCTCAAAACTAGTTGAGTTTGTAACCGAATAGTCTGAGGTCCGGAGGAGTAGGTCTCTTGCTAAGCGATGTAGGTGTTACAGGAAGAGGTCTCTTTCTAGGCGTCTCGAGTGGCTCACTTTCCAGAAGTTGCAGAAGGATTCAGATATTCAACTTCCCCATAACACTCCCATTTCACTTGAAGCTCTCTCCAAAGAGAAGATCTAGATCTACCTGGAAATTTTCGGACTCCAGTCACCACTCCTTGATGATAAACCGTCTTCATCTGGTTTTTAACGAAGCTGCCTTTCCTGACTTGCATCCCCACATCCCAGTTCGTGCTCTTTGTTGAAACCATAACTCTTGCTGCATCAACCACAGAACAAGAAGAGCAATAATAACAAAAAAAAGTTTATTTATGCAGGAATTGACAAACTAAAAGTTAAACCTCCCAAACAATGGAATAGTTTCAGATTGAAAACCGATTACTTCTTCAAGGTGTCAAAACTATGAAACTATTTTGCGAGACCGGATATTTGGATGAATGTTGAGTACTAAATTTGTGCAAACATTTTACCAAAAAAAATATATTTATGACTGCAAAATCAATGAATAAGAACTAAATAAGTAAATTAACTAAAGGTTAAAAAAAATGTCAAATGTCAAAATGACAAGCGACACATGACACTATTTCAGAATTTATGTTTAGAAAAAAACGTACTATAATATGTAATTAAGTGTTTAAAAAAAAAGAGAGTTTTGATTTTTGAATGCAAAACTAATGAGTAAGAAATAAATGAGTAAATTAATTGTAAAAATTAAAAGAAAGGGTAGATGTCAAAAATTTATGTGACACATGATATATCATTTCAAAACTTGTATTTAGAAAAACTATACTATATTATATAAAATATTTCTCTTCAAGATAAATTGAATATGTTAGCAAGACTCATCTTGGATAGTAGATATTGGAACTGATTAGGAACAAAAGTTTAGTCAAGGTGTCAGCGATTTGATCATTTTTCCTTATATGCAAAATTTTGAGTAATCTTTGTTCCAACTTTTCATGAACGGTATTACAGTCTATCTCAATGTGTTTAGCGCGTTCGTGGAATAAAGAGTTGTTAGCGAAATATATAAAGTTATCACAGTTAAAAAATTCAGAACTGCAAAAAGAGTTATATGCAAATCTTGGAATAAAGTACTAAGTCAAACCAGCTCACAAGAGACAAGAATTAAAACTTTATATTCTGCCTTGACAGAAGAACATATTATTTCTTATAGCGTCAAGAGATGAGTGATGAACCGAAGAACATACAAAATCGTGTTGTTGATCCTCGACTATTAGGGCAAGCTGGTTAATCTGAATCATTAGATGAAAGAAGTGACTTTTATCAACCGTTCTTTCAATGTAGTGTAGGATTTTACAGACAACCTTAACGTACATGAGCAGTACAAAGAATTGAAGAATATTGGCACATCTTGTTAACAACATATGTGATATCAAACCGTGTGATAGATTTATCAAACAACCAACCAAACTTCAATATAGCTTCTTATCTTGAAGTACCTTTCTGCCATCATAATTGTGGTTGCAGTTTATTTATATGTTATCTTTTGGCATTTTGGATTTGGTTGAGGTCTATGCATTACTGACTATGGGTGAAAAACATGATCAACTTTTTCACCTTAATTTGACCTAACCATCCATATTAATCATGTTTTTTAGAAAAAGTTTACCAAACATTTTATTTTTTAAATTTTTAAATTTTATTTGCTCCCGACTAATTTTCTGAATCCCCCCCCCCCCCCTAATTTCAATCATGTGGTTGGTTATAAGCATTTGAGTAAGGGTAACCATGTGGCGTTGGGCTGACTCATTAAACTTGTGCTCTTATCTTTCTGCCTCCGCACTTCCTCGAAAGCCTCTGCCGCCACCTTTCTCCTACGTGTTCTCTGGATTCTATTCTATCTCCACATATTTATCCTCTAGCTATCTGCCACGTCATCTCTTCCTCTCTCTCTTAAATACACGCGTGACCCCGAAAGCCAAAATCTCCTCTCTTCTTCTACGTACTCTTTAAACTTCTTCAAAAAAGAATACCCAATTTTCTACCCAAGAAAAAAAAACTCATATATTCGGTGATGGAGGTCCCGGTTATTAACAGAATAAGCGATTTTGACGTGGGGATAAGCGACCCGTCGTTTTTATCTCGAGCTTATGACGGAAAGTTACACCACGCTTACAGTTTCTTGAAATGGGGCGCTTCATTGCTTATTGCGTTTTTTGCTTCTTTCACCACCTTGATTACTAGAATCAAGTGTTTAGTCCTTAGTTTAAGAAACGGAAACGTGTCTCTACCTTCCCCAACTCTACTCTATGATTACGACAGCGACTCTGATTCCTTTTGTTCGTCAGACTCCACAGACGAAGACGAAGATTATGACGATGACAAAGAAGATGACTCGGTCAATGGCGATTTACGCGTTAAAAGATATGGTTATGACCAGGACAACAATGATGAGAAGGGTATAAATGGAAATATTCCCTGGATGCGCCGGTGCAGTGGTAGCTTCGGGGACTTGTTGTCCTGGCCAGATATTGGTGGGCTTGGCTCAAGCGGAGTCGTGAAGCTATGGGACCATCTCGATATCAACGGAGAAAGAGGTCAGTACCGTAATGCCGTGGCTTCTTTCTTGGGAAAATGCGGAGCTTCTTCGTCGTTTTCGCCGGCGGTTTCATTAGCGGCGGAGAAGAAAGGATCCGACGCCGTGGAAGTTAGTGCGTGGGATGCACGCGTTGGATTTGTGATGCCGGCGTTGATCGCGGAATGGACGCGGCCGGGGAGGTTACTCGGAAAGATCGTAAGGGTCAACGCCGGTGACGTAGACAAGATCTACGTGGGGGATGACGTCGACGGAGAGATCACGGTGGGAGACATGAGGATGCTTAACGGTGCGTTGACGGAATCAGACGTTGGAACAATGGTGAGACGCAGACGCCTTCATTGAGGCTGACCGTGACGGTAATGCTAAATGATTGGCCGTTCGTCTAATAAAGACCAAAACTGGATTCAATGCAAATGTAAATAACCAACAAAAAAAAAATTTGTAAATATTTTTGTCTGTGTTGTTTTTTATTTTCCTATTTGTCCAATGTTAAAAAGTTATTTTATTGCCCCGTTAGAAACCACGGAAATATATAAAGAACTCATAAGATAGAAGAAAAAATTGGAGCATGCTCAACATCTTTTTCTTCTTTTTTTTTTCTCCCTAAAAATACCAAAAATAAATAACTCGGAAGATAGGAACGTGTTTTTTTGGGTTGGAGATATACAATAGGCGAAACTTATTGGTGTGAGAGATTTGACTTTAGTTTGGTAATTTGAATTTGGAAGTCCCGTTTTCAAATCCACGTGGTTCGGATTTCACGCATACAAGTCATCATTACTTGATTTACAAAAGAGTGATGACTTGTATAACCCTAAATTTGTAAATTCTATTGTTATTCCTCTATTTTTAATATTATTAAAAAAGAGTGATGCGACCAAAAGTACAAAAATTATTGTCCAATCAACCAATTCACATTTTTATAAGGTTATATAACTTTCATTTCTAAATGTTTGTGTTTAGATTAATTATCGTTGTTACGGTCTGGATGAACTTTTAGCTCAACTTATATTCTTTAATTATACGAATCAGTTAATGTCATTTGTCTATTTCAATCTTTGGGTTCTTTGGGCGGATGTAGATGTGTATGGGCATTACTCTAACCAATTCAGATAAATCTATAAGTAAAATCACATGTTATATGGACTCCTTGTATAGATAGTACGACCACGCTATTCAGCAGGACAAACATTTGTGGTTTGGTGGTCAAACGGACACGAGTCAGCAGAATCCTGGCTTTGAGCAAGATACATGATGATCCTTTATCAAAATCCAGGCCACGCTATGTAAATTATACCTATTTTACTTTGGCAAAAAAAAAAATATATTCCTATTTTGTCATATCCAGTATACTACTAATCCGAGACAAGTATACTCTATAAATAACCATTTCTCATTAAAAAAGAATAAAATAAACTAAGAAATAAGTTGAAATCAATATCAAAGTAGGAACAACAATTAATTAATAATATATGTTGTAATCATATCAAATATTAATACGTGTCAAAAATATTTTACGAATAAAAAATCGGTAAAACGTGTTTAACTTTGTAATATTTGTATTTTCTGTAAAAAATAAACAAAATAACTGTATTTATGAGTTGGATTGAATACTGTATTTTACTATCTGTATTTGTATTTGTATTGCTTTGAAATCAACACAAAATTCTAATTTGTATAAGAAGATGAAAACTAAACGCAATCAAAACGCATGTAACGCATAATCTACACTGCTCTAGATATGGAAGACTAACGTTTACCGACATAAAAGTGGCAGGAGAGAGTTGGGCAACTTAATAATTTATAAATATATTTGGATGTTTACATATTTTTATCATCACTTTTTATTTTATGCATTTTCGCTTACAATGCTTTCAAATTAATTTTCTGTTTATGTTTCAAATATTTAAGGATTCTCTCCTAATAATCTAATAATTTATAAAGATCAAACTCTTCTCTCGTTTGGTGTCAAGCCAGACATCATTATCTAGTTTTTTTTAGTTAATCTTATGATCATTAACTATTATGCATTATGTAATATCCTAAAACTGAATTATAAAGAGCAAACAAAACCAAAGGTCTCTCGCCGTGGTTCTGACGCTTTAATAATGCTCAAGACTCAAGACTAAGTCGATGATGCAAAGACTAAGATAAGCGTTGTGTGGTCAAATATGGTAGGAGAAATATATCTCTTCAAAAGTGGAACCAAAGTCTTGATAATTTGTAGATCTACTAGATTCCAAGAAACACAAGCCTGTAATCAGAACACCAATGAAGACTATCTCTGTGTTGGCATTATTCTTCCTCCTCTTTCTCATGGCAGAAGCCAGGAGCACGAACCAGACAGTTTGCGAAACATTCACCTGCGGAAACCTCGACTTCAACTTCCCTTTCTTTAGCACAGACATGCCGTCTCGATGCGGTCTGTTCATGATGAATTGCAGTAATGACGAGATTCCAGAGATACAGCTTGCGGTAAACGGGAGTTGGTATAAAGTCAAGAGCGTCTCTCAAGTCAACACCATAACCATCACCGACCCAAGGCTTAACCAAAGCTTGGAAACAGGATCCTGCAGTGACTTGTCAAGCTTCGCTCTTCCAGACTCGCCATGGCTCGACGTGACCACTTTGTACAAATGCAACAACAGTAGGAAGAATGGGCTCGCTTATGCGAATTGCGGAGGAGGAAGCAGCTTGTACTACTCAAATTTGAGAGATGGTTTAGGGTGTTCAGCTTTCAAAACTCCACAGAGCTGGGTGATTCCAAGAAACATGAACCTGTCTAATGTAAATGCTACCTTCTCTCTCCATATAGACCTGCCTCTAGGCCCTCAAGGCTGCTTTAGCTGCCATCGCCGAGGCGGAGAATGTAGGAAGAAAGAAGGCAAGTTTCTCTGCGTTGGAGCACCCAAAGGTATGAACACAATGAAACAAGTTCATTACTTCTGCAACTCTGCTTGCAAAGTACTTGGAGAGGACAATAATTCAATTTCCCTCTTCTTCGTTGCAGAAAAAAAAAGCTACCAAGAAGAGAAGTTAAAGCTAGGATTAGGTAAAAAGAGAGAGAGATGCTCTGTTTTGATCCTTTAGTTTCTACGTCAAACCTAAATTTTGATTCTTCTTATCTGATTGCAGGAGTTGCTTTAACTGTGGTGATCATTATTGTGGTCGCGATGATAGTAAGAGGAAAGAATGCGAGAAAGAGTGATTGGAATGGCGAGAACGTTGAAGCGGTTGTAATGTTGAAACGATATAGTTATGCAAAAGTCAAGAAGATGACAAACTCATTTGCGCATGTTCTCGGGAGAGGAGGATTTGGAACTGTCTACAAAGGAAAGTTACCTGATGGAGGCCTAGATGTTGCAGTGAAGATCTTGAAGGAGGGAAAAGGAAATGGAGAAGATTTCATCAATGAAGTAGCTAGCATGAGTAGAACATCTCACGTAAATATTGTTTCTCTGCTTGGATTCTGCTATGAAGGGAACAAGAGAGCTATAATATATGAGTTCATGGAGAATGGATCCCTTGACAAGTTTATTTCCGAGAATATGTCAACGAAGATAGAATGGGAAAGGTTATATGACATTGCCGTAAGTGTCTGTCACGGCCTTGAGTATTTGCACAATCGTTGTGTATCGAGGATTGTGCATTTCGATATAAAGCCGCAGAACATACTCATGGACAAAGATCTTTGTTCCAAGATTTCAGATTTCGGTTTCGCTAAGCTCTGCAAAAATAAAGAGAGCATCGTGTCAATGCTAGACGCGAGAGGGACCGTTGGATACATTGCCCCGGAAGTGTTTTCCAATAGTTTTGGAGGAGTTTCGCATAAGTCAGATGTGTATAGTTTTGAGATGATGGTCCTTGAGATGATTGGAGCAAAGAATAGAGAAAATTTTGAAAAATCCGGATCCAACAACAGTTCAATGTACTTTCCAGATTGGATCTATAAGGATTTTGGGAGGAGAGAAGTCATGAGGACTTTCGGAGATCAGATAACCGAAGAAGAAGAGAAAATAGCGAGGAAAATGGTATTGGTTGGTCTATGGTGTATTCAGACCAATCCATGTGACCGTCCACCAATGATCAAAGTCATTGAAATGTTAGAGGGAAATCTAGAGGCTCTCCAGGTTCCACCTAAACCTCTCTTTTATTTACCAACTGTAACGGTTCCAGAAACTCTTGAAGACAGTCATGATGAGACTTCAACCTTCTCTAACCCAAGTCAGTTTTAAAGACGTACTCTCTCAGCTTGAGAAAATAATTTACGTACGCTTTTCCAAAGAAGTAGTTCAAGTAACTGTTGAAGAGAGTCAGAGTCAACATAGTTCAAGATCTTGAGGTACTCTTACCGGTTTTTTTTTATGGAATTCAGATTCGATTGTGTAGATTCTTTTCTATGAGATGATGTTTCTTCTTCATGCAGACAATTTCTAGTTGTTTTCCTGGGGAACGGTACAAGAAGCTTTGGAAAAGAGCAGTGTGAATTTAAGCTCCTCAAAAACTAAGCTTGCAAGAGGTGGGTTTTGTTTCGAGTAGCCGGGATCTCAAAAAAACTTATTTTATATCTCTTAAATAAAATGTTATAGCTATGTAGGGATTCAACTGTTTTTCGTAGCTTTTGCACCAGATATGTTGTTCAAGTAACAAGACCCACATATGAACATATTTAGCATGTTCTATGGGTTTCATACCTTAGATGGACATGGACTAGACTACCTCAGTAAATTTCATATACTTCGTATGGGTAAATCTCTTCCGAACTCTGGTAAATTTCAAATTTCAGGTGTCTAGTAAATTTTAAGTACTTACTACATTTAAAATGAAACTGAATTTGATTTGGAGTTGAATAACAATAACTTCAAGAAAAATTTACAAAAATATCAATAGTGTGGCAACAAACAATTTTAAAATTATTTAATAGTTATGAGATGCGTGATGTCTTTCCATAACTTGTTATTTTTTTTTTTTATGTGTACGCAAAGCCGATTTTGAGTTTTAAAAGGATACAAACAAAACTGAATAATGAACATATAAAATGCCGCTTTGCATATTTTACAAAAAAAAAAAAAATATACCCAACCAACACACACCATCAAATAAGAAAACAAACAAACTGCACGAGACAGTCTAATCAACTCACTAGTCACTACCATCGGCAACATGTTCTCATCGGCCACTTAGGTCCAGCCAACCATCGACCCGACTCGAACAACCCCAAATAACACCTCTATTAATATTCTTCGTTTCATTTCGAAAAAGGGAGGATGGGCGATGCACATGATCTGAAAGTAGATTATCAAGAACACTCGGAGATATTTTATTTCTAGTAACGTATCTCTCCAACTCATGCGCAGGGCCGGCCCGATGCTAAATGAAACTTAAAGCAAAAAATATGGAAGACTGACATTTACCGACAAAAAAAAAAGTGGCAGGAGAGAGTTGGGCAACTTGAGTTTTTGAAAGGGAGCCTCCAAATTCAACATCCCAAAATTGACTTCCGACCAATCATAGAACCGACAAGTGAGGGCGTCATGATCACATATTATTGGATTTAGAATATCTCTCTTTCTCAGTCACTTTTTTTTAGTCTTCTTCTAATGGTATATGCAAATTAGCTAAGTTGCATGGGAATTAGAAGAAGCATTATATTACATTAATAAATAATTATAAACAATTCAAATTTAATTAGTATATTTTACATAATTCAACTTAATTAAAATAGAAGAATAAAACACTATTTTTATTCTCAAATTTTTTAATTTTATCAAATAAAATCATTTAATTTTTTTTTTATCGAAAGAAAAATTATACAACTCAACTTTTTCAACATAATCTCATTAATATTATCAATTTTATCACTTATGATATCTGATCTTGATTAAAATAATAATTTCAAATAATATTTTTTATAGATAAAAGATTAAATATATTGTATACATATGTTTTTAATATGGAAGCGTAACTTTCCAAAACGGAAACGCAAGCTTCCAAAATAGAGACGCAAGCTTTCAACGTGTTTAAAAAAAATATTTTTAGAATCGTTATGTAAGCGAGATTCCGAAAGCTTCCGATTTCGATTCTAAAGCGGGAAGCGGATTTCGAGTGTAGCAAATTAGTCGTCGAGTTTGAAATATTTGCACAGGTTATGTTACATTTTCATTAATGACTTAAACAAATAACCGCCTACGTTTGTTAGCAGTGAAATGATTTAAATATACATTTCGGAAATGAGATATCCTTGTATCTATAACTCGATTACAATCAAATTAGTCCAAACATGAATATGCAGTAGCCCTCGTGTCCTCCTTATTCTACCCAAACGTGTTTCATCAACTATAAATCTTTTTTAAAACTTATTCTATATTTTGCAAGTTGCTCACCATCTCTATCTTTATAAAATGATAAACACAAGACTCTTTCTCTTCTTTGGTGTGTAGCGAGACATCACTATCAAATTTTTTTTTTTATAATATCATTAACTATGATTTTTATGCATTATGTAAGATCCTAAAACCATGAAGGAAAGTAGAATCAAAAGACCTTTAAAAAGCAAACAAAACAAAACAAAACAAAAGGTCTCTCTCCGTGGTTCTAACGCTTTAATAATGGAAGACTCAAGGCTGAAGATGATGATGCAACGACTAAGATAAGCGTTGTGTGGTCAAATCTTGAACATGCAAACTTCGACCAAAAGGTAAACGCATTGAAAGTTTCCAATTTTTACCAGAGTCTCCGGTCAAAATCAATCTCATACGTTTGTTTTTCCAATAAAGCAGCAAGCTTCAACGACTATTGCCCAATTTGTTTAAAGCTGCCCCCACAAATCGTCATCTTCTTCTCTTGTAACGAACCAAAACCTCAAAATCCAGACTCTTCTTCCTCTATAGCTCTGTCTGAATTCCCTAAAAAAAGTCAACTTTCCTGTCTTAATACCATAAAAAGGGTAGGAGAAATATATCTCTTCAAAAATGGAACCAAAGTCTTGATATTTTGTAGATCTGGATATCAAGAAACACAAGCCTGTAATCAGAACACCAATGAAGACTATCTCTGTGTTGGCCTTCTTCTTCCTCCTCTTTCTCATGGCAGAAGCCAGGAGCACGAACCAGACAGTTTGCGAAACATTCACCTGCGGAAACCTCGACTTCAAGTTCCCTTTCTTTAGCACAGACATGCCGCCTCGATGCGGTCTGTTCATGATGAATTGCAGTGATCACGAGATTCCATTGATACAGCTTGCGGTAAACGGGAGTTGGTATAAAGTCAAGAGCGTCTCTCAAGTCAACACCATAACCATCACCGACCCAAGGCTTAACCAAAGCTTGGAAACAGGATCCTGCAGTGACTTGTCAAGCTTCGCTCTTCCAGACTCGCCATGGCTCGACGTGACCACTTTGTACAAATGCAACAACAGTAGGAAGAATGGTTTCGCTTATGCGAATTGCGGAGGAGGAGGAAGCAGCTTGTACTACTCAAATTTGAGAGATGGTTTAGGGTGTTCAGCTTTCAAAACTCCACAGAGCTGGGTGATTCCAAGAAACATGAACCTGTCTAATGTAAATGCTACCTTCTCTCTCCATATAGACCTGCCTCTAGGCCCTCAAGGCTGCTTTAGCTGCCATCGCCGAGGCGGAGAATGTAGGAAGAAAGAAGGCAAGTTTCTCTGCGTTGGAGCACCCAAAGGTATGAACACAATGAAACAAGTTCATTACTTCTGCAACTCTGCTTGCAAAGTACTTGGAGAGGACAATAATTCAATTTCTCTCTTCTTCGTTGCAGATAAAAAAAGCTACCAAGAAGAGAAGTTAAAGCTAGGATTAGGTAAAACACACAGAGAGATGCTCTGTTTTGATCCTTTAGTTTCATCTTTCCTCCATGAAATCAATTCCCTCTCTATATTTTCCAGGAATCGGAGGATCTGTCATCTTGATAATCATCATGGTGGCACTCTTTATCATCATCCATAAAATTTACAGAAAGAAAACTCGTTCAGATCTCATCTCTAGAGACAACTCGAAATCTGACGTCGAGTTTAGCCATGTCTTCTTCAAGATACCAATATTCACATACAAAGAACTTCAAGAAGCAACAGACAACTTCAGTAAAGACAGATTACTAGGAGATGGAGGCTTTGGCACTGTCTACTACGGTAAGATGATCATTGCACTAAAAAATTATGAAAAAAAAAAAACAAGATCTCTCTGTTAAAGCTAATGTTTCCTTACCTTTTGAATCTCAGGAAAAGTGCGTGATGGACGAGAAGTCGCAGTGAAGCGTCTCTACGAACACAATTACAGAAGACTTGAGCAATTCATGAACGAGATAGAAATCCTCACACGTCTCCACCACAAGAACCTAGTCTCCCTCTACGGATGCACTTCACGCAGAAGCAGAGAACTTCTCATTGTCTACGAGTTTGTACCAAACGGCACAGTCGCAGATCATCTCTACGGAGAAACCCAAAAAACCAAGGCTACTTAACATGGCCAATGCGAATGAGCATCGCCATAGAAACAGCCAGTGCTTTGGCTTACCTCCACGCTTCGGATATCATTCACCGTGACGTCAAGACTACAAACATTCTCCTCGACGGGAACTTCGGAGTCAAAGTTGCGGATTTCGGGCTATCGAGGCTGTTGCCGAGCGACGTAACTCACGTTTCGACCGCTCCTCAGGGCACTCCGGGATACGTGGATCCTGAGTATCATCGGTGCTATCATCTAACCGACAAGAGTGACGTATACAGCTTTGGAGTGGTTCTTGTGGAGCTGATATCGTCGAAGCCTGCTGTTGACATAAGCAGGTGCAAGAGTGAGATCAACCTATCGAGCTTAGCTATCAACAAGATACAGAACCACGCGACACACGAGCTGATCGACCAGAGCCTTGGATACGGTACGAGCGAAGGAGTTAGGAGAATGACTACAATGGTGGCAGAGCTGGCTTTTCAGTGCTTGCAGCAAGACAATGCAATGAGACCGACGATGGAACAAGTTGTGCTAGAGCTAAAAGGAATCCAGAGCGAGGAGGAGCAAAAATGTCAATACTACGATTACAAAGAAGAGACAGTAACTCCGCATCCTTCGCCACCGGATTGGGGAGAGGCTTCGCTAATAAAGAATATGAAATTCCCACGCTCACCCATCTCTGTGACTGACCAATGGACCAGTAAGTCAACCACACCCAATACCAGTGCCTACGAATGCTAAGATCCCAATCAGGTATTGGTCTCTTACTCATTTGTGTCAATGGAAAGATATAAAGGCGAGGCACAGAGTTGTGGAAGCTGTAGGTACGGAGATAATGCACATAGTGACATAACTTGCACTACCAGTCACCAATTTTCAATGTCTAATTTTTGTTTATCATACTCAACGTATGTAACTGTATGTAGTATTGACTCAAAGGTACTTGACAAACAAAAAACAAAAAAAAAATTGACTCAAAGGGTTTTTTACTCGACTTAGATTACTCACACCTTAATTCACAGCTCCGTTATGATCTCAATAGCGTTTACTGAATAAAAGGCCTATCTATCTTGTTAATTACTGTGTTT
Source organism: Alliaria petiolata (assembly GCA_020283515.1). NCBI lineage: Eukaryota > Viridiplantae > Streptophyta > Magnoliopsida > Brassicales > Brassicaceae > Alliaria > Alliaria petiolata. The sequence continues at coordinate 71,350,093 of JAHZTW010000002.1, read as the reverse complement.
AATACTAGACACTAATTTGCATACATCATCGGTATAAAGGCAAAGATTCCAAAGGCTACCAAGACAAATTTAGTTGTCACATTGTTCCTTCAACAAGTGCTAAAAGCTTAACCGGGAGAAGAAGATTATATTACCTTATCAACAAGTGCTAAAAGCTACCAAGACAATATTGAAATTACTTAAAATCACTTTCTATAAGTCCTAAACCTGCAATTTCAACATGAGAGTGTGAGACGGAGAGGGAACTCAAATTTACGAGTCTGTGAAGACCTAAACGAATGTGATCATCAAGAAGGCCAAAAATTATTTATTGGTAGGTTACACATTTGTTAGAACGACGAGAAAAAAAGTTACAACTGGATCACCGCAAGTGGGGAAAAATCACTTAATTGGAACATGGCTTTAGGAAAAAGAAATTTTTTTATGAAGCATGATGTCTCGAGTCTCGAAAAGCTTTATTTGCTTCCAAGAGGGATATGGGAAGTGTTGATCTTATTAGATTGAGTTTGTGATTCTCTCAAACCCGAATCTTTCTCTTCTTCTTCTCCTTCTCCTCCTCGTCGACTAACTAAACTCTTTCCTTCTTCTTCTCTTTTGTGATCGTCCGAGTTATTAGTCTCTGGTGGCACAACTTGTCGGAAAAATCTAAGCATCATCTCATAGGTTGTGAATGTAATAACTGCTGATGGAGTTGTCCTCAGTAGGTTAGTGGCACATCCACGGTACATTCCAGGAATCCCTTCGCTTCTAAACACCTTCTTGATGCAATCAATCACTCCCGAATACTTTGTCTCAGCGTTCCTCATCTGCCCTTGTTCTTGAAGCTTGGCTCTAATCACCTGTGGATGTAACATAAACCCATTTTAGTGTCTGATCGGTTTAGTTATGAGCCTAAGAGTGAGGTAGAGAGAGGAAGAGGAGATAGACCTCGTGTGGGTAAGTCAGGACAGAGGCAAGCACTTTAGCGATTGAAGAGGCAATAGCAACATTCCCAGTACTCAGATTCTCGACGGATGTATTATCTGAGAACTTTAACTAGCTATGATCAGGAACTAGTTGGGATTTGGGTAACAGCACAACATCCAAGATCATCTAAATTTAGTGGAGAAATCATGTTTTACCCATGTTTGCCATGTATTGCTTAATCTTTTCATAAGCTGGAAACTGGATCGCGACATGGCTTATTCCCGCCAAAGAAGGCAAAATGCCACTGTTCCAACACAGGAATATATAAACGATGTATCTAAAGTTTAACATAAGCACGATATGTCACAAGGAAAAAGTGTTCAAAAATCACAGAGTGTTCAGTTTCATGTAAGATACTGACCTGTACAGCCCTCGCAGCCCTTCTTCATGACAAATCCTACTAAAAGCAGACATTACGCTTTTGTAAGGTACCACATCAGGCCTAATTCCTTGCGTCTGAGAAAAGTGGAAGAGAGAACACATTATTAAAACAAAATTCTAGAATGCATAGTAATGCTGAAACCAAAGAAAGAGGACAATACTCACCATTAATCTTGTCTTGACAACCCAGAGTGGATTAGTTGCAATAGATGTGGCAGCTCCAGCACCAGCAGCAGCTACCATGTTGGCCCCAATACTAAGCTTGCCATCTATAAGGAAAACATGAACATTTGAAAGACTTTGGTCAGAAACTGAATCAAGCAACCACTGGACTGCATTATTTGAGAAGAGATATCTGATACATAACCAAAAACAAAGCACAAAAAGATTTGTAATTTGTAAACTACCACTTGACTGCAGGACATCCTTTAGCTTCCCATACACTGAGAAGTAGACCTGCGCGTGACACCGGAATTTTAAATTACAAGGAAAGATCTCTATCATAACAGATCTGTGGAAGAAACAAAGCTCGTCAGAGTAAAGTGGTGCTTACAGCCCAATTCGGAAGGAGAGCTATGATGGTTGGTGAGAGCCCTCGATACATTCCCCTAAAACCTTCATTCTTTACTATATTCTGTAGGCTTGTAATGATCACACTACCTGATATTTCAACAGATGCAGCTTATTAGCACCTATAGGCATAGCTCCAGAGTACAGAGAGAGAGAGAGTCTAGATCAAACATGCAACAACTTCAATGGAAACAAAGCTTGCATACAAAAATCTCATTTCACCACATAAAGATCTACTAGTTATGTTCTTACGGAAATTAAGCTCAGCGAACAGAGAGAGTCTTGATCAAACATGCAACAACCTCATATCATCACATAAGATCTAAAGCTACATCTACCAGTGACATTCTTAAGCAAATTAAGCTCAGCTCAGCGAGGAATTTGTAGCAAGTACCTCTTTTCCCCGAGGCTGGAGTTTCCGGGAGACCAAGAACCTGTAACCTCGTTTTGATCACATCTAACGGGCAAACGAAAGTCGCCGCGATTGCACCTGCAAAGTTTCCCGAATCAAATCAACCCACAAGAACCCACCTACGCGACCTCAAGAGAAGAAATTGAAAACGGAAGAAATGATAACCGAACTGACCTGCGGTGGCTCCGGCGCCGGCGTTGCAGGCGGCCTCTCTAATGCTTCGATAATCCAAGGACGAGCTCCCATGTTCAATCATCTCCGGAGGATTGATTAAACCCTACAATCTCTCAGAGGGGAGACAAAATTTCCAGGAATCTAACTCAAAATTGAATACGAGATCCAACAATTGATAAGCTCGCTCGCGTGATTAGACGATTATATACAGTTCCCGACGTTCTTGACATTGACCCGACCCGGAGAAAACTTGAAATTGCCGGGGGCGAACGTGTGGAAGGAAGGGTAAAGGAAGAGACTTTGGGCGTCTCCTGAAGAGAGGGTCGCGTACGATTTAGGCGTCCAAGTCTACCCAAGAAGAAAAGGGTCGACCTTGTTAAAAAAATCTGATAGATTGATTCCGCAGATAAAAAAGTGTTCGCAGTTGATTTTTGTGATGGCGTCACTCACACATCGACACACAACCCAAGAATAAAGTTGAACACTTTCGCTCTGCTGAATGTGTTGTCACCGAGAAAAATTAGTAGGAGTATCACTCTTCTAAAAATAAATTTGGTAGACATAATAAATTTTGAAACTATTATTTGATGCTAGGTGATATTTTGGGTGTGTTAAATTCACGTATAGTCCAATTTTATCTTTTGTTCTTTTGCTATTGATTTTGTTTCTATCTATGGTTCATCATTGTTCTTCTTCGTACTTAGATGTCATTTGAGTCACTTGCTGTTTTTTTTTTAATCGTCACTGTTATTTTTTTAATTTTTACCCTTGTTCGTTTATTATTGAATCAAGAGGTTGCATTATATTTTATCATTTGACTTTAGTCTGAGATTGCAATCAATGATAGCGAGTAGTGTAGATCCCAGCCGACACAAAAACGGCAGCCGTGAGCAAAAAGCTTTTAATACTTCAAAATTCTTCAGAATCTTCATCTATTCTCATTATTTTTTTGGATGCTAAAAATGGTTCTCGGATTCTTTCTTTACTTTCTGTTTTTTTTTTACATGAAATTTAAATCTTGATGGCTAGCTATCTATCTCTTCTTTTGTCTATCTCTTAGAAGAAATCATGGTGATATGTTTAAGGCCCGTTTCAAAAAAAAAAAATCATGGTGATATGTTTTGGCTCAAACTTGAAATCTAACATATTGTCGTTTCCTATTATTCTCTATATTAGATTTTCATTTGAAATCCTCTCTTTTATGTTGTTTTTGTTTTGATGTCTGTCTTAACCAAAACAATAAGACAACTAAGATGCATCCTCATATTAGAAGCTTCAAAATAAAAGAGTAACACTGTTGTTGTTTTTGAACGTATAAAAGAACAAACAAAAAATCAAAGAACGGTCAACACTCAACAGTGAAGTATAAAACCGGTCATCATTTACATAGTACTATCTCCGCCTAACCCTGTGGATTTTTTTAAAAGATTCACACTTTTAAGATTCTGCAGAAATGGGCAATCTGAATCTTGCGGTGGTCATCAAGAACCATAGAGACGACGCCGAGTTCCTGCTCGAGAAGCAAAAACAGCCGGCGGGATTCGGGGATGAATCGTACGATTTCTTCGTCGATTCCGATCTTTGGGACTTGCCATCAACAGATTTACCGATTCTAGAAGGGGGAACCAGGTCCGGGTTTGCTGTCTCGATAGTTGAATCATGCTCGGAAGAGGTCGATTTGAAGAATTTCGATTTAGAATCCACCCTGAATCGGGTAAGTCACGAAAGTTGTTGTACACACTCCTCTCTATCGCGTTCTCTGGTTGTTTCTGCGGAATTAATGCTTCCGAGTTAATGCAGCTGTTGGCGAGTTTAGGGATTGATTTTAGCGATGTAGGAGAGTGGAGATTCGTCAGGTATGTAGAGGAGCCTGAGTTTGGACCTGACTCCTGCGTCCGTACTTGTTTTCTCGCCGGGAAGCTGTTGGATACAGATCCAAGTTTTCAAGGTTGCTCTTTTATCCGATAGTATACACAATCTCTAGTGTTTTGGTTGAAGGAAAGGACTAATTTGGGTTTCTCTAGTTTCCAGTTTTTTTTTCCAGAGGTTATGGAAATAGCTTCACTCGATTCTGAAAAAGTAATCTCAATCGTTTATTGCTTTATAGTGCAGACAACCATAAGTGGATGTCCATGGAAGCATGCTTTGACTGCCTTACAGATGTAAAACCGGGAAGTGATCGTGTTGGACCATTAGTACTACTCGGACTTGGGGATGGTTCCATGAAGCAGAAATTGACACCTTCTCTGCCTATCCAGGTCTGTTGTTGCCAGGCTAGCTATATTTGTCTACTTCATCTTACTCCAACAGTGGTTTCATCTGATGGTCATTTACTAATTAGAATCCTACTTTCGTTTTTTGGTTTGTCTCAGGAGTATCCACCTGGTGTTATGGTTGTGCCAATGCGTAGCAGGACATTGAAACCTTTCAAGACAACAAATTTGGTTGTATTTGCTCCAGAAAATGGTTCAGGGGACCATCAAGGGACCGATTTTGTAGCTTATGGAGATGCGTTGATAGTGGATCCTGGATGCCACTACAAACTCCACGTTGAGGTTTGTCACTAGCTATGTGTAGTTTTTCTCTCTTCGTACTATGTCCTTTTATCTCTCTGCAGAATGGTACATAAAATCTTCTCACCATCTTCAAAGATTTGGTGTTCATAACTGCATTGCTTTGCCTTGACCAGCTCAAGAAAATCGTTGATGCTTTACCTAGAAAGCTAATTGTCTTCCTTACACATCACCACCGTGATCACATTGATGGTAGGGATCTGTTGTTTTTCCGTCCTAGTTCCGTGGCTTCTGTTGTATTTCTTCCTACTCTCTCTTGAAAATCTTCTATATGTCTATGATCTTCCTCTTCATCCGTGTTTCAGGTCTTTCTGCTATACAAGAAAGCAATCCTGAGGCTATTCTAATTGCACACGTCAAAACTAAGCATCGCATTGGTATAGTGGTATCATTCTTCAATATTGCTTTTCAATCTTGAGTTCCTAACTTATGTTAGAATATTGTATGATTCCAGATGGTTGGTCTGGTAACTATACCCCAGTTTCTGGAGGAGAAAACATCTGTGTCAATGGTCAGAAATTGACTGTCATTTTTGCACCGGTACCTATACAGCTATTTTAAATCCTTGGATAACCCTCAGATTTGCTGCTCTGATGGAAAGTATACTTTTTGGTAAACTCTTAACCAAGAAAAATACTCACAGGGACACACAGATGGCCATATGGCACTACTTCATAACTCCACTCGTTCTCTGATTGTTGGTGATCATTGTGTTGGGTAAGACGAGCAAAGTAAATCTCTGTTGCTATAGGCCAATTCAAGTCAGTGAACAAATGTTAATGCTAATTCAACTTCAATTTGGATTGTTTCAGTCAAGGAAGTGCTTTCTTGGACATCAGGTCAGGTGGGAACATGACAGTAAGTACCAAGTAGCCTGTGGAATCTTAGTATGATGCTCAAGCTGTTTTCTATTTCGAGTACTTCAATGCAAAAGTTAGTGTGAGGAGGGTTAACCTGTAATAAGTTGGGATCGTTAACTAGTAGCGTTTTGTTTCCAAATTTGCTCCTTCAATATTATAGAAGAAGTTGGTTAAGGTAGTAGTAATGCATTTTTAACTGGTTTGTTCGAATTTTTGTTTAGTCATTTATCAATGTAAGTACCGCAAGTTCCATTTTTCCTTTGCAGGAATACTTTGAATCGACATATAAATTCCTGGAGCTTTCACCACATGTGGTGATTCCCATGCACGGAAGGGTCAATTTGTGGCCGAAACACATGCTTTGTGGATATCTCAAGTATGAACAAGAATATTGAAAACCTGTTGATCAGATAGAAAAGAGGACACTAAATAAGACAGTGATACATAAATATAAAGGGAATTTTGATGGGAGGAGTGATCTTGTTTTTCCAGGAATCGGAGAAGCAGAGAAGAATCCATCCGAAAGGCCGCTGAGGATGGAGCTCAGACGTTGTTTGACATAGTTGCTAATGTGTACTCAAGAGTGGATCGCAGTTTCTGGTTAGCTGCATCGTCAAACGTAAGGCTGCATATCGACAATCTGGCTGTAGAAAACAAGTTACCAGAGGTAAACACTCTTCTCTAATCCAAATCGAAATGCTTACAAAAATGTCCATCCTTATTAGGAAAAATGTCTAGAAAAAACAACCATGCATCACTGCGTCTGATGTTGATTTGATGCAGGGATTCTCGATCCAGAAGTTCAAAGCAAGTTGCGGATGGCGTTTTGTGGTACGGTGGACAGCGAGTTATATCAGTAGCCGGATTCCATTAAAGATCAATAAGCCAGGTTTTATCATGTCACTGATAGCTGCAGGAGCTGGATATTTTCTTCTGTACGTAGCCAAAAGGAAGAACAATATTGGATCTTAATGACTGTTAAGTCATAGTAGTAAAAGAGGATAGTGAAACAGCAGAAGGCCTTGCGATAAATATGGATCTTTAAATCATTTTTTTTTTTTTAAAGTTACACATATCGAGACATCTTTAAATTCAATTTTCTGTTTCTGAGAAATTCGGAAATAGTCAGTGGTTTTGGTAATACCCCTCTTTTCTATGACCTTCGACTTCATTATTAAAGTAATACAAACACTCCAAGAAAATGGAAAGTTGACTTTAACTGTTTAAACCGTTCTCTCTAATTGTTAAATATGCAGTTAGAATTCTAAACTGACGTTTGGATTAATATGGAAACTTTTCAATTTCTTTATAATAAAAAATATTTTTAGTTGCCATTTATGAGTCTCATCAAATATTTAACATTCAAGTGATTTGAGATTTGTTTCTCGACCAAAGACATGTCACAGCTTAGTAAAACCTATATATGATACAATAAACTGAAGCATTTGTCTTAAGATCCTTTGAGAAAAGCGAGTACAACTCATCGACGCATAACATAAGATGTTGAGGACTATCTTGCTTCGGCCTTCGCTTACTCTTTAGTTTAAAAACTCTTTTTTCGAGCTGTCGAATGAAACAACTTATGTTCTGCTTAGAGGAAGTTTCTCTAATGATTCTTCGTGTTCTCTCCTTTCGATCCAACCATCGCTTTCACCTTTACTCGGGTTTTCAAGTTTGTTATCGTTACTAATTGATACCAAATGCTTCTAAACTAAGGTTTCGATAGAGTACCGATTGATTTTGCTTTCATGGAACCAAGCTTTAGGTAGATCAATTTATTAATCCATTTTGTACACCTAAACATTTCATGTTTAATGAATATTTACAATTTAGCAACAAAAAAATATAGCGGGTTTTTATGTTAATGGTGATAATACTATATATAAAATATCTACCTTATATATTCCGTATGTCCACGTATACATTTATACACTATACAGTGGTCTATCGCCTGAATTTAGAATACTGGTTATAACATTTCTGCAATGTTACTAAATGCATGATTATATATTTAAAAGTGTGTACACCATACAATTGTTAAGAACATATATCAACTCAAATTATGCATAGATTTATTTCTTGAAAACTATATTCAGTTTCTAACTAAAATTCATTTTCTATAATTGATAGATTAACTACGAAATATGTAAAATTCATTAAATTCGGAAGTAAGTTTTATGAAAAAACCCCAAAATTTTTTTTAGAAAGAATTAATTATTTTAGTGTGATTAAAAAGACCCTAAGATTTTAGGGTAGCCAAATTATAGAATCCTAGAAGCAATTAAATTTTCTTAATTGTTTTTTTTTTCCAATGGGTATAATTAAATTTTGAAATTGACCTAGTAAACTTGGATTATGTATGATTTGTGAAAAAAAGGAAGGAAACGGCTTCGACTGAGATTGTGCGGTGGGTAAAGATAAACAGTCACGATGAAAGATAGAGAAAACCAATCCGACGGCTGTTAAGTCATCACTCACTCAAAATGGAAATGTTCTGAACCCGGGAAAATGTAAACCCCCGAGCACATGCGCATTTTAGCGAACGATTTCATACATTTCCGAAACTACCCTCCGATCCACCATTGATTTTACAAAAAAAAAAAAAAAAAAAAACTCTCTGAATTCTTTGGCCATATATATAAACCAAAGCTTTGGCCTTTCCCTGGCGGTATCATAACAAAAACCAAGCCGAGCGAAAAAAAAACCATCACCGCCGGTTAAAATTTCTCCGTCGATCCTGAAAGAGCGATTTTTTTTTCTCGAGAAAAATCTCTTGGTTTCGGCGGGAAGATAAGAGATTGATTCGGTTTGGGTTTTCTGGATCGATTCAGAGGAAGAAGAAGAAGAAGAAGAGTGCACCGGATCAATGGTATTGCGCGGTGAGATGACGACGACGACGACGAGACCTGAGCGATCGAAGACTCTCCATAATTTCACGCTCCCGAACTTGAAGTGGGGGAGTCAGCGGCATCTCAAGTGCATGAAGATCGACTCTACGAGCAGCGGGAGCGGCAGCGGCGGCGGTTCCGGCGATCACCGACTTCGACGCCGATCTCCGCCTCTGAAATTCGCTGCTTCCTCGATCCCGTTTCGATTCGGCGAGGCTGAACACCGGAGCAGCAACAACAACGGCCATCATCACCGGTCGAGGAACGCAGCACCGTTCAAATCGGTGGAGAACGGCGGCGAGGAAGAAGGGATCGAGGAGTTCAGGGTGAAGATTATGTCGGATCTGAAGACGGTGAGGGATAAGATCACACAATCGATGTTTAGGAAAGAGGCTATCGAGGAGCAAGACGAGGAACGGAAAACCGACGAGTCCGGCCAAGAGAAGGAAAGAGAGAGGGAGATTGAGATTTCTCCGGTGAAGCCGTGGAATCTAAGGAAAAGGAGAGCAGCGTGCAAGGAACCGGTTTCTGGGAGCCAGGACAACAGCTTGAACCAAATCAAAATCGGGTTCGCTGCGATTGAGGAGAGGATAGTGGATCAATCGCCGTCGAGAAACGATTCGGTGAGGGCGAAGGAAAGAGGCGGAGTGGTCGAAGCCGAGGCGACGAAGGAGATGGTGCGGCCCAAGTTCTCGACGAAGCTGTCGAAGAAGGAAATCGAAGAGGATTTCATGGCGGTTCTAGGTCACCGACCACCGCGCCGGCCGAAGAAGCGGCCAAGAGCCGTTCAGAAGAAACTCCATGTAAGTAAAAAAATACTTTTTTGGATTTGCAATTTCGATGAGAAATTCGTTTTATTTTCTTGATTGATCTGATCTGACTGAAAAATTTGCTTTCTTTCTTTTATGATACAGAACTTGTTTCCTGGGTTTTATCTGACTGAAGTGACGCTTGACGCATATAAGGTCCCAGAGGAGACGAAGGTATAAATTCATCAATCATCATCATCACGGATCTGTTGTTGTCTTTGAAATCATCAGCCTTTATAATTGAAAAGCTCTGATTCTCCTTGCTTTTCTACAGAAAATGCAGAGATGATGAAATTTGATGATTTGTGTAATTCAGTTGCCGTTGAAGTTTCAAAGAGTTGTCAAATATTTGAATTGGGTCAAGTCTTGAAGCTCCTTCCCTGCTCTGCTAGTTTTCGTTTTCTTAATTATTCTTTCTTTACAAATTGTTCTGAATAAAACTGTACAGAAAGCTATGGAGGGGCATGTAGGTTCCGGTTGGTTAATACATAATAATGTTTCATTTCACCCAAAAAAAAAAAAGCGTTCTTCTTTCTTTCCTTCTTTCAGAGCTCTTTTAACTGTTGTGAGGGAAAAATTTCTCTTTGTAGTTTAAGCGTTTTATTTAAGATCTCAGCTTTCTCACAATGCTTCATCTACTGTTAAGCATCTTCTGTTATGATGTGTGAAAACATCAGACATTGATGCACCGACAGAGGAAAAACAAAAAAAATTCTTTTGTGAAATTACTCAACCAAAAAGTCTCGTCTTTTTGTGTTCCCCGTTTCATCTACTTCTGCATTATAGACTGGCAGTTAGAGATCGAGGAACAGCTTAATGTGCGAAAAAGAGAGTTGTTTGGCACAGTGCTCTTTGAGATTGACTCTGTGCAAGGAGTTTACTTTCGCTTCTATGATCGGATGAAAAACACAGATTGTTAAACTTGAAAGGCTGCAAGTAGTTTTGATTCCTACGAAAAGCAGCTGAGACCAATTGGTTTTTGTGAGGGGACTTTCTTTTTCCCGCGTCGGCTTCGTTTCCGCTTTTCCGGAGTTTTTGAGTCCTTTGACTCGTTCTTTCCCGGTTAACTTCTTCCCGGTTTGGGTTAACCAGATATTCATCTGGTTAATCAATCGCCGTGCTTGACTTGACTCTTCTTCAAAAGTGGGCTCTAGTTGGCTCACTCACCGTATATCACTATGATAATAAATCTATGGCCAAATTAATTTTGAAGCTCCGCGCGAAATATACAAATCTGAAACTCCATCCAATCAGTTCAGGAATTGTGGGATTTTAGAGAGAAATAAATTTGACTTGTTGGTATTTATGTGTAAGTATTGAGGAATGCTATATTTAAATTAAATGTACTAGTAATATAGTTTGCGTTTTTTTCCCCCTTTTATTTGAGTTTTGGATATATACAATTTTTTTTAATGGTTTTAGAAAAATATTTCATTATTACTCAAGCTAGAAGTTAAAAAGAAAAACAATTCTTCTCTTTGGCGAGAAGGAAACAAAGGACTAGAGCCTGAACTCTTAGCTCTTAAATCTGGTTGAAAGTGAATGATAAGAAAGTGAACGTTGAGAGCTTCGAAGGAGAAACTTATGTTTAGGTAGATTTTGGGTATTGTGAGGGGGGTATTGGTTTCCTTGGGAATCAAGTTATGGTTAGGGTTCAGGGATTCGTTAAATACAATGCAACGATCTGATCAGCCCTTTCATTCGAGGCTTTATGCTTCTCTTGAGCTGTCCAAAAAGACAAACTGTACAAGAAAGAGGGAGACGAGTTCTTCGGACTCAACAGAGATGGAATTGTCTAGAGGCTAGAGCTGGAGTCAACATCAGATTCTACCTAAGTATCTTCAGATTTTAAAATGTAGCTATAGAGAAAGTTCGTCAAAGTGTCTAATTACGACCAAAAAAATTGTAAGAATGACGTCTAAATGAATTTCAAAAAATTGAAGCCTCGCCTACCAGAAGTTACCACAAGAACACTCGCCATTCCGGAAATGATGAAACCTCTTCCTGTCCCTCAAGATAATGTCTCGCTGCACCACCCGCGACAAGAACCTGAAGAAATTATGACAGTCTCCACAAGTCCTCAAGTTCTTGAAAACCCTAATAGCTGTTCCCTGAGGAAGTTTCATTAGCCCAAACGCAACCGCAAGCTTTTCGCTATGGGTAGTTAACATATCTTCCTTGTGACCATCAGACTCTACGTCGTGCAACACAAAACTCGTGTCGGGCACATACCCGGATCTCCTCATCTCTTCACCCAACTCTTGAAGATAATTGTAAACAGCTTGTGCCTCTGTGTGCCACGTATCATCCACCACAAATGTATGCACTTGTGTCTCCACTTCGATCCAACTACAAGCCAGTTCTTTTTTTACCCCTCGATCCCGCATTAGTTTACGCACCCTTGCCGCCTCCTCCCACTGGCCAGTAGCTGCGTACATGTTCGATAAGAGCATGTATGTCCCATCGTGTTCCGGTATGAGCTCAAAGAGTTTGTCAGCAGCGATGATCCCTAGTTCCATATTTCCATAGACTCTGCAAGCTGAAAGAAGAGCTTCCCAGATTTGTGCAGTAGGCTCAAAAGGTAACCACTTGATTACACTTTCCGCTTCAGAGAATCTCCCAGATCGACAGAGCAAATCGATCAGCCTTGCGTAATGATCTGCACCTGGAGGTATACCGTAAACCGTTTCCATCGAATCAAAGTATCTCCGTCCCTGTTCCACTAAACCTGCGTGGCTACACGCAGTCAAAACTGTAAGAAACGAAATCCGATCAGGTCTTATCCCTTCCTTCAACATCTCCTCGTACACATCCACCGCTTCAGTACCATGCCCATGCTGTCCCAATGCAGCAATCAGCGCATTCCAAGAAACCGAGTCACGACAAGGCATAGTTAGAAACACCTGTCGAGCGTCCTCCACAACCCCGCATTTCGCATACATTGTAATGAGAGCGTTTCCAGCAGAGAGGCTCGAGTCAAACCCTATTTTAACCAGTTGAGCATGGAACTGTTGTCCGTTGCCATAAGCTCCCAGGACAGCACATGACTTGATTGCCCCGGAGAAGGCGTAATCGCAAGGCTCGAAACCTTCGTTCCTCATACAGGAAAACAGCCTCAAGCCTTCTTCTCCAAACCCGTTATCGGCTAAACCCGATATCATTATCATCCAGGTCAAGATATTCTTCTCTTCCATCTCTTTGAAAAGCAACTTCGCCTCACCTATGTTCCCAGAACTAACATACCCTGATAACAAAGCGTTCCAAGAAACCAAGTCCTTTGCCGGCATTTTATCGAAAATGGCCCTTGCCTCGTCAAATCTACCGCATTTGTAATATAACGAGACCAAAGAATTGTCAAGATGAAACGAGAAATTCTCCCTTCTTAACGCATAAGCATGAACTTGCTTTCCCAGCTGAAGCAATCCAGCAGTGGCACACGCCCTTATAACGCTAGGATATGTAAAATCGTCGAGCTCAATTCCAGACGAAACCATCCTTTTAACCATCTCCAACGCTTCCTGATACATCCCGCGATGAACATATCCAGAAATCATAGCGTTATAAGCAACAAGCTTCATATTCTCGTCCATCCCCTCAAGCAACTCTTTCCCTGAATCAAAACAACCATTCTTTACATAACCCGTAACCATAGTCGTCCACGACCTCTCATCTTTCTCAGGGATCTCATCAAACACTTTTCTCGCTGAATGTAACGGAGAAGATGGAGTAGACAAAGCACATTTCGAATACGCAGACACCAGAGCGTTCAAAACCGAAGTGATGTAACCAGCGCCTGATTTCAGAGCTGCGGCATGAAATTGCACACAGTCTCTCTCATCTTCGACAACAAGCGCCAGACCTGCGAGAACACTCGCGAAAGTGAAGTTATCGGGATTGAATCCTTCGCGCTTCATCTTACAAAACATGTTAATAGCAGAGTAGCCGTCGTGATTGTGCGTGAAGCCAGTGATCATGGCGTTGTACATTACAGTATCGCGCATACTCACAGGAGTTTCCTCGAAAACTCGTCGTGCTAGGGTGATGTCCCCGGAAGCACAGTAGCCGGAGACCATGGTGGTTCTGGCGATTTTATCTGGTTCGGAGGTTTCGTCGAACAGTTGGCGTGCATAATTGAGCTCTGTCGATTTACAGTAGACTTCGATCAAACGGTTGAGGATGTGGGCACGTGGCTGGAAACCGAAAGTAATGATATTGGCTTGGACGGCTCGCGCGAGTTTCAGAGACGTTCGTCGGAGCGGCAAACAGAGGCGGAGATTCGCGGCGTAGCGGTTGGCTATGGCCCGGACAAGTTCTGGATTCGGTTGCATTTCATCTTTGTGGTTCGGTTCGATTTTCAAACTGTACCAATATCTCCTTTTCTATTATTAGCCATCGTCGGTTCAAAGTAAACCAAAGAGTCAATCACTCCGGTTTAGAGATCCGTCCATTAGGTAAATAAACCGGAGAAGAAATCAACGTCTCGTCCATACCATTAAACCTAGAGGTCGTCTCCTTTCGTTTCTGTTACTTTGTCAGTTTCGGCGCCATGGCTCCCAAAGACGGTAGCTCCGAGAAATCTATTAAGCTCTTCCTCAGCATTGGTTTGGACGAGAAAACTGCCAGCAATACCGTCAACAACGCCAAGGTCACCACCAATCTCACCGCCGTTATCAACGAGGTGTCCTCTCTACTCTCTCCTCTTCCTCCTTATTCCCTCTCTACTGATTTTTTCTGTGTGTTATCGGGTTTTATTGTATTCCGATGAAATTGGATAGAAGAGAACTAAGTTTTCAATTTCCTTTGAGAAAGTCCTGCTTTCTGTGAATCTGTTGACTAAAACCAATTTTTATGCAATCTCCCATCTTTTTCAATTCGAAATTCTTAGTTTGATGATTTGGACTTGTTTGCATGTATGCATCTGTTGTAATTTGATCACTTTCATGCTCAATTTAGATTAGATCAAAACTCGCTTTTCATGAGGCTTGTCTTGTGTACAGGCTGGTGTCGCTGATGGGTGCGATCGAACTACTGGAAATCTCTTGTACACGGTGAGATATATTCTGATTAATCTAATCCCAATTTTTTTTTTAAGTTAGCGACAGAATGTTTTTTCTCTTTTTATTATGAAACATTGAATTTTTGTCAGTGCTTAAAAGAAACTTATTGAGGTTGTATTCTCCTTGCAATTATGTGCAACAGGTCGCTACTAAGTACCATTCAAATGCTCTTTTGCATCGTCCTACACTGTTTGAGTACATTGTCTCCTCTAAGGTTGGCATATAGCACCTTTATTAATAGTCTCTGCAGCTAGAATGTTATCTATCAGAACTTCCCTTTCGTGGGTTTGGTTCTCTTTTGTTAATGAAAGACTGGCGAATGTTATTTTGATTCTCTTTGTATTATGAGCCTGCAGATCAAAACTCCAGCTCAATTGGATGCTGCGATTTCGTTTTTAGACAATACCGCTCCTGAGGATTTCAAGCTAAACGAATTTGAGGAGGCATGTGGTGTTGGTAAGAGCTAGAGCTTCCGTGTTTTCAATTATATTTATTCCTTTATGCTTGGAGGTTATATATTACTGTGTTTTCCATAGATTTGGAGGTGAGATCTTCATTTTCGTTTTGGTACAGGGATTGAAGTTTCCCTAGAAGATATTGAGAAAGCAGTTAAAGAAATGTTTGAAGAGAAAAAGAAGACAATATTGGAGCAGCGCTATCGAACTAATGGTTAGTCTTTTCTCTCTACCTCATTGTCTAAAGCTTCATTTTTTCGAGGCATATCTCTTTCTATGTATTTTTCACATAACCAGCTTATTCTGTTTCTTGGTTGAACATGATGTATTTATGTGGTGTAGAGGGTCAATTACTTGGACATGTCCGGAAAAGTTTGCCATGGGCAGATCCTAAGATTGTAAGGGTAAGTTAACAGTCTTGGGCTTTTAGCAGCCTATGTTCTTTGCTAGTCACAAATGAAATCTCAGTTTTCTTATCAAGTCTTATGTCTGCAATAGAAACTCATAGAAGAAAAAATGTATGAACTGCTTGGTGAGAAAACTGCTGCTGATAATGAAAAACCTACAAAAAAGAAGGAAAAGAAGGAGAAACCTGCCAAAGCCGAGGTGATTTGAGTTTTCTTAAATGTGTTTTCTATTGTTGTATGTTGTGTCTTTAATTCTCCATTTCCGTGGATTATCTGTAGGAAAAGAAAACCGCTGTGGAAGCTACGCCAGAGCTCTCTGAAGAGGAGCTTAACCCATATTCTATATTCCCTCAGCCAGAGCAAAATTTGATGGTACCGCATTGCTTTTTGTTTGTTTCTGATGATTTTGTTTTATTGAGATTTTGAAGTCCACATTCTACACCTTTGAATCCTCTTCCATTGATAATCGTACTTCTAGGTGCTCATTTAGGTGATAATAAGAGTAGAATAGATTTGATCTGTACTGCTTGCGCCTGTATATTGTGGTGATCTGGAACAAACTTCTTATACAATGTTGAAAACGACATCACTAGCTCTTGTGAAACTGGAAAGTTGGGATAAATATAGCTTTTGAAGCAAATGGATGATGCTAATATGTTTGATGTGATATTCTCGTATTTTTCATGGGTGAATTCATAGCTAGCATTACCATGTAACATTTGCTCATAGAGATTCGTTGGCAGCAAAGTTGATGTAATCATGTTAGTTACCTTTAATATATATTCTCAGGTTCATACAGAAGTATTTTACAGCGATGGCTCTGTGCTCAAATGTAGCAATAAGAGGGAAGTGCTCGATAAACATCTCAAGGTGACTGGAGGGAAAGTTTATACCCGGTTCCCCCTGTCTCTTATACACATCTAGATGTGTATAAGAGACAGCCTTTAATATATATTCTCAGGTTCATACAGAAGTATTTTACAGCGATGGCTCTGTGCTCAAATGTAGCAATAAGAGGGAAGTGCTCGATAAACATCTCAAGGTGACTGGAGGGAAAGTTTATACCCGGTTCCCCCCTGAACCAAATGGTTATCTACATATTGGACATGCTAAGGTAAAATTCACATAAAATGTGGTCGTCAGATACTTTGCATAATGGTGTATGATTGGTAAGACCTACCTTTTTTGATCATTTCCATTGTTTGTTCTTTCAGGCTATGTTTGTCGATTTTGGTCTTGCAAAGGAGCGAGGGGGCTGCTGTTATCTGAGGTAAGAATACGTCTTTACTTTTACGTCTCTAAAGCAATCACTATTTTTCCTATAAGGACGTAGTTCAGGATTCTTTTAAACATCCGACTTTTTCAGGTATGATGATACAAATCCCGAAGCAGAAAAGAAAGAGTACATTAATCACATTGAAGAAATTGTTAACTGGATGGGTTGGGAACCCTTCAAGGTAGACTTAAGCACGTATAACCTCTTTTATTATTGTTGTGTGTTTATATGTATCTAATTCTTTCCATTGTTTTCTTCTAGATTACGTACACCAGTGATTATTTCCAAGAATTGTATGATTTGGCAGTCGAGTTGATTCGGAGAGGTCATGCTTATGTTGATCATCAGGTTGAATCAATTTACAGTTTCAAATCTATGGATTCCTGTTACCTTTTCCAATCAATTGTCATGCGTTGGTTCTAAGCTGCACTGCAACTTACTCCACACATAGAACTCATTCTCTCGCGTTATTGATTTTCAACTTTCAGACTGCTGAAGAGATAAAAGAGTATAGAGAGAAGAAAATGAATAGCCCCTGGAGGGACAGGCCAATTCAAGAATCTCTTAGACTTTTTGACGAAATGAGACGAGGAATGATTGAGGAAGGGAAGGCAACACTGAGAATGAAGCAGGATATGCAGAATGATAATTTCAATATGTATGACCTTATTGCCTATCGTATAAAGGCAAGTGAAACAAAAATCATCTCTGGTTGCATAGAAGAATATGTTCTCCCCATTCTTGGGTATCTGATTTGTTTGTATGCTTTGCAGTTCACACCTCATCCTCATGCTGGTGACAAATGGTGCATCTATCCGAGCTACGATTATGCCCACTGCACTGTTGATTCTCTGGAGAATATAACTCATTCGGTGTGTCCCTTTCTAGGCCTTTTGTCTTTTTGCAGCATTAATTTCTGCATTTGTGATCCATTATTTGCTATCAATATTATAAAAGTATATTCTGTATCTGTATCTCTGTTGTTCTACAATTTATTCTGTTATTCTAATTTTCATTTTTTTATCCATAAAATGTAGCTCTGTACTCTTGAATTTGAAACCCGACGTGCTTCTTATTACTGGTTATTACATTCCCTGGATCTCTACATGCCGTATGTGTGGGAATATTCACGGTTGAATGTCACAAACACTGTAATGTCCAAGCGTAAGGTTGGTAGATTACTTGACTTGCTAGTGAACAACTTGAACATTTTCTGCAGAGACTCATATGGTTGTATCATTTTTTCTTTTTCTTTTGCTGCAGTTGAATTACATTGTGACAAACAAGCATGTTGATGGGTGGGATGATCCACGTCTTTTGACACTTGCTGGTTTGAGACGGAGGGGTGTGACTCCTACTGCGATCAATGCTTTTGTACGAGGAATGGGAATTACGAGAAGGTTTGTTATTTATTTGTATCTCAATTCCATCATAAGATTTGGCCTATCTTAATCATATTCATTGAATCTGCTGCCTATGGTTGTATATTGAAGTGATGGTAGCATGATACATGTGAGTCGTCTTGAGCATCATATCAGAGAAGAGTTGAATAAAACGGCTCCCCGCACTATGGTGGTACTTAATCCTCTTAAGGTGGTCATCACCAATTTGGAATCAGACAAAGTTATGGAGCTTGATGCCAAAAGGTGGCCTGATGCTCAGAACGATGATCCCTCTGCATTCTACAAGGTGAACTGTGTTTCACATATACTAGTTTTCTACACAGAATAGAACATTTTTCTGTTTTCCTGATCTTTCATTTGTGGGGGTTGTTGATATAGGTTCCGTTCTCTAGAGTTGTATATATTGAGCAATCTGACTTCCGAATGAAGGATTCAAAAGATTACTATGGGCTCGCCCCTGGTAAATCAGTCATGCTAAGGTATAGAAACGGACGCTAACACTTTTCATCATTACTATTTACTACTTTGTCATTGAAACTGTTTCATTTATGACTAAATGTGCTTCCTTCTGTTTGCAGATACGCTTTCCCAATTTAGTGCACCAACGTTGTCTTTGCTGATGACAATGAAACCATTCGTGAGATTCATGCAGAGTATGACCTTGAGAAAAAGACAAAGCCAAAGGTTCTTTTCTTTAACCATCATTATAATTTCTGCAATTCCTGTGGCTCTTGTTAACAAACAGGTCCTTTCTTTCTGCAGGGTGTTCTACACTGGGTCGCTGAATCTTCTCCAGGAAAAGAGCCCGTGAAGGTTGAAGTCCGGTTATTTGAGAAACTCTTCAACTCCGAGGTATTTATTATTTATTATTCTCTAGCTTTTGTTGTAGTCACAAAGATTTTCCCTGAGCTAAATTGTATTTAAATCATAACAGAACCCGGCTGAACTCAATGATGAATGGCTCACTGACATTAACCCAAACTCCAAAGTGGTGGTTTCTGATGCCTATGCTGTATCAATCCTTAAAGATGCTGCGGTCGGGGACAGATTCCAGTTCGAGAGGCTAGGTATTTTCTGTTTCATGATCATTAAAAAATTGCTTACAATTCTAGATGAGAAACAAGTTTGTGTTAACCATGACTTGTGACGCATTAGGTTATTTTGCGGTGGACAAGGACTCTGAGCCAGGGAAGCTTGTGTTTAACCGGACGGTCACACTGAGAGACAGCTACGGGAAAGGTGGGAAGTAAAGCACTCCGCACATGTTACTTTAACACTTTGTTGGTCAAAACTTTTTATAACAGTAAATGAAAACTTTGGTTGATACGCACATTGTGCAACAGTTAGGATTTGGTTTCGTAAGCGTGTTTCCAAGTGAATGGGTCAAAGAATGTTTTATTAGTTGTCAATACTTATCTTTCAAAAGAAGAAAAGAAAGGCTTTTTTACCTTCAGATGACAGATGTCGATATCACTAGCGCAAAAAGATCCCAAATCTCTCTGTCAGATGATTTTTATTTACTGAAAATCGAAAAAGCACTGCGTCGATGGGATTGTGATAGGTTTCAACGTGCGCTGCTTAATATTTGGTTCCGAGTTGATACGGAAGCACAATTTTAACTGCATTTGAATATTTCACACAGAATAAAAAAAGTTGTAAAGGAAAACCATAGGAATATTAAGGATTAAGGAATAAGGTGCTTTTAGGATAAGGACTATGCTGATCAACTTTAGGAAGCATGTGATTGTGTTGAGTAGAATGTTCCATCACTCTGTCTTTTGGTATATCAAACATGTTTCGGAGATTAAATTTGTTTTTTTTTTTTGAAAAAATGAGTCGGGAAAAAAAACAAATCGTTTTATAATTTTCCAGTCAGAAGACACTACAAAAGGAATGACTTAACGCGTCTAGCAAAAGATGTTGAAAATTAAACGAAACTACAATTGGATTTGCAAATAAAACAAATTTATATAGTTTGCGGTGGAAATTAGAACATAAAAATTGATTTATATATATACAGTTGTAACTCACACATGCATATATCTAATTCTCTTGTTATTACAACGTCTTACACATCTTCAGCGTTAACATAGAGAGGGGAGATTGGGAAGATGAAAAGGTCTACATGATTTTTTTAAATTGTATTCTTAATCAATAAATAAAACTACATTTGTTATGAATTGCAGATACGGCAGAACAGTTGAACCTCGGCTTATAATTAATTTGAGTTAGGTGATTCTTATGTTGATATAATTACAACATCGTTTCGTTGGTCAATAAGTTTGACTGAAAACTATTCCAACAAAAGCACACGACTCTCCCAAACAACATCCATGAACAAACAGCTTTGACCATCTAACAGTTCTCCAATTTCCATCTTTGTTGGGTTCCCCGGAATATACGGCCGTGATTTTGTAGTAGACTACAATACGCGAAGATGAAGACGAATACATTATATTTATATTTTATGGGAGAGAATATTGACATGTACTACGTAAATGGCCGTCTAGATAGGTTTTTAATTAGAACACGTTTTTTTTACGTACATATAGCTTAATCGCACACAAAGAAAATATTTTAAAAACGTCTATCTTTTATTTTTTCTGATATATACGAATGTGATCCATAGAAAACTTGAATTATTGGAGATGAGAAGGAGACAAAGCATGCAAAGACTTTCATCTCCAAATAAAAGTATTGAAATAAATGTATGTACTATTGCCTTCATGACCTCTGGAATATGATTTGAAAGTTTATCGCAACTTTATATTAATCCCTTTTGTGTTCAAATCATTCTAAAGTTTCCATGAACTGACCACTAAAAATATTACAAATGCTTTTGAAACTCTTTTTTTTTTTTTTAATTTGGAAGTAATGAAGAGGAAAAATATTACCTCCATGTGATTCAAGATTACACAATTCATAAGTGAAAAATAAGTGAAAAATATTACCTCCATGTTGAAGCTCTTGTGGGACTATGCATAATGCATCTTGTGGGACTATGCATCTTCAAATAAGTGAAAAATATTACCTCCATGTTGTATTTATTATCATCATTTTTGAAGCCACATATAGGATTATCAATCGGTGGTGTGGACACTGGACAATCTCCTCTTAAATGTAAATGCCTAAATACAATGAACTTATATGTATCATATCAAATTGAAAGAGATTTAATCTATAATTCATATTCCCTTTTTTTTTTTGTACACGTAAACTAAACAACTTTACGGATTTACAGAATGTCTATTGTTTTTTTGGTCGAGGCATACAAAAGAGAAGGAGAAAATTTAAGTAATTATAATCGAGTTACGAATGTCTTTGGTTCGAATCTATAATTTAACTTTATAAAAAGAAAAGAAAAAATCTATAATGTAACACTTATATGGTTCATATGTATATGTTTTTTTTTGAAAACGGGTTTAATTCCTATGTATATGTTCCTTAAGATTTTAAATAAGTTGTGTATATTATTTTAGATTCTAATGTTTCTTGAAGAAGATTGTTGAGTTCAACTATTATAGCACATAATTAATCTTAAAAAACCAAAATCTATTAAAAAAAACTAATTATATAATGCCAAAGGTACACAGAATTTCCGTCGACTTATTTACCATGCACACGTCTAATTTTCCGAAGAGACAATTCATCAATTATTTTCTAGAACTTTCACTATCTCACCGTCATTTTCTTGGATTTAACATCGTGTATATGTATTTGTATATATATATATATATATATCCTAGATTTTGGACTCTTTCACATGCAGAGGTAAGATTAGATTTGTTCTCCTTCAGAAGATCCAACTAACGAAAATGAGAACTATATAATATATAGGGACCCTAATATATATATATATATATATATATATATATATATTCAAAGATTAGGCTTTTCTTCCGACAGACGAGCACTATTCTTTCAGTTGTCACTTCCTCATAACTAGTCAAAATTTAAATTTCTTCACAATAATTCTTTTACGTTAAACACTTTAATTCGTATAGAAAACTAATTTTATCTTACGGTTTACATTAGCTCTCTTTGAGCTTTATTTCAATTAATTTAGAGCTTAACTATATATATATATTAAAAAAAAACTATAAGCTAACAAGAAAAAAAATTATATAAAAACTCTTTTGAGGTTGTAAGAACATCCATATCCAGGGGCTCCACAACCTAATTAAAGTGAGTACTCCTTAAACTGCCAAATATCATCCATGTTCCACATTGGATCTTGCGTCACATCCTCCCCGTAAGTCGAATCTGCTATGTGACAATCTTGCAATGGTAAAATGCCTGAACTGCCCATGGTGGCCACCATGTACTCATCCTCTAGGCAAGGGAAAGAGCTATAATCTTCACTCACACACTGACTACTACTACTCCCTCGTGATCCGTCCAAGTACATTGAAGAGCCTGAGGTGTCAAGCTCAGTCAAATCCATGAATTGTGAAATTTTCTTGAGATCTTGAGACATGGTAGTGGAATAATCCATGTTGCTGAGACCCGCCGATTCGTGAGAGAAATTGTTGTCACGTAAAACGGGTCCAAGTGAATCAGGAGGAGGAGGAGCTTTATTATAAGTGTTGGTGGTGTCCATGTTATCTTTCATGTTGTGGATCAATCTTGGAACCCAGAAGCTACGCACAACTTCCAAGAATTTGTCGCTGCTAGAATCGATGTTGAGCTGGCGTGCTTGTTTCTGAACCCTAGTTCTCCAGTAGTTTTTGATCTCGTTGTCTGTTCTTCCGGGTAAATACTGCGCAATTTTTGACCACCTAAGAAACAATATATATATGTCACATGTCTTTTTATAGGATACTCTAGTTGTTTTATTTTATTTGAACACAAACTAAATTTATTTGATATTTTGTCATTATTTGTATTATGCATTGTGTCATTTATTGTTTGTTAAATTTTTTTTAGTTTGATATTAGTTTTTTTTACGTATAAAAGGTAAAATAATACTCCCTCCGTTCCTTTATATTTATTGTTTTAGAAATTCATTTTTGTTTCAATTTATTTGTTGTTTTTGACACTTTTTATGTAAAATTAATAAAGTAGTATTAAAATCTGGATAAAAACTTTTTCCAAGAATTCTCTTTCCAAAAAGTGACTACTTTTTTTATTTAAAATATTATTGTAGTTACTTTTTTTTAATTAAGTGAGTTTCTTAATATGCGTGAATTATGTTAAAACAACAAACAATATGGAACAGAGGGAGTACTATATATATATATTAATTTTCGTATTTTTAACCAACAAGTGAATAAATTAGGGTAAACGTACCTATTACCCCATTTAGAGTGGAGCTCGAGGATCAAGAGTTGTTCTTGAGGAGTGAGATTCCCGCGCTTTATGTCAGGTTTAAGATAATTCAACCATCGCAATCTGCAACTTTTCCCTTTTCTCTTTAGCCCTGTTTTTTTTTTTGTTTTTTCACAAGAAAGAGATCAAACGTGTAATTGATTAATGATTATAGTATGAAGTGAGTTAATAATTGATATTAGACCAATTAATTAATCAAATGTCGCTTTTAGTGCCGCGGCTCATCAAGTGTTATTGCATTTTATTGGAGAACAAATGTAAAAGAAAGGAATATTACCAGAAGATTTAGCGAGCAGATTCCATCGGCCTTCACCGTTGTTGGCAATGTAATTGGTGAGAAGAGTGTCTTCCTCAAGCGTCCAAGGCCCTTTTCTCTGCTCTGCGCCATCCTCATAATTTCCATCACACCTCTTCTTCATTATATTTGACATTTTTGTTCCCCTTTTTAAAAAAAAATTATTAATCAGGTCCTAAGCTTTATTTGTGAGAGAGAGAGAGAAAGAGGGAGGGAGATAAATGAGATAAAGACTAGAGAGAGCAAGAGAGTTTAAAAAACATAAAAGACTAAGAGAGAGAGAGAGAGGCTTTTGTGATTTGAGAAGTGGTAGTGAAATACAATGGTTGCGGGGAATTTATAGACTCGTGATATTGGATAATGTTCGTACTTTCTTTTATACATATATATGATGCCACACACTGAAGTTGAAACCATGAAGATTCTTAAATTCATTGATTATTCAACCATTAGATTAAGTGTTGGCGCATTCAATCGGAAATGTTAAATATTAGCATGGCATAATTTGTTTTTATGATTTCCAGTAAAATCATTTAATAGTTACATTATACGGTTATAAGGGAAATCTCTCTGTATAAGATTCTCCATGTAATTAGTCAAGACAGGGAAGACGACGTGTAGAGTAGAGAGACTAGTCAATATAAATCTAGCCTTGAATTTAGTTTTCTATTATGTTTACGTTAGTCTTTACATCAATAGTTCAATACATGTTAATTACGATATAATACGTTCATTTATAGATAAGATTACAATACCTCCTAATCTCTTGTCTCTTAATTAAGAACTAAACTAAAAAACTGTACTATAGTGCCCAAGAAAACAACCTATATAAAGAAAATTTAGTTTTTTCTGCAGATTAAATTAAGAAAATATATCTTATCAACTGTTCAAACAAAAATATATCTTATCAAAAACTGTTCCAGGTTGATCCGGATCTAGAGAAACTATAAACCAAATATTAATTGGAATTTTCTTAAACTACAGCAATTATCTAAAAGAACATGCCTGGCGACAAAACAAAAAACAAAGAACAGGCTTTGCAACTTGTAAAGGGTCCAAGCATTTAAGTTCGACGTACGTGAAATCAATCAAATCTTGGCACCAGAGGAACTCTATGCGAATGTCACCATCTCCGATTAAGATACTCCAAAGAAACACGTGTCATTTTTGGAGCTATTCCTTCTCAAATTCTGGATAATTCGTTTACCAAATTTTTTTTTAAAAAAATGAATACCCCAATAACACAGCCTATGTTTACAAGATAAGTTTAGTGGGACAGAAGAAAAGTGAAAAGATACTACACATGGAACGAAGAAAGGAACAACAAGGGTGGAGTGGAGAAATACAATTTTATGGTTTTCTAATTTAGAAAGTTATTAGTGGTAAATCGTGCACATCAGTTTCTTTT
Source organism: Alliaria petiolata (assembly GCA_020283515.1). NCBI lineage: Eukaryota > Viridiplantae > Streptophyta > Magnoliopsida > Brassicales > Brassicaceae > Alliaria > Alliaria petiolata. The sequence goes on along the minus strand of JAHZTW010000002.1, from coordinate 71,324,831 downwards.
TCTGGAAAAACACATTGGTTGTGAATTAAATGATATATTTAAAGTTGGAATTACGATGATGTTATATCCATTGGTTGTGCGATGGAAACAATTGAGATTCATGGATTAGTCAACTCATCGGCAAATGGTTATGCGATGGAAACCACATAAGCCACAAAGGGCTCTTTGCCTAGCTACTCAAAAGAAAACTTGAGCAGATGATATGGGCCGGTGAAGTCTTTTGTTAAAAGTGGTTCAAACCAATTCTAAAGAGTCCAAGAATTCAGAAAATACCCTAGTTTGGTTTCTAAACAATGTTAAACTGTTAAAATGAATGAAAGAGATGCATTCCAAGCACCAAAAAAAGGCACATACACGCAATGTTGAAGTAAATGTAACTCTACAAAAAAGGACAGAGCTTATATAGCAGAGTTCATGGCAAGAAACTAAAAGTCACAAAAACAATTGGACAGATGACGGGTACTTCGCCGCTGATGATACCGGAGAAATAAGATGCTTGTTTGGCACGGTTTGATTTTTAGGTTTAAATACCGAACTAAAAATGAAATAGTTATATTTTGAGTCGGTTTCAAACTGAATTTGGATCGGTCCAATCATAGTTAAAGTCTATCGGACACTAAATTTTAAATTGTAAGAGCATCCACAATGGAGAGGCGAGTGTCTCTTCCCAAATTTTTTTTTTAAAAAAAGAAAAAAAATAAATTAATGATATGGCAACCAAAGTCGACCCTCTGCGAAGGAGCGGAAGAAACGGTTCTGATCTATGTATCACGACAAGATTCGTCTGTTTTTTTTTTTTTTTTTGGAAAATCGAATTTTTTAATAATAAAAAAAGTTTAGAACCTTTTGAGCATCTCTTCAATGCTGATGATGCTGTAAGGTAATCTTTTTTCTTTTTTTTCTTCTTTGGAACATTTTTAAGTAAGGTAATTAATCTCTTGTTGGAAAAAGTCGAATTTCTTGAATTCAAAATCAAACAGCTTAAAAGCCGACGAGTAGAAGAACAAAACTACAATATTATTCTCTGCTTAAAATCATAGCGACCATCCAAAGCAAATTTTATGATCGATGCCTATTTATATATAAGATAAGATACTCTGCGAATAAAAGAGTAGAATCTATAAATACTGATACATAAAAAAATCATTTTATATTTTTTAATTTACTATTGTACTTGATTTTAAAAATAAAAAGTTCAGTTATTTAAGAAAAAAACTTGTGTATATTTTTGTAATACTTATTGCAAGTTGGTGAGTTTTATGAAAGTTTTTAGATGAAATTTGTGTGTTAACAACACATATTTTATCGATCTCTTAAAATTTACCAATGAACTTGCAAAACAGAAAAAACATGCTTATCATGAAAATTTCAAAACAGTATGTATATAATATTTGAAAGTCAATGTCCATTTAATAATTTTACATGAAAATTTTCTCTTTTCTTAGTAATACAAATTAGACATAGGAAATTATTAAAGATATGAGTCAATCATCTTATGACCACTACTAAGTTTTGGGATATCTAATTTGTGTCTATTCTTAGTAAAACATATATTTCAACAAACCATTTACTTCTTTCCGCATTTAAAAGGCTATTACGGTAATGTAAAATGAAAATCGGAAAAAACGAAACCAAAATTAATGTGAAAGCGAGATATTCCCAACGTAGAACTATGAGTAATTGGATAGTTGCCTCATTATTGATGTAAGAAAATGGAAAGTTGTGAAGCCAATCGTAACGATAGAGATGGGCTTGGATTTTTCTGCCTCCTCAATCATATCGATGTCATGCATCAAAGTCTAATACTAAAAAAATTATAGACAATTTAATCACATTTTGTGACGTTAATCTTAAATATTTTTGTTTTGGATGTTGCTAAGATAGTCAATGTTAATTTATAAAAACCCAGTTTAGATGTGTTATTTTTGTTTTGCGACCGCCTAGGCCTCAATTATTTTGGGTTGACGATTGAGAGCCACCCCCAATGCAAAAAAGATCTATGTCTACATGTTATTATATAGTTTAAAATATTACAAAAATATATATTAAAAATACATGGAAAACAAAATATTAGTGTAGCAAAACTGGCGTGAGAAAATATGCTCGTTGAACCATGCTGGTACTCGAGGAAGATAATCGAACGATGCTGGTCCTTCGAACCATGCTGGTCCTTCGAACCATGCTGGTCCTTCATTTTGGGGATTTAATATGTGACTTGTTAAGATATCAAAATCAACTTTAACCAATATGCTCCTTGAACATATTTTAGAACTCCACGACATAAAATATAATAACTATATTTATCGATATGTTTCGTGTAAGCAGTTAAATTTAGTCGCTATTCTATCGTCCTGCTAATACGTATCGATTTTTAACAGGAGTAGCTATAGTTAGCAGCTACATCCAAAAACAAGCTAGAATCTATAAGACTTAATTATCAAATGAAGGACTTCAAAACAAAAATGAAGGACTTCAAACAAAAACATTATGCTCGACATGGTCCCAAGTCTCGTATGACATCCTCATTTGCTCAGTACTCATCAATTTGATCGTATCTCGTTTCTGTGCCTTTGGTTCTTTATTTCTGTTCTGAAGTTTTCATATTCATATCTTTCTATGATTCTATCTGTTTACACTTATAAACTTATTTTGAGAAATGAAACTTATAGACTTATTAAGTTATTTTGGATATACACCAATCTTCTCTTTTGACAATATAGTCAAAGTGTTACCCAACAAAAATTAAGAATTTCCGGTAACCAACCGAGTTAGCCGTTTAATGTTAAGTCGTCGTACTTAAGTTTTGTCTGATAGCCTAAGAATGCAAAAACTTGTGATGATCGAGATCACTCGTCGATCATTAATGCAATTTCTTCTGTTTCAATTTGGCACCATACTTGTTACATTAAAAGGGATTCTCAAAAGGTCCCGGCAGGTTAGATATATCTAACATTGAACATGGGTCCCACAAAATCTACTGCACAGTGGTAAATGGAAACCTAGCTACAAGTGTCTCTTTGGTCTCACACGCTTCTTTCTCATTCTCACAAGTCACCCAATACATGAGCAAATAACCAAATCATATAAAATAAAATAAAAAACTAATCAAATACATCATTGATCCCATCTTAAAAATCTCCATCTATATAAACAATCACAACTCAATTGCCAGTCTTATAACTTTCTTAGAGAGAAATAAAAACAAAGCTCACAACAAAAATAATAATCATATTTTAGTTTGTAGCGTCTCTAATGGCACGTTTTGAACCATATAATTATAACATTGGTCTTAACCCTTTGTTATCACAAATTAACCAAAATCCAGAGCTAGTGAATCTGGACTCACCAGTTTCTTCTACTCCTCCTTCCAGTTTCATGCTTTTCTCCAATGGAGCTTTAGATGATGCCCATCATAATAATTCTCACTTCTCCCCAAATTTATTGCACGGTGAAGAATTTCTTCTTCATTCTTTTTTTTTGTGTGTGTAGAAATTCCTTCATATTCATGTATTTGTTCTTAAACTTGTTGAAGCTATAAATGGCAGGTGACTTGGGAAGAAAAGGCAAAATAGAAGAGAGTGGGTCAAAGAGAAAAAGAAAGAGGTCGGAGGAGAAAGAATCCATGAATGAAGATGATATTCAGAAGCCAAGAGATGTAGTTCATGTTCGAGCTAAGAGGGGTCAAGCTACTGATAGCCATAGTTTGGCTGAAAGGGTAATAATTCAACAAACATTTTACACAAGTTACAAAAAAGAAAAAAAAGAAAAAACATTGTACTCAAACAAAATTCTAAATTGGAAAAAAATAGTTATATGAAAAAGTTGGCATGTTTTTGGATTCTTTTTGGAATGCATAAAGGTGCGAAGAGAGAAGATAAATGAAAGGCTGAAATGCTTACAAGACCTCGTTCCCGGCTGCTACAAGGTAACTGAATTCCCCACAAAAGCCCTCATTTTTGTTTACTGAAAAATAATCAACAAAAGGTAAAGCCAAATAAATAACTCTGGAGAAATTCTACGAAGTCCCAATTTATGGTGTTATTAAAAAAAAAAAAAAGTTTACGACATACTTAAAAAGGAAGTATGTGTTAAAAAATTTAAAAGCTTCACCTATTTTGATGATATTTTTGAAGTTATCTCATCATTAATCTTCTCGGGATTAAAACATGTTTATGCTATATATCGTCGAACTTGTGAATTAATAAACAAAACAGGATTCATATCATCATCATATGATCTAATCTAAATATACAATAATTAATTCACGGTCCATTTTCTAATACCCAAAATTCAAATTACAGAGGGTGTGGCAGCGTCACGTTTGTGAATGAACAGATTGTTTTAGACAATCTTAACTTAACTATAACAAAGAAGTTGTCTCATGATAATATAATTAATTGAAAATGGGTTTATTTTAATTCCTTACTCAATTTCAAACATGATGCAGGCAATGGGAATGGCAGTGATGCTTGAAGTCATCATAGATTATGTTCGATCACTGCAGAATCAAATCGAGGTTAGGCCAATATAATAAATCCATTTCACTCTTCAAAAGCTTCTAAAATAAACCAATGATAGTATTCAATAATTAAATGGTTTTCTGCTATATATGGCCTCGTGGCTACAGTTTTTGTCCATGAAACTCTCAGCGGCCAGTGCGTACTACGACCTTAATTCTTTGGATATTGAGCCAACGGATATGTTTCAGGTAATTATCTCATATGACATGATTAAATTAGTATAAATATTTTCATGGTTTAATTTTGTATTAATAATAATTGTTATAACAGGGAGGGAATATGTATGGTGCTGAAGAGATGGAAAGGATCTTAAGAGAGAGTGTTGGAATACAGCAGCCTCCTAATTTCAGTTCAACATTTCCCTTTGGTTCTTAATAAATTTATCAGAGAAATTATTCTCTTCTCCTATAATTAAACTCTACAACTAAGGACTTACCATATCAATATACGTTTATCATAAATGTATAACCTATAAATGTATAACTTCATCATAAAGTTATGTGACAAAAAAAAAACTCTATATTAAAATAAACATATGATTTTAATATTACAAGGGAGAGGCACAACAATAAGACTTTTCCTTTCAAACACATCATTACTCACACTTTCAACTTTGCAACTATTTTTGTTCTGTCACTGAAGACAAATCTGGTTCAAAGCATCCGCGACATGCTTCATCGATGGACGTTTCTCGGGGACAATAGTAACGCAGGCCATTGCAATCTTTAGCACGGCGATGACCTCTTCTTCAATCTCTGTGTCCTCAGGCACCAAATACGGATCCAAAATATCTGACATCTCTTTTTTCTCATCGATACACATCTGTATCCACTTCACTATCTCCATTTCCGATTTACCCACAAGAACAATCGGTAACCTCCCCGTTATCATCTCTAGCAAGATAACCCCGAACGAGTATACATCCCATTTCTGTGATGGCTTCACTGTTGCTTTCATGGCTTCAGGAGCCTGGTAAAACGAGCTCAAGTTTGTAGTTGAAGCAAACGATGAAACGCTCTTGTTGGATGGTCGGTCGTTCGTGGTTGATTCTAATGTTCCGGCGATGCTGGAGAGGTGCATGAGTCCGAAATCCGAGATATGAGGCTCCATGTCCTGTCCCAGAAGTATATTGCTGAGTTTCAGAGATCCATGGACATACTTCTTGGGGCTAAACTCGTGAAGATACACCAACCCTCTCGAGGTTCCCCTCATTATCTTTAACCGAGCTTCCCAAGACAGCGGCTTGAATGACACCATACCGGGATTTCCTAACAATCGACAAAACGAAAATAAAAAATCTGAGTTTCAACACAGAGAAACGATCTTGAGAGTGTTATTCGTAAAGGTTTTTATTTAACTACCGTGGAGTGCATTGGCAAGGCTTCCGTTAGGAATGTAGTCGTAGATGAGAAGCTTCTCCTCCACTGACCAATAATAAGCTTTGAGATTGACGATATTCGGATGCCTTAGCTTCCCGATTGCTTCGACTTCTGTCTGAAACTCCTTGCACCTCTGGGATCCTCCTTCTCCCAATCTCCTTACAGCTACGGTGAGACCATCTTCGAGGACAACTTTATACACAATCCCGTTCCCGCCTTTCCCAAGAACGAAAGCCGAAGCCTTGAGCAGCTCATCTAAATCCAAAGCCATGTGTTTATCCAACAGGACAAGATCATGTTGCGGCTCCAGATTCTCCGAAGAAGGGCTCTCTGATCCTTCTTTCCCAAAACAGAAAGAAGGTTTCTTTTCTTTCCCTTCTTTCTCCAACACATAGCCTTCCTCATCGACGCTATTGCGACGCGAGCAAAGCTTCAAGTAGCAACAGGAGAAGAGAAATCCAACAATGCAGATTCCAATGGCATCACAGACCACGATTGCAACAACAGCGGATTTACTTAGGCCTCCTCCTTTCTTGGACCCTCCTTCACCATTGTCGTGGTTCTCCGGTACAAAAGGGTGAGATGCTGGAGAATTATCTGTATTCGGCAAACAAGGATCCTTCAATGGAGGGCCACACAGCCTCGGATTCCCCAAGAACGCAGTTGGTCCTCTGTTAACCAGAGCACCGGTTTGTGGGATTGGTCCACTCAAATTGTTGTGAGCTAGATCAACATACACTTTCTCAGGCAGACTCCCCAAGGTAGCCGGGATCGAGCCGCTAAACGAATTGTGAGACAAATCAAGAGTTCCTTGCAATCTAGTCAAATTGCCCAAATCGTCAGGAATGAGACCATTGAGGTTGTTGTAAGAAAGGTCAAGCCTCTGTAAAGAACCCAAAGCGTGGCCGAATCCACCAGGGACAGAACCAGTGAGATTGTTCTGGCTCAAATCGAAGCTCCTAAGCCTCTTACACCGCAAAATCGATTCTGGGATCGACCCATTTAGAGAATTNGAGCTCAAGTTTGTAGTTGAAGCAAACGATGAAACGCTCTTGTTGGATGGTCGGTCGTTCGTGGTTGATTCTAATGTTCCGGCGATGCTGGAGAGGTGCATGAGTCCGAAATCCGAGATATGAGGCTCCATGTCCTGTCCCAGAAGTATATTGCTGAGTTTCAGAGATCCATGGACATACTTCTTGGGGCTAAACTCGTGAAGATACACCAACCCTCTCGCGGTTCCCCTCATTATCTTTAACCGACCTTCCCAAGACAGCGGCTTGAATGACACCATACCGGGATTACCTAACAATCGACAAAACGAAAAAAAAATAAATAAATAAATCTGAGTTTCAACACAGAGAAACGATCTGAGAGTGTTATTCATAAAGGTTTTTATTTAACTACCGTGGAGTGCATTGGCAAGGCTTCCGTTAGGAATGTAGTCGTAGATGAGAAGCTTCTCCTCCACTGACCAATAATAAGCTTTGAGATTGACGATATTCGGATGCCTTAGCTTCCCGATTGCTTCGACTTCTGTTTGAAACTCCTTGCACCTCTGGGATCCTCCTTCTCCCAATCTCCTTACAGCTACGGTTAGTCCATCTTCGAGGACAACTTTATACACAATCCCTTTCCCGCCTTTCCCAAGAACGAAAGCTGAAGCCTTGAGCAGCTCTTCTAAATCCAAAGCCATGTGTTTATCCAACAGGACAAGATCATGTTGCGGCTCCAGATTCTCCGAAGAAGGGCTCTCTGATCCTTCTTTCCCAAAACAGAAAGAAGGTTTCTTTTCTTTCCCTTCTTTCTCCAACACATAGCCTTCCTCATCGACGCTATTGCGACGCGAGCAAAGCTTCAAGTAGCAACAGGAGAAGAGAAATCCAACAATGCAGATTCCAATGGCATCACAGACCACGATTGCAACAACAGCGGATTTACTTAGGCCTCCTCCTTTCTTGGACCCTCCTTCACCATTGTCGTGGTTCTCCGGTACAAAAGGGTGAGATGCTGGAGAATTATCTGTATTCGGCAAACAAGGATCCTTCAATGGAGGGCCACACAGCCTCGGATTCCCCAAGAACGCAGTTGGTCCTCTGTTAACCAGAGCACCGGTTTGTGGGATTGGTCCACTCAAATTGTTGTGAGCTAGATCAACATACACTTTCTCAGGCAGACTCCCCAAGGTAGCCGGGATCGAGCCGCTAAACGAATTGTGAGACAAATCAAGAGTTCCTTGCAATCTAGTCAAATTGCCCAAATCGTCAGGAATGAGACCATTGAGGTTGTTGTAAGAAAGGTCAAGCCTCTGTAAAGAACCCAAAGCGTGGCCGAATCCACCAGGGACAGAACCAGTGAGATTGTTCTGGCTCAAATCGAAGCTCCTAAGCCTCTTACACCGCAAAATCGATTCTGGGATCGACCCATTTAGAGAATTATGGGAAAAGTCCAAAATTTGCAGGAACTTTAGCTCCCCAATCTCGTTTGGAATCGACCCGGATAAGGAGTTTCCATAAAGAACCAAACTTTGAAGCCGGTGAGCATGAAAGAGCTCAACGGGTAAGCTCCCACTAAGCTCATTGCTCCTCAAATTTAAATGGCGGAGATTAGAGAGTAAACCCAGAGAGGGAGGAAGTTGACCTGCAAGTTTCTTCTTGGGGATGCTAAGAGAGACGACAACCTTCTGATCATCACAAGTGACTCCGTTCCAAGAACAAGGGTTCTGATCCTCGGAGTTCCAATTGCTTAAAGAACCATCTGGATCTCTGGGAATTGACTGCTTCAGAGTCAAAAGAGCATACCCTTCGTCGTTCAGAGCATTCAATTCGCCATTGAAGTTCCAGATAAGAAAAGCCAAGAGTAAAAGCGATCCCACCGACATTTCCGAGGAATCGGTAAAAGAGAAATAGCCGAATTTCGACAAGAAATTACTTTTCAAAGGCAGAAATCAAGGAGAGAACAGTTTGCGGAGATTGATTGAGAGCGAGCTGGTATAGGGATAGAGAGAAGTGAGAGTGTGAAAGCATGGAAAAGGAGCGTGTAGAGACGTTGAAAATGAGATTCGGCTTGTTCATTCACTTGGACCTTTGGACTTTGGTCTTTTAATATCCCCATTTTATACTTTATTTTTGTTTTTAATAAAAATGTGTTTTATTTCTCGGTAAAGTAAATTAAAATCAATGCTGAATTAGTTTAAGGTAAAAGAGAACAGCGATGGGAAAAATGTCTCGAGGTCCACTTTTTCTTTCTCGTAACGAAAATACATTTACTTATGCCAATTTTCAATTTTTTATACATTATCTAATTCATAGCATTATTTTACTATTTTTTACATATATTAACAAAGCTAATAAAAATTATAATCACGCATATTAACAAAACTAATAAATTTTTATTATATCCTTTATTAATACAATAAACAAAAAAAATTATAATTATTAATTACACTAATATAACAAAGTTAAAACTGAAATTTTAATCAAAATTTTGTATTGAAACAATATTTTTTATGAAACAAAAAAAAAATTTAAAATAAAAATATTTGTGAAACGGAGGAAATATACATTTGGCTCATCTATATTTTCATGATAAAGGTAGTTGATAAGAATTTGTGTTCATGGTCCTTGATTCATTGATATTAAAGGGTTGATTGGGGTTAAGACTGTAAAGGCTGTTAGAGCTCAAGACTGTAAAGGCTGTTAGAGCTTTAGTTTAATTTTAAAGTTTCTAAAGACAGTTTTATTCTAATCAGTCATAAAAGTTCTCTTTAAAAATTTCACAGTCAAAATAAATGATTTTATTCTTGACGTGACTGATTTTTCTTAAAATCAATAAAACATTATTTTTTTAAGTCACAACATTTATTTAAAAATCAAATTTTTAATAGTCAATATTTTAAAGTCTAAAGTTACTGTCACAATCTCAAACAATCACCGGCTAAATTAATAGAATTGTTGTATTAGATAATTAAGATAATTTTATTATCTTTATTTTCCTATTTTCCGAAATAATTTAACTAATTAACTAATAATTAGTAATTAAAAGCTTTTGTTCAAAAAACTAACTAATAATAAGCAAAATAGTTCATAACACAGGTAACTACACTGTTTCATAGTTTTTGTTTTTTCAACTTTCAACATTTAAGTACATATATTACCCTATACCTGTTTGTATAGTTAATAATACTTATGATCATCAACTTTTAAGTATATTGTATCCTTAACGGTTCATTGGAATAAATAATGGTTACAGTAGACAGGAGTACACATATAAGATGCAAAAGAGAAAGTCCCTAATTAATATATAAAAAAAACCCTACTTCTACTTTATTTTGTATGGAAAATAATAGAGTGATTAATACGGCTCCATGATTATCCCACATTCTCTGTATAACTATAAAGGGAACACCTTTATGAACTATGATGTCCCTCTTTGTATTTTTTTCCAGCCGTTAACACACACATATGTATTCTTAAGTAATCAATTCACAGAAAAGTGTGAATTACAATGGCTTCGGTTGTCTAGCTACTCCGAACGTATATCACATTAACTCATGAATAATGATGTTTAAAGGCTAAATTTTTAAATTTAGTTGATATTTAATATTTGTGTGAATGTGTTGATGAAGATGTTTTTAATGTACGTAGATGAAGATGTCTTCAAGATAAAAGAAAACGTAACAAACATAATTGTATATATGGACATGTTTTTTTAACAATAGTTTAGATTAAAGATAGATCTTTCACATTGAAAAAAAAATGGAGATATAAAATCATTGTTATGGTGATGAATTACATGATATATGGATACTGGTTCTAAATAACAAGATATTTTAAAAAATGTTTTACCAATAGATCAACTATAAACTTGTTTCAGCTATTAACAAACTTTTTCAAACAATCAATCACATGAATGACACCAAAAAAGTCATTACAATTCCAATCGTATTGAACAAAAAGTGTTGCTAAAAGAGACATCGATCATACATTGAACAGACATGCCTGGACCTGTGTTATATGCCTTGCTTTCTTATCATATCAATCATCCATACCAGCAACAATGTATGATATAAAACCTTTGTTCAAAAAAAAAAACAATGTATGATATATTTATAATAATCACACATTAATTAATTAATATCCTCAATCTTTGTAAGTTCGATTGCACAAAAGAATAATAATATAAGAACGTAGCATATTTAAAATATCATTTCATTACTAGTATTTGTTTATCAGTAAAAGCACTTTATATATAGTATGTCCCGGTAAAAGAGATGGATGTAGAAAAAGACAACCACAGGCTCCGACTTTGACGCGTGCGAAGGAGCGTTGTGTGGGGAGAAGTTAGCCGTTCCCGTGGAGCGGCGCTTAGACCATCATTTAGCATAATTAACCAAACTACGCATTCCATAAAATCAATACGCAACAACATGGTCTCACTTGCCTCGGATGCTCTTTATTTTATTTTATTTTTTTATTTTTTAAATATTTTCGAAACAATTTAGAGATGATTATCCATAGCTATTGCTCTCTATAGGTGAGCTCCTAATTTCGAGTTCCATTTTGTATGATCTTACCATCAAATTCTCTTTACCATCTATTTTTTTCCAACATTTATCCTTGAAGGCTTGAAAACATGTTTAATTAGTTTGATTAACAAAAAATAAATATATGTGCTTTTTTCTCTCTCTCTCTCTCTCTCTCTCTCTCTCTACAAAAATACTATGTTCCGCGTGTGTTCTCACTTGCTGAGAAAGCTCGCAGGCTAGATCCTAGTGAAGCATTGACGAGCTATGCTTTCAACGTGGATAATATATCCAAAAACCAAGATATATAGAAACAACGAGTATATGCAAATCGAAGTAAAAATTGGAAAGGGTTAGTCCAAGACAATCTGCTGAGTGGTGGAACCATAGAAAATATATGGCACATCAAGAAACATATTTATCATCTTTAGTCTCTAGGGAGATTGTCGTGTGCATTTGTTTTCATTCTTTTAATCGTCTTATGAACCTCGGATTTGATATCCAAATCCTAATAAGAGATAGGAGTCGCAGCTCATCGTTATTATCCGCAAATCTTTACATCCTTTTCAGCATGTGTTTTTAATAGAGAAACTTTCTAGTTGACAATTGACGAAGATAATGAATTCGAGAAAGTTTCTAGTTAAATCGGGAACCTCTCACGGACGAAGAGTATTCCAAATTCTCTTACCACTCTCGGAAGGTTTAATAACTGCATCAAACGCAGAGAAATTCTGATGCGGTCGAGTGGAATTCTGACTAAATGAGTCCAAGAGCCTCGTGACTCGTCGTAAGTTTGTAATGTCGTCTTCTGTGATCAACCTTATGTATGACTTAAGTTATTCAAAACGGACACGTTACATTTCTTGGTTCTATTAACCTTAGATGTTTAACTTTCATGCGCATTCTCTTTTTTTATTTCTTTTAAATTCAAATATAAATGTAGTTTCGAAATTTTTGATTATAGAAAATAACTAAACAAATGGAGTGTAATCGGTTCTATTTTTGGTGTCTAAATTGATTTCTAACTCTTTTTTCCTACAATTTTTTGTTCTAACAACATACATGCTATCAAATTTGAATACAACTAGTAATGTAACGACAATACTATGATAAATTATTAAATTACATGTAGTTTTGGTCTTTTTTTTATGGAAGTTTATCAGAAAGTTCAGCCAGTTCATAGATAGGCCAACAAAACTTTATATTTGCTAATAAATATGATATCATTGGCACTAAACTAGGAAGTCAAGAGAGAAACTAACAATAAAAGAATAATAACACTACCACTTCTGGAACAATATTTGGATATTGTTGTAAACAGTCCAAAAACAAAACGAGTTAGAGGGAAATTATAAAAACCATTCTATTAATAGAATCGGTAACTTAGCGAGAAGGGAACCTATTGTGCGTGCGGCAAACATTGTTGCTGCTCTTCATGAGTACTTACGTCTCTATCCTCCTCTCTATATAAGTACCCTTAAAGTGTCTGCATAAAACCCAAAATATCAACCAATTTATCATATAAAAGCTTCACTTAAATCTACTATCAAAAGAATGAACAACAACGAAAAACTTGTGCGGCTATGGTCTGAGATAACGAAAAAGCTGCCCGATTCGGAGGCGCATGGTGAGTTGCGTAGGACCAGCAGAGAAGAAGATAGAGTGAACATAGGGCGAAAGAGGCCAGCTGAGCCTAGGAGAGAAAGAAAGATGAAACGGGTTAAAAGACAGCGCGTGTCTAAATCTCCACGCAAATCTCATCTTAACTTGTCGGAGAAGGTAACGAGTAATTGTTGTATTGTTGTATGATACGTGGTGCACCCAAGAAATCCTTCATTTGCTCTTTTCTTCTGTGAATACAATCAGAAGAAACAGCGGGAACTTATAAGAAGCAAACTAAAAGCACTGATCCAAATGACACCCAATTGCCCAAAGGTTCTCAACTTCTGGCCTCATAAATTGGTTTTTATTTTTTTGTTATTTGGAAATGTTTAGTTTTCTTAAATATTTTTTCTATTTTTCGTATGAATTTGCAGACGGATATCATCTGCATCCTTGATAGTGTTAACGAGTACATGAACAAATTGAGGCTTGCAGTTTATCTTATAAGTAAGAAATCTATATGGCCATATCCTCATTCTAATTTTGTTCATTCAAGATTATATTTCTGGTTTTTAATTAGTTTCTCTTCATTTGCAGTGTTGAGAAATTCCATATGAATAGTGCTACTGGAGAATGTCTACGAAGTTATGAGCGCTGGTGCCGTTTAGTATAACATAAGAGTTTCTGTTAAGTTCTTTTCATTTCTCTCAAATGTTATTTCTTCGTTTGTAAAATATAATAAATCGTATTGTATGTTTTTTGTTTAATGTGAGTTTTGTTAAGGCCACAGGACCATATCTTTAAATTTCGTTCCGAACTTTTTTATACATGTTCTCAAATGTTCTTTTCTTCGTTCGTTGTAAAATATAATAAATCATATTGTATGGTTTTTTTGTTTAATGTGAGTTTTGTCAAGGCCACAAGACCATATCTTTAAATTTCGTTCCGAACTTAATACATGATCTTGCAAAATTTTGTAATGTTTTTTTGTGAACCCATTTAGTACTTTTGTGATATTGTACAAATAATTGTAATAAATTTTGAAAATAAAACTAAAAAAAATATTATAGAGAATGTCGCCTATCTTGATATTTATATTTGAATATTTTGTTAATGTTCTTTAACCAAAAAAAATTGTTTAATGTTAATATTTAGCAATAACTAGTTAGTCGTATTATTAAAATGACAACAAATACATAAATTAAAAAGAAATTTATGTAATTAATATATATTAATAACAGAAAAGTGCTAAAATTTTGTTTAACGTTGAATACTTAATTATTCATATTTTCCTTGGTGTTAATAAACATGCAACTGTATATGCAATTTACTTAAAATTTGACAATAACTTTTTGGTAAAAAACGCAATAATTTTTTTAATACAAAATCAAAATTTTTATGTTATACCAAAGTCAATTAAAAAAAAAAGGAGTTTTACTAACTTTGTTTTTTTCGCCCGAAAATCGCTTACAAACAAAAAGCTATCGAAACAGAGCCGAGAAGAATAAGGGGAAAAAATATTCTTTTAAAAAGTAAAAATATGTGACTATTATCTATAACAAAATTTCTTGGTTAAGTTGGAGGATTTTTCACTATTATTTGCTTTGTAATATTTTCAAGTATATCCAGTTTTGTGATGCAGGCTACTTGTGGTACTCATGTGCGATTCTTTCGTCCCTTTTAGATAGTACTGCAAGGCTTAAAATTGGATGTAACAGAGCAAGTCTGCATCTTTGTTAAAAAAACATATTTTGGAATGAATTGATTAAATAAATCACTATAAATAATCGAAAATTTGATTTTAATATCCAAATAAAGTTAAAACTTTATCTTCTTGATAATGGTGGTGGTAGAAAAGAAAAACAGATGCTAAAAGTGGAGAAACAAGAAAATATATAAAACAAAATAAGAGGCGTAATCCAATATATATGGAGAGTTTTATCTCAGATAATAGATATGTAATTTAAAACAAATATCTAACTAAATTTTTAATTTTGTAAAAAGCTTAGGAATATAAAATCTAGACTCTGACAACTAATCTGGATTTTATGAACTATTCTTTTATGTTGTAAACAAAATTAACATTAGACAATATATATTGTTAACGAATTCTACTTTGTATCTTATTTTTTCAATAAATCAGATAACTTTAATACAAACTTTAAAAATCTCTTAATTATATTTTGAAAATTATGTTATAAATCAAATAGAAGATTTTAAAATAACAACAAAATTCAATTAAATTTAGTTTATTTGAATAATACAGTACCAATCCAAAAATAAACCCACGCGTTAGTGGGCGCAATGGTAGTTGGACATGGGCTAAAACGGAAACTCGCACATGTTCGACACTTTGATTCCCGATGTTAATAAACTCACTGCGCATGGCCCATTTAGCTAGTTGGGCTTTTCGTCCTAGACACTAGACAGTTAAGATGTGGTGAGTTTGCCGTAAACTCCTGATCAAGGAGTATGGATTAACTTTAAGTTTAACTGAAGTAACCTCTTTTTTTGGGGGAGATACCCTTTAAATAAGTTGTTATGAATACCAAAAAGGCAAAAACTAATAACACATACATAGAGTCTTGACTCTTGATCTTGAAAGTATTATAACTGAATACCTAAAGAAGATAGATGTAAATATTCAATTAACGGTTTATATATCTACATCAAATAATTAACCCACCTAATAAGTATATATTTAACAGAGTGATCAAAATCCAAATTTCACGTCATGATACAGCAAATGACAGCAGTCCAAAAGAGATAGACTCACGTGTTCCACACGCTATATTACAAAAGTCAATCCCCAAACTCAAAACGGATTGGGGAATACCTTGACGTGAAAGAAAACTCCATTCAGGTCCCGTTTTCCTTATTTCCCGGCACCGGACCTAACCCAGACGAATATTCCGTCGCCGGAGACAACGCGTGAGCACTCACTGGATGAGTAACCATTTGTGGCTGCATCGGCCAGACTGGTACATAGTAGAATATCGGTAACAATGGCTGCTGCTGCTGCTTTGGCGAAAGCTCTTGAACAACTGGCCGTGATTGATCTTGAATCTCTACTTTCTCTGTTTCTTTATCTGAAACTCCTCCGGCATCAGCGGAGGAGGTGTTTTCCGGCGGCAACAACGAGGTGGAGGTTGTAGGAGGAGCCTCGTCCTTTATACGATTCTCATCCGCGGTTGCATCGACCTTCTCAAGATCGACATCCTGCGCCGCCGGATAATTATTTGGCGGGAAAATCGGGATGGGAAGAACGGAAGACGAGGAGGTGACGGAGACTTTCTGGACCGGCGATTCGAGACCTAGCAACCGGTTAACGGGAAGAGGAAGAGACGGATACGTCGGAAAGCTGTTGAATCATACTCGGCGATCATGTTCTGTAGATCGTCGTTGTCATCGACGGTGATGAGAGAGTCGAGGTCGCAGCCGGGGAGCCTGTACTTGAGGGAGAACGAGCGGCCATATAAAAGGTTCCAGGAGAGAAGCTCAAAGAAGGCCGGAAAGGAGATGCCACGCGGAACGGCGACGATGCGCGTCTCTCCGCCGATGTATTGCAGAGATTTTGACGGTGGGAGGGGCATTATCCGGCCACCATAGCTACAGAGCAGGCGTAGCTTCGGATTTAACGACGACGGAGCTTGCAGTTCCATGTCGGCGGTAGAAGTAAATAATTAGCAACAATAATGAAACGGAGGAGATTCACAAAGCAACTTGTCTGCAAATTAATACTCGCGAGCGTGGTTTCTAGGTTTGATTTGAGGGAACTAAAAAAATGTGCAAAAAACAATGGGACACGATTAAGAACGAGAGTTTTGGCAATAGATTTGTTTGTTAAGAGGATTTAGGGTTTCCACTTTCCTATCTCCTAGTTTTATTCGGAGTTGTTATTATAAGATTACCTTCTTTTTTTTAATAATGATTTATTTATCTTTGTTAATTAAGTTTCGTTGGTGCTCTGAACTTTAGTCGTGTGCAATTTTTGGTGTGCTACCTATAAGTTTTGGATAGTGTTATTTTAGAATCAAACAATTTGATAAATATTTGTTGTTTGATAAACATTTGTTATGTTATATACGGGTTGACCAAAAAAAAAAGGAAAAATAACCGAGTACAATATATTGGTTAATAGCACTAAATTTATTTTTCTTGTTTTTGTTAGTCAATCGGTTATATTACTAACATAATCCAATTTTTGTTTGGTCTTATAATCTAATTTTGGGTGTTGCGATCAAGTGACAGGCTGACAGCTTAGTCCGTTAACTATTATATAAAAAAAAGTTTTATTGAAGTTTATTAACAGAAAAAACTTATAGCAATCACGTTAACATATAAAAGAAAAGTAAAACATTGTTTATACGTACGTATAGCATATCAATACGATTAGCCACATGCGACCGGCCAACCCATACCAAATATAATTATCCAAGTATATATTTAATTTTATTAATAATCACTCATGGAAAAGTCAAGAAGGAGAGAAAGAGAGATAGAGAGCTACTTATAAAGTTTTGTGGGAGCATCGCAGAGACGCTCGTCTCTTAACTCAGAAAAAAAAAAAAAATTACGTGGCAGAGGTGAGAGAATGAGAGTCACCTCTCTCCCAAGAAGCGGAAGAAACGGTTTCATCCTATGTGTCACGATGCGATTCGTCGGACATTTTTTTTTTCGGAAAATCGATTTTTTTTTAAAAAAATGTTTAAGAATCTTATAAGCATCTCTCCAATGCATGGTCTAAGCCACTTATTTCTCTCTGCAACAAACATATATAAGACCATAATTATATACATAGCATGCGCATGAAATGAAGTCCCCTTGGATCAGAAAATACCATCGATAAATGGGTCGAGAGCATAATAAACGATGTAATAACTCAAATAGGCTTAAAGGAGAAAATAAGAGTTAATGGATTTAAAAAGAGATCTTTATTGAAAATTAGTCAGAGCTCGAAATGTATACGGTGAGTTTAGGTCGTCGGAATAAAAACGCCGACCTAAACTTTTTAAAGAGAAGAAATCTAAAGCTTTAAGCGAAGGATTGCTTTGTTTGCCCTAGGTCTCTCCTCTTGATTTCTGAATGACCTAAATGTTGAGAAGTCCCCTATATTTATAATGTCTTCAAGTCGGTTTTCGAGGCTTGCTCTTTTCCTTTTTGGAAAAGGAAAGTTTCCCGAGAGATGGCCGACCTAGCGCTTTCTCCGGATTGATATAGATAAAATGGAAGATTTCCATTTTCCCTAGCCGACCTAAAGTTACGATTGCGACTTTAGGGCTTTTAATGGGCTAATCTTAATTTACATCGGGCTTTCTAGAGGGGATACGAATCCCGGCTCTAACAAGCGTCATTTGTGTTATTGGTCACCGCAACGCTGAGCAATTTAAGTGCGGCAGTGAGGACGCCATCCGGTGCTCTAATTGAGCAATCTCCCGTTGGAAGATAAATTCTCATATCGCAGGTACTAGGGGAAAACAAAAGTGTTTGTAAGAAGCTGAGAAATATGGTAAAAAAACCGCCCGGATTAGTTACTGCTTCAGCGAGGTTGGAGGTTAAGCCACCACATTTTAAGATAACAGTGCCGTTCGTGATAGGTGGGGCGTTAGGATCTCCGTTAAGGTCACACCGCGCGACACCGTAAATGTAGACATTGCTTATGGTGAGGCCATCGACTGAAAGACCGTGGCAAGGGGAAGAGAGCGAAGCCGTGATGACAAGTATGGAGATGATGAGATAAACATTTGATCTCGCCATTTCTTTTTCTTTTTTCTCTATTTAATTTGATTTGTTTTATAGAATGGTTTTGGCTGTGTGTGGCAAAGATGCATACGGAGTGAGGTATTATATGGGTAGAATTAATGAATCATAAAGGTCTGCGGTATTGTCACGGAATGTGTTTTCTACTTTTATAGTTTTGGCTTCGCGTCTCAGCTTGTTCCGGTTTTAATACTTGATCAATTGTATTTGTTGTAGAACAAATGTTTATGAGCTTTTCTAGGTCACATTTGATATTAATATTAAAATTAATATATTTGTGTTTTTACGTCGATATTAACTCCAGATTCTGAGATTGAGATCGTGAATCGTAGAAAGAGATCGAAAGCTAAACGAAGAAGATGAAGATGAAAAATGTTTGTTATTCACATTAACTCAACCGTACAATTGTATCGTATACATTATGTATATACTCGTATTTACAGTAAACCGGTCTAATCCTAACAATCAGAATTAAACCAACTAAACCATAGACCATATCATAATAGATATGATTTGAGTTACTAAAAAGTGTTGATTGTATTAACAAATTTCCAAGGTCAAAGAATTGGAAATGTGTTCTCTTTTTAGAAGAGTTTTTATCACATAACAAAACCGTAGTTAATGTGAATTTGTTCGAGTGTTATAAGAAAATATGGTGTAGGGGACGTGTGAGAGTGAGGAATCCTAACTAAGCGATGTTAACTAGATAAAAAGTGTTGATTGCATAAAAAAAATCTTTGAGGAAAAAGAACTGACAATTCGTCAGATGATTGAGTAATGCTTGGGATGGAACTAATATTACATGACGTGGTTCCGTCTGAAAAAATTACGGGGTTCGGTTCAGAACATTATGATAATAAAAAAAATGTCTTCTTTGAAGAAGAGTTTCTATCATATTTACAAAATCGTAGTTAATGTGAATTTGTTTGAGTGAAACAAGAGAAGATGTATAGGGTACGTGTGGATATATCTCTAAGGATTATAAAGTCGTCGTATATCATAACTAAACGATGTAAATGACTTGGGATGCACACAGATTTATAGATGACAAACATGTGAAGGTTAATTCTTATTATGTTCTTCTCCACGCACGGCGTCTTTCCTTGCTAAGTTGCTTTTGGTAACCATTGGATTCAATGTTTCGCAAAGAACTAATCAATTTTTGGGTTGATTAAGTAGGTACCATGCGGAATAATGGGGAAGGACCATGCAAACCCGTGTCTGAGAAGTTAATCGAATGTACCGGCGGGATCAATCACTGCCTCAGCGAGTGTTCTGTTTGGGTTGTTACATCGTAAGGATGACAATGGACCCGAAGAGGTATATGGAGAGAACTGAGAAGAGAGTGTTGTGAATTCGCGAGAAAAGTGTTAGAAGAAATCAAATAACTTTTGAGAAAAAAAACGAATTGAACAATATCCGTTTATGGTTGCTTTACTAATTGTGTGAATGAATAATTTATAAACTTTTAATCTGATATTTTTTTTTTTACAACAATCTGATATTTATAATTCCGAAAACTCGATACCACTAGAAATATAATTTCTTTATTAGATGGTGAGGCTTGAGGCCCATTGCATTTTTCTGCTCGCACAAGAAGGACCCCATTGCAGTTTATCTACAGATTTAAATCACCTACAAACCACATAAAGTGAAAGACTGTGGTACATTTGAGGGGGATAAACATTTGCTTTCGCTAATTTTCGTTTCTTCTTCTCTTTTGTGATTCGCTTTAGCTAGAGAATATTGCTTCTGTTTGTGTGCGGAAAAGAAGGAGATAATTAAGGGGTATTTTCGGGGGTTGATGAATGATTTAGGTATGGTAAACGGTAAGTCGGTAACTATATACATTTAATTTTCGAAGTCACATATTATATGAATATATCGGTTTTTTCATATTGGAAAATGTACTTTTAACAAAAGGAAACCCGAACTTTTAACAAAGTAAAACAAACCAAACATAGCTTATAACCATGTGGGAAGATAACCCACTTATTTAATGTAAAAGAACATGAGACCATTAATATATAGAATGCATGAAAGTCCACCTTGCAAGCATCGATCAGAGAATATTATGTAAATTGGTCTGCCCTATAAAAAGCGGTATAGGTGTCATCCGTCCGGGCGATGCTGACCAGTGATAATGTGGAAAAGAGGACATCATCCGGAAATTCAACACCACAACCTCCCGTCGGAAGATTAGCTCCGATACCGCAGAAGCTAGGGTTAAACAGAAGTGTTTCTACGATGTTGAGCACTATGGTAAATGCACCGGAGAGATCGGTCACTGCGTAAGCGAGATTGATTGTTGATCCGCCACATGTTAAGAAAACAGTGGCATTCGAGATCGGGTTAGCGGTTCCGTTAGTACTACAGATCAGGACACCCTCAATTATGACACGGACTATGTTGTAGCCAAGAATTGTCAGGCCGTGGGAAGGGGAAGAGAGTGAAGCCATGATGACAAGTATGGAGACAAGGTAAACATTTGATCTCTCCATCTCTTTTTTTTTTTTTTCCTCTATCTTGAATTGTTTTATAGAATGGTTTTTTTGGCTGTGTGTGGCAAAGAAGAACATGGAAAGGGGTATTTATATGGGAAGAATGAATTATTTAGGTATGATGTATTGTTACGTGTTAATTTTCATAGATATCTAAGTCAAAATCAATTGTTAATGAGTATGTCACTTAATTTTCATAGACATTTAAGTCCAAATTTATATGTGTCACTTATCAAAATTTTCAATGTGGAATACGTTAACACGCGTTTTCAAAATGATAACTATTCCATCCTATTTCGAACCCAATTCGGCTTAAGCACTAGCAATAAACAATGCCCGAGCCATCCACGAGCTATAGTCAAATTTGAGCTCTAATATCATGTTAAATTTTCTAGATTTTTCAATTCAAAATTAATGGACGATAAAGTAAAATTATCCGTTATAAAATCGTTGATGTAATTGTTTTTTAATAATTTGTAATAGATAATAATTTAGACGACAATGTAATAAAACATAAGACCACTATGATATAGCATGCATGAAACTCCCCCTTGCATCATTATTAGCTAAATTGGCCTGCCCTATAAACAGCGGTATAAGTGTTATTCGTCTGGACGATGTTGATCAGTGATAATGTGGAGGAGAGGACGCCGTCCGGAGTGATAACATCGCAATTTGTTCCAGGAGGAATATTAACAGTGAGACCGCAGAATTTCGGGTCAAACAAAATTGATTGTAATATGTTGAGCACTATCGTAAATGCACCGCTCGGATTAGTCACTGCTTCAGCGAGTGTGAAGCTTGAGTCGCCACATAATAAGAAAAGAGTGGCATTCGAGAAAGGGTTAGGCTATCCGTTAATGGTACAATTCACGGCACCCTCAATTATGACACGACCTATGTTGTAGCCAAGAGCTGTCAGGCCGTGGGAGGAGGAAGAGAGTGAAGCCATGATGAGAATTGAGAAGGACGGAGAAGATGCAAACATTTGATTTCGCCATTTCGTTTTTTTTTCTTCTTCTTTAGTTTTAGTTGTTTTACAGAATGAATGGTTTGGGCTGTGTGTGGCAAAGAAGCATATGGAAAGGGGTATTTATATGGGTAGAATGAATCATTTAGGTGTATTTGTTACAAAATGTGTTTCTTTCTACTTTTTTTTTTTTTTCAATTTCAGTTGTATTTGTTGTAGATAACTATTATAATTGTATCAGTTGTAGATACACATTTTTAATATCAGTTGCAGATAAAAAAATGTTTTGACTCTGCTTCTCAACTTTGGATGATGAGAGATTCTCAGTGGAAATGTTCTAAACTATTCTAGGTCACATGTGAATATGAATATTATAATTAAAGGCATTTGTATTTAACGTGCACGAGGTAAATTGAATTACTAATCAAAAAGTGTTGATTGCATTAAAAAATCTACAAGGAAAAGGAACTCGAAATATGTGTTCTTTTTAGAAGAGTTTATTTCATATTAACAAAATCGTAGTTAAAGTGAATTTGTTAGAGTGAAGCAAAGAGAAGATGCGTAGGGTACGTGTGGATAACTCTTAGGGTTAGGGATTCATCGTTAGTTATAACTTATAACTAAACGATATATAAGTAACTCGATGAAAAAATCATGTTATTATCTATTTCCTCTTTTACGCACGGGGTCATTCCTCGCATTTGGTAGCAATAGGATTCAGAGTTTCGTGAGAGCTAACCGATTTTGAGGCAGCCATTATAATATTTTGTATTTTTATATCTAAAGAAATGTTTATTGTAGTGGTTTGTTTGTACTTAGCTTGGTTCGAGGCTTCGAGCATGAATGTGTGACGGATCATGGAAGCGTACCGTTCTCTCAACTAGTAGTACCATAAGAAATTTCAAAGGATAAGGAAATTGAAACATATGTACCATAAAAAAAAAAACGCTCTGGGTAATGTGAATTTGGGTGTAACAAGAAAACATGGTGAAGGAAGTTATCTCTAATCATAACAAATAGGAGATGTTAAGATTTGAGACGTGCATGCCAAAAGAGGAACCACCTTGGAGTAAAGGACAATAAACTGCTTCTTTAACCAAGAATCAAACCTTTCAAAATACACATTCAATCTCTATATTCACACGGCACTGAGACTTGAGAAAGAAAACTGTTCAGCTTCGTTGCCCTCGAATTCGTTTCTCCACCGCAAAAGGAGCGGAATAGGAGCACTGTCCATGAAGACTCTGCGACCGTCTCTTGTTGTGTACTCATACTTCCACTGTGGTCCTACAAGCCATGCCATTGCCGTTCCACCAAGCAAGCCACCGATCTGAATTCACCAGAGATGTTATCAGACCACTACTGATCCGAGAAAAAAGCGGACTGGTTAATACATTTTGAAGGCATGATCGGGTTACTTACATGTCCCCAGTTATCTATGCCTCTGGACACTAGACCCATTGTCTGCATAGTCAAAGCTTGTTAGAACTTTAAGAGAAACTATATACAGATTTTTGAAAATCTCTCTTTTTCTGTTGTATTAGCACTTACCATGTTTAGTGCTATAACTTGAGCTATCTGCATCAGATCTTCATTGCCACCTCTGACCATCCTTCTGTGTCTTATGACAAATACAGCAACCGAGCCAACCTGTCCAAATAAAAGGCCATTCGTTTAACAAACTTCATTTGTATGAGACGAGCCTCACACAAAGGCTTATGGTTTCCAGGGGACTCACCAACCCGAAAATCGCACCGGAAGCACCAACTGATGGCGCTTTGTTGAACCAGTAACTCATTGCTGAACCTAGAACTCTTAAGATGGGTTCTGTGAGTCAGGAAACTCGAAACAGAGAAATATAATCATCCACATCAAAAGAAAATATATGAGCCATTAATTACTTGCAATCGCGGATGTCAAGTACACGGCAAGGAATCTCTTTGAGCCACCTAAACTCTCAGCAGTTGGTCCAATAGAATTCAAAGAGTAGCAATTTATCTAAAAACAAAAGGGGAAACAGTTTAGCCATACAGAAAACAAAAAAACGTAAGCAGCATTGATTAGAAACTACAAGGCTAAATGTTGGTTAGAAAACAGAACCATGAGATGCATCGGGTTCGCATGAAGAACAGAACACGTAGCCAGTCTCCATAGCTGACCTCTGTCGATTAAGCTGTTTACCTGCGTTCATCCACATATTAATTTGAAGCAACAAACAAACTGTATCACACTTAATTAAGTCTCTGTACATGTTTACCTTGGCTCCCCATGTCAGCACTTTCCCATTGGATGCAACTTGTGCAATATACATTCTGGCATCATTTACACAAAGATGAAACCCATTAAGCCTCTTGACTCATAAACCTCAAGCTTGATTAAAGCATTCCTCTAATGCAACATATCAAACCAAAAGACATGATCTTTTTATCTGTCATAGAGAGTTGAACACGTACATTACGTTAATGGCAAGGAGGACATTGGTCCATCTCCGTCCGTTGAGTGTGTTTCTCTTGGAGGTCTCCTGGTTTGATGATGATCCTTCCCCACCTCTAGGGTCTATCCTACTCTCTCCTCCATTAAAGAAACATATGGATGACGACGAAGATGGAGAAAACCGGATATCAACTCTAGACTGGAGGAAATTAGCCCCATTAAATAGAATGACTCTTTGATATCTTGAGAACTCCATTCGTGCAGCATCAGAAAATTGCTGCAGTTTCTGTAAAGACAGCACAGAGTCAAAAGACAAATGAGATGAGCCTTCAAAACTTTTGCGGTTTAAACAATGACAAGAACAACCAAATTCTCGAATTGCCGGTCAAGTATACACAATTTGAGATTTTCTAGCTCTTTGCTTGGAAATCGATTTTAAGCTTCTGTGTCCCAATCACGAGGACTGTGATCGTCGTTTAACTCAACAAGAAAGAGAAATTCATCGTCTATTCGAATTCAGCTGTTGAAAGTTGAAACATTTACACTACAATTGCAAAAGAGTAAATCACAAAGCACCAGAAGAAGAACATTTTAAGTCTTTTTATTCCAGAAATTCTAAACAAGTCCTTAAATTTCCGGAGAAAAAAGCATAATAGAGTAGCTGAACCTGAAGGGAAGAGCGAAGATGGAAGCCAAGTCGGAGGTGACGGCGAACATGGTGGCAGGCGTGTACGGATGCGGCGGTTGCGAAACCTCGAAACGCCGTAGATCCAGATTCCGGCGGCCAGAGATTATGATGCGATAGCGACAATGATACCATCTCCTTCACGTTTCTCAGTTTTACCCTTTTGGCTTCTCTTGAGACTTGAATATACTTTTTGTTTTCGCTTTCTTTCGTTTGTTCTCCAAAAACAATTTACAACAAGGTAAATAGAAAATTACTCAATTACAAAGTAAAATCATCTCAAATTTGAAATTAGTGTAGATTTTCTGGAGAAATCATATTTTTTTCTTTTTTTATGATTAGTGAAGGTTAGTGAAAGTTACCCAATTAGATGTTCAATTGATTAAGAATAGAGAAGAGGTTAGTAGTAGACGTCTTGACTCTCACAGTAACAACTGAGTATTGAGACAAATTTGATTTTGCCAAAAAATAAAAAACCAAAAGCATAGATATAAATAGAGACATAAGGATTAGCATGAATGTTGCTGTTGTAAGGAGAAGGAGATGATGAGTGGTTTCTTCTTCTTATTCACAAGCGAGCTTCGTGTCAAAGCTGCTTAAGCAAATCGCAAACGCTTGAAACGCCGACAATGGATACCTATAATCCATCGTGAACATATCTTTCCCCACTTTACCGAACTGGAGAATCACTTTGTCTTGCTCCGGGTGAGCCGGCGCGGCCGCCGCTGCGCCGCCTGACCCTTGCGCCGGCGGCTGCCTCGCCGCCACGAGCTGGAAATTCTTAACCGACGCGACCGTGACGCGTCCGCGGAAATTCAAACACCAGCACTGCAACTGCTCGTGCCACCTCGGCTGCTTGTTCTTTAGAATCAACGGCCTAAAACTCGTCTCTTCTTGGTCGTCCTCGCATGATACTCCGATCTCGGAGAATCTAGAGCTGCTGAAGTCGATGGAGCGGTGGTCGAGTGATGATTTGGAGAATGAGATGTTGCTGCGGAACGAGTCGTCGAGAGAGCGAGGCGGCGGCGGGAGGAGTTTCTCGGGCTGGTTAGGGACCGAGCCCCCCGGTTCGAGCGATGAAGTCGGGATGGAGTTCATGATGCAGTGCATTCTCCGCGGGCCGCGTGTGCCCAACACGTTGAGCTCGTAGGTGATCTGAGCGATGTTGTAGCTTCCCGATGGGACTTTAGGAGAAACTCTTCTCGAGTGAAACCTG
>JAHZTW010000002.1:71277118-71293330 GCA_020283515.1 Alliaria petiolata | reverse complement strand
CCCGGTTCGAGCGATGAAGTCGGGATGGAGTTCATGATGCAGTGCATTCTCCGCGGGCCGCGTGTGCCCAACACGTTGAGCTCGTAGGTGATCTGAGCGATGTTGTAGCTTCCCGATGGGACTTTAGGAGAAACTCTTCTCGAGTGAAACCTGTTTCGGCTTGTTCGATCAGTGATAAGTGCGCTCCTAAACGACATTTCTCTTTGTTATGTTTTTTCTAAAGGATTTTGTACAGCAAGATCAACTCTTTCTTTACAACCAGAAATGCCCAAATCCAACAGAGAGAGAGAGAGCTTCAAACTCTGTGATGAGAGAGATTCCACTCACTGTCCATAAGAAAAAAGCCATTCAGCTTGGCAATTCTGAGTCACCTTCTTAATAAGTAAAAAAATAAAAGTAAAAGAGACCCAAAAAAAACAAAAAGTGGGAGGCTAAAAGAGAAAGAAGTTTGTCTAAAGCTTGGGAAAGAAAAAGATACAAGCATCGCATGCCCAATAAAGAAACTAGGTCATGTCCCCAGTTTAGCTTTTAATCAAGCAAAAGTTGGAAGGGTACCGTTCTCTCAACTAGTAGTACCATAAGAAATTTCAAAGGATAAGGAAATTGAAACATATGTATTCAATTTTGGCAGAAAAAACGCTCTAGGTAATGTGAATTTGGGTGTAACAAGAAAACATGGTTTAGGAAGTTATCGTTAATCATAATAAATAGGAGATGTTAAGAGTTGAGACGTACATGCCAATAGAGGAACCACCTTGGGGTAAAGGACAATAAACTGCTTTAACCAATAATCAAATCTTTCAAAATACATTCAATCTCTATATTCACACGGCATTGAGACTTGGGAGAGAAAACTGTTCAGCTTCGTTGGCCTCGAATCAAAGCCGTCGCCGTTGGTTTCTCCACCGCAAAAGGAGCGGAATAGGAGCACTGTCCATGAAGACTCTGCGACCGTCTCTTGTTGTGTACTCATACTTCCACTGTGGTCCTACAAGCCATGCCATTGCCGTTCCACCAAGCAAGCCACCAATCTGAATTCCCCAGAGATGTTATCAGACCACTACTGATCCGAGAAAAAAGCGGACTGGTTAATACATTTTGAAGGCATGATCGGGTTACTTACATGTCCCCAGTTATCTATGCCTCTGGACACTAGACCCATTGTCTGCATAGTCAAAGCTTGTTAGAACTTTAAGAGAAACTATATACAGATTTTTGAAAATCTCTCTTTTTCTGTTGTATTAGCACTTACCATGTTTAGTGCTATAACTTGAGCTATCTGCATCAGATCTTCATTGCCACCTCTGACCATCCTTCTGTGTCTTATGACAAATACAGCAACCGAGCCAACCTGTCCAAATAAAAGGCCATTCGTTTAACAAACTTCATTTGTATGAGACGAGCCTCACACAAAGGCTTATGGTTTCCAGGGGACTCACCAACCCGAAAATCGCACCGGAAGCACCAACTGATGGCGCTTTGTTGAACCAGTAACTCATTGCTGAACCTAGAACTCTTAAGATGGGTTCTGTGAGTCAGGAAACTCGAAACAGAGAAATATAATCATCCACATCAAAAGAAAATATATGAGCCATTAATTACTTGCAATCGCGGATGTCAAGTACACGGCAAGGAATCTCTTTGAGCCACCTAAACTCTCAGCAGTTGGTCCAATAGAATTCAAAGAGTAGCAATTTATCTAAAAACAAAAGGGGAAACAGTTTAGCCATACAGAAAACAAAAAAACGTAAGCAGCATTGATTAGAAACTACAAGGCTAAATGTTGGTTAGAAAACAGAACCATGAGATGCATCGGGTTCGCATGAAGAACAGAACACGTAGCCAGTCTCCATAGCTGACCTCTGTCGATTAAGCTGTTTACCTGCGTTCATCCACATATTAATTTGAAGCAACAAACAAACTGTATCACACTTAATTAAGTCTCTGTACATGTTTACCTTGGCTCCCCATGTCAGCACTTTCCCATTGGATGCAACTTGTGCAATATACATTCTGGCATCATTTACACAAAGATGAAACCCATTAAGCCTCTTGACTCATAAACCTCAAGCTTGATTAAAGCATTCCTCTAATGCAACATATCAAACCAAAAGACATGATCTTTTTATCTGTCATAGAGAGTTGAACACGTACATTACGTTAATGGCAAGGAGGACATTGGTCCATCTCCGTCCGTTGAGTGTGTTTCTCTTGGAGGTCTCCTGGTTTGATGATGATCCTTCCTCACCTCTAGGGTCTATCCTACTCTCTCCTCCATTAAAGAAACATATGGATGACGACGAAGATGGAGAAAACCGGATATCAACTCTAGACTGGAGAAAACTAGCCCCATTAAATAGAATGACTCTTTGGTATCTTGAGAACTCCATTCGTGCAGCATCAGAAAATTGCTGCAGTTTCTGTAAAGACAGCACAGAGTCAAAAAGACAAATTAGATGAGTCTTGAAAGCTTTTGCGGTTTAAACAATGACAAGAACAACCAAATTCTCGAATTGCCGGTTAAGTATACAATAATTTGAGCTTATCTAGCTCTTTGCTTGGAAATCGATTTTAAGCTTCTGTGTCCCAATCACGAGGACTGTGATCGTCGTTTAACTCAACAAGAAACAGAAATTCATCGTCTATTCCAATTCAGTTGTTGAAAGTTGAAACATTTACACTACAATTGCAAAAGAGTTTATTCCAGAAAATTCTAAACAAGTCCTTAAATTTCCGGAGAAAAAAGCATAATTGAGTAGTTGAACCTGAAGGGAAGAGCGAAGATGGAAGCCAAGGCGGAGGTGACGGCGAACATGGTGGCAGGCGTGTACGGATGCGGCGGTTGTGAAACCTCGAAACGCCGTAGATCCAGATTCCGGCGGCCAGAGATTATGATGCGATAATGACAATGATACCATCTCCTTCACGTTTCTCAGGTTCGAACTAGGGTCCTTTGCTTTTACCCTTTTGGCTTTCTCTTGAATATATTTTTGTTTTCGCTTTCTTTCGTTTGTTGTAAATAGAAAAAATAACTCAATTAACAGAGAATAATCATCTCAAATTAGTGTAGATTTTCTGGAGAAAACATCATTTTATTTTTTATGGTTAGTGAAGGTTTACCCAATTAGATGTTCAATTGATTAAGAATAGAGAAGAGGTTAATAGTAGACGTCTTGACTCTCACAGTAACAACTGAGTATTGAGACAAATTTGATTTTGCCAAAAAAAAAATAAAAAACCAAAAGCATAGATATAAATAGAGACATAAGGATTAGCATGAATGTTGTTGTTGTAAGGAGAAGGAGATGATGAGTGGTTTCTTCTTCTTTATTCACAAGCGAGCTTCGTGTCAAAGCTGCTTAAGCAAATCGCAAACGCTTGAAACGCCGATAATGGATACCTATAATCCATCGTGAACATATCTTTCCCCACTTTACCGAACTGGAGAATCACTTTGTCTTGCTCCGGGTGAGCCGGCGCAGCAGCTGCTGCGCCGCCTGAACCTTGCGCCGGTGGCTGCCTCGCAGCCACGAGCTGGAAATTCTTAACCGACGCCACCGTGACGCGTCCGCGGAAATTCAAACACCAGCACTGCAACTGCTCGTGCCACCTCGGCTGCTTGTTCTTTAGAATCAACGGCCTGAAACTCGTCTCTTCTTGGTCGTCCTCGCATGATACTCCGATCTCGGAGAATCTAGAGCTGCTGAAGTCGATGGAGCGGTGGTCGAGTGATGATTTGGAGAACGAGATGTTGCTGCGGAATGAGTCGTCGAGAGAGCGCGTTGGCGGCGGGAGGAGTTTCTCGGGTTGGTTAGGGACCGAGCCCCCCGGTTCGAGCGATGAAGTCGGGATGGAGTTCATGATGCAGTGCATTCTCCGCGGGCCGCGTGTGCCCAACACGTTGAGCTCGTAGGTGATCTGAGCGATGTTGTAGCTTCCCGATGGGACTTTAGGAGAAACTCTTCTCGAGTGAAACCTGCTTCGGCTTGTTCGATCAGTGATGAGCGCGCTCGAAGATGTGTTTGGTGGTGGTTGTGTGTCGTACACCAAGAACTTTGTCCCAAGAAAGTTTGATCTGAGGGAAAGAAAGAAACAACCTAAATGAGCGAACACATAAATCAAAAGTAGCAATAAGAGGTCAAGGATTCAAAACGAACCTGAGCTTTCCCAAGTAAGAGTTGCTGGATCTTGAGATGTTATCAGCATCCATGGAGATAATGTACTCGGTCCGAGTCGTTCTACGAGTTCGTTTAGCCGAAAGAAGAAATTTCCCATTCTCCACGAGAAGAGCTGAAAAAAAACATAATGCAACTTGTGTTATTTTTAGCCAGCAACTAAGTGAATCTAAAGCAAGCAGCTAAGTCCTAAGGAAACTTACCAGGACTTAAACAAAGAAAAAGGTGAAACGTTAGCTTTGATTTATCCCTTTTGATGAAACACTGAATCATCGCATCACGCGGCCCTGGCTGGAAAAATTTCACAACGGTAAACAAAAAAGCCTCTTCATCAGTTTCTTGAACCCAAACAACGTCAAATTTACATTACACAAAAGGGGAAGTTGTTTAGAGGAGCGAACCTGTTTGAGGGAAACTGGGAAAGTGAGCTTCCCACAGATTTCAGGACATACGACGATCTCTTGGCACATAGCTCTCCAAGACCGACAAACAGAAGCACAAGCCACGACGTGTTTCCTCGCAGGCCAGCTACTCTCGCTCTCTTCTAATCTTTTGATCACATCGAAGAGTAGCTCCGGTGGGAGATTAGCCCATCTGCTTGTCTGGACTATCACAGGTGACAAGAGGTCACGTGAAGACGAATACTCACGGAAAGAAGAACCCTGAGATTTCCCTTTGTGGAGGCTCGAGAGCCTGAAATCGAAACTCCTCCTCGACAAGCTCCCAAACCCATCTCTCAAATCTTGAACAATGCTCCTAAACGACATTTCTCTTTGTTATGTTTTTTCTAAAGGATTTTGTACAGCAAGATCAACTCTTTCTTTACAACCAGAAATGCCCAAATCCAACAGAGAGAGAGAGAGAGCTTCAGACTCTGTGATGAGAGAGATTCCACTCACACTGTCCATAAGAAGAAAAAAGCCATTCAGCTTGGCAATTCTGAGTCACCTTCTTAATAAGTAAGAAACAAAAGTAAAAGAGCCCAAAGAAAAAAAAAAAGTGGAGGCTAAAAAAGAAAGAAGTTTGGCTAAAGCTTGGGAAAGAAAAAGATATACAAGCATCGCATGCCCAATAAAGAAACTAGGTCATGTCCCCAATTTAGCTTTTAATCAAGCAAAAACCTTTTCTTTATGACAATAATTTTAACTAAAGAGAATCTGACATAAATTCACCAAACGCCCCCAAAAAATTGAGATCATAGAACTGTAGGTGAGGTAAAATGAGGAGTCAATTTGGTATAGAAGCAATTTAAGTATAGAAGCAATTTAAGTGGGACATATTAACTGGAAATTCCAGCTAACTGGAAATAAAAAGATTTGTATCTAACATTAAGTCAAGGATATGAACGGTTTCCACAATAACCAGATCATCAAACTCAATCTGGAAACTTTTCAGAAAATGACTTGCTCATCTGATTTACTTCCCTATAAAGTCAAAAATTTAAGTTAATTTCAGATGAAACTGTTACTGGGATGTTTATAACAAAGAAATTCAATACCAAAAAAACCTGGGTTTTCGGGATAGAAACAGAACATATCATCTCAGTGCCATAAAACAGCAGACAGAAGGAGAAGGGTAAAGGACGAACCTTTCAGACAAAGCAGGAAGCTTAGATCACATGAATCTTCAAAAGACAAATCCACCTAACCTAAGCTTCTCCGACCAAATCCAGAAACTCAGCAAAGCTAGAACAGAATCTGGGGGTCTGCTCCAAAACTCGAATCCTCCGGAGATTACGGGGTGAACAGAAGAGATAAGAAAACAAGATCACAAGGATTTAAGCAGATCCGTAGGTGCCTAAATCTAAAACAAAAGAACCCATAAAGTCAAAGAACAACCAAAAACCAGAAAAAAAAAGATAAAGTCGTCTTCTGCTTTTTTTCCTCTCTGCTTTTTTTTTCCAGTACTCAGGAGCTTTTCCTGATTTTTCTTTAATATAAGTTCACGAGCCAGCAAGAAAATAATTAAGAATAAAAGTTTAAAATTTTATATTAAAAATGATACTCCCCCAAATGCTTCTTCTCTGGATTTTATTATCGAATTTATATGACAGTTTTTTTAAAATATTTTTGTCTTCTCAAGAGAGAGAAAGAATGAAATTGTGGTGATAAGTGGACATTGTGAAGCATTATTGTCCACGAGGCCGCATGACCTACGCCTCGCATCAAGCAAAGACCCAACGATAATTTTGACTTTCTTCTGCCCCTTTTTTTCCTAAAACCTTTTGTGCCAAATTGTCAAGTGAGAGGGATTTAACACCGTTGAACTTGGAGTCTTATCACTGAATTACAAATCATTCTTGATTTACATATTTCACTATATTAATATATCATAAACCTAATAAAACAAAAATTCGGAAGATGAGTTAATCTGTGAAGAAATGAACTAAGGAAACAATCAATTTTTTCGTTTATTTCTGAAAAGCTTAGACTATATAGTACTAAGTGAATATTTTGGCATATAACAACACTCCTCTAGAGGTTTTCCAATTTTGAATCAAAGACCGGATTACGTCCGGTTTGTCTGTCGATATTTGATCATTTTTTCGATAGTCAGATTACATATTTCTTTTCAATAGTTTCAAATTCTTGACCCACATAATGAATCATCTACCTACTCGAATAAATCATTGGGTCACGCGTTCTTGGTTAACTTGATATCAAATTCTAGGGAATAGAATTTGAAGTCGTTTATGATACTCCATGTAAAACAACTTGATACTCCATTTAACCCCCAAAAAAAAAAGTAAAAACAATTTTTAGGCCTTTTTGTTGGAGTAATATTTGTAAGTTTGAAAATAGGCCATGAGCATGTACTGCTCCGCCTACCCTAGAGATGTATGATGTATCCAATGAAGAAAGAGAAGACAAGACGAGACGTGAGTTAAACGTGACTAACATGGCTTTGAGGTTATAGTGGCAAAGTGACTACATATTAATTAGATTTCGGTGTGTACCTCTCAAGTTTTTGAAATACTAATTAATTAAATATTAATAACTGACTACATATTAATTAGATTTCGGTGTGTATCTCTCAAGTTTTTGAAATACTAATTAATTAAATATTGATATAATTTTGTGTTGAATTTTTTTTATTTAGATACTATACCAATGGATTGGTAATGTTCTTAATTACAATATTGCTTTAGGGAGATACGATTGTAAGAATAAGGTTACAACATATTTATATCCATATGGATCTTAGTGAATCTAGAGTCTAAGCACCAGTCTCACTTGCCCTTTTACCACCTGCAAAACCAGAACATCAACTTATGATCCGATTCTAGTAGACAATTACAAACACATTAAGTTTTTTTTTTTTTTTTTTGAACAAAACACACACACACATTAAGTTTCATCGATAGAACATCAACTTAAAAGACACAGACACACATTAAGTTTCATCGATAGAAAATCCCGATTCGTTACATGGTAGAGCAGGCCGCATCCTACAACCTTAACCGACCGGCTAGGGTGACAGAGGTATGACGAACCGGTCCGGTAGGGATCCGGTTTCTTTATTCTTCTAGAGGGTTAGATATTTTACCTCGGCCGCACCGTTTGGCGCATTTGCGTTCGCATCGGATCGTCTGTTTTGCTGGGAAAGAGATAATATATTAAAAGGGATTAATATAAATGGAATGTATACATGTAGAGACTAAGAAAGAAGAGAGTACTCACTGTCGGGCTTGACGCAGCCGGTGGAGCAACTGTCGTAGCAGTCTATATGGTGCCTGCTTGAGCCTCCGCCAACATATTCAAGTTGGAAGACAAACCCATCAGAATCAGTAGAGCCGCCACTATCATCACTTGCGTCTTCATCATTCTCTCTATCTCTCTTTTCTTGAGATCTTTGTTGTTTTTGTTTTCGTCTTTGTGGTTATGTATAGAAAATGTCCCCGTTGCCATGCTTGACCGCTAGTACATGTACACGTGTCATAATTCTCTCGTCTAGTGTTATATATCCATTTAAATATTTTACAGCAAAACTATCTACTGCTTTTTATTTCCACTTCTGGTTACATGATTACATCAACCTACAAACAATAGGATACACCTAGGGATGTTAAAAACGGGTTTTTACCCAATGGGTACCCGAAATCCGGTACAAACGGGCGGGTTTTTACCCGACCCGGTTTGGTGAAAAAAATTTCGGGCTTAAAACGGGTGGGTTTTTTAACATCCGGATTTAGATGGGTTTATCCTATCGGGTTTCGGGTACCCACCGGGTTTTTATCCAAAAAAATAATAATTATTTTTATATAAATAAATAGATAAAAAACCATGTTTAAATTCAAAAAAATAATAATAATGTTTTTATCCAAATAAAAAAATCATGTTTTTAATCTAAAAAATAGTTTTTATCCAAATAAATAAAAACGAACTTAAAAAAATAAATTCATGGTTTCCCGCCAAAAACGTAAAATTACGTTTTCCCGCCAAAAACATAAAATTACGTTTTTCCGCCAAAAACGTAAAATCTCGTTTTTTTGTTTTCGTGACAAAAACGTAAAATCTCGTTTTTTCGTTTTCCCGTCAAAAACGGAAAATTTTATTTATTTTTCCCCCAAAAACATAAAATTTCGTTTTTTTTCCGTCAAAAACTTAAAATTTCGTTTTTTTGCATTTCCGCTAAAAACATAAAATCTCGTTTTTTTATTTTCTCCCTTTAAAAACTTGATTTTGGATTTCGGACTTAAACTGGGCGGATTTATTTCGGATTCGGATCGGGTCGAGTAAAAAAACCCACCGCAACATCCCTAGATACACCCACGAAGAACGTATAAAAGTTCATTAAAAGATAGACGAACAATTCTATATAAGAAAAAGAGGAAAAATCACGTACGGAATAGTAGACTAGTCATGTTCTATAAGATTGACACAAACTGGCCTTTTCTGATAACAATCTTATACTACACAAAGAATTTTCAAATCGGATGAAAGATACAACAAAAATAAAATTTATGGAGAGAAGATTGACACAAACTGGCCTTTTTCTGATAACAATATTATTTGTTTTATTCCACGTAGCTAAAATGTCCGTGCTATACTCTTGCTAAAAGAATAAGAACACAAGTTACAATTTATTTTCATATAAGCGAATAAGAACACAAGTTACAATTTATTTTCATATAAGCGAGATTCGGTTAATAGAAGTGGAATTTTTGGAAACCACTGCTATTAAACAAACTTGATTTAATATATGGTTGTTTGTTGAAAAATAAGAAGAGAAGATGATATAGAACATGACTAGTGTTAAGCTCCATCGTACGGTCTGACATTTGTTTTGTTTCTTTTTGTTTTGATTTTTTACATAAATTGACATACACAGTATTTAAATAAGAAAACTTTTTATATATCTTTTCGAATAATCGGGATAGATCTCATAGATTAAAAACTATACTAGTTTCGGAATGGTTTACAAGGCCAAACGGATGGCACAGTGGAGGTCTGTACTTGGTGGAATTCGAACTTTGACATCAATCCATAGGAAAAATTCTTCACCACTCTGACTACAACCACTGGTTACAATATTGCATAGTATGTTTTAGAGAAAGACGATTATAATAATAAGATTACAACATAATTGTATCGTTATGGATCTTAGTGAATAAGTTTAAGCACCAGTCTCACTTGCTCTTTTACCACCTGCAATTACAAAGTACATCAACATAAGTTCCAAGTCTCTTTTGGTTTCCTTCAGTTACAAAACCAACTCATCCCACAACTTATGATCCGATTCTAATAGACAAGCACTGTCATATAGTTTCATTGAAAGAAAAACCCATTTACATGGTAGATCAGACCACATCATACAAACTTAACCGACCGGTTAGGGGTGCTTCCAAGTTCCAATCAAACAGAGGTATCATTGACCAGTCCGGTAGGGATCCGGTTTCAGTATTCTGCTAGAGGTTTAAATATTTTACCTCGGCCGCACCGTTTGGCGCATTGGCGGTCGCATTTAATCATTTTTTTGGCTGAAAATAAAGAATATTAAAAAAAGGATTTTATATAAATGGAAGGTATGACGAAAATAAGAAAGAAGAAAGTACTCGATCACTCACCGTCGCGCTGGACGCAGCCCGTGGAGCAACCATCGTAGCAGTCTCCGGGGCCTAATTGAGCCTCCGCGACCATATCCAAGTTGGAAGATAAAACCACCAGAATCAGAAGAGCTGCCACTATCATCACTTGCGTCTTCATCCTTCTCTCTCTCCCTTACTTTCTTCTTTATCTATAGAAATGTCCCCGTTGCCATGTTTGACCGCTAATACATGTACATGTGTCATGATTCTCTCTACTCCGTCTCATTTTAATTGATGTTTTAGGTAAAAACACATATATTAAAAAAAAAAAAATTTACATTAAAAAAATATTATTAAAAAATGGAAGACAAATAGATAAAAATGGAAGTTTTCTTCGTGAACTCAAATAATAATATTTTTTAATAAAAATTAAATTAAATTAAATTAAAATTTTGCATTAATATGTGAAAAAATCAAATAATATGGAATAAAAATAAAACTCTTGAACATCAATTAAAATGGAACAGAAGGAATATCATTTTAAACATTTTACCGCAAAATTATCTACTGCTTTTTTTTTCACTTCTAGTTAGATCAACCTAATTAACAACAATATATACACCCACGAAGAACATACATTAAAAGATAGAATAAAATAAATAAAAAGATCACTTACGGAGTAGTAGACGAGCTAGTCATGTTTTACAAGATTACATCGCACCTTTTTTTTTTGACATAAACTGACCTGATATATATACACCTATTACCTAAGGCTTAGAAGGCATACAAACTTGTTTAAATAGTAGGGTGGTTCGTATTGGATCGACCCGAAGCCTTAAACTGGCAGCTTCTCGGTTTGCTAGTTTGGTTTGCATATAGGGATGCTAGACCAGTCGTTTTGATGTGTTTGTTTGTTTTGATTTCTCACCTTGATCGATCTTCAATTTTCCTTGGATATGCTGGTCTAGGTTTGTTTGGATTAGTTTTCTTTCCGGTCGAGCTATTT
Source organism: Alliaria petiolata (assembly GCA_020283515.1). Lineage (NCBI taxonomy): Eukaryota > Viridiplantae > Streptophyta > Magnoliopsida > Brassicales > Brassicaceae > Alliaria > Alliaria petiolata. The sequence goes on along the minus strand of JAHZTW010000002.1, from coordinate 71,282,121 downwards.
GGTATATTTCATATGATTTTTCTCTTGGCCCGTTTCATGCCTCTTTCTAATCCAAATTCTGTTTTCTTACCACCTGAAACGGCTCCAACAACTCCGAAACATACAAAAGACACATCAAGACACCTAAACGCAAGAAGGGTAATAGAAAAGAAAGCGAAAATGACACACATCAAGAAGGTTAATCTTACTTCATTGATCTATGTTCTATAACGGTTCTTAATTGTTCTCAATGTTTGTCATGTGATTTATTCCGATCCAAATCATTTCAAACAAAAATCTAAGACAAATCACTAGAATCGAATCTTGTAAATTGAGGATCAGCGAAGATTCTTTATGGGAGGTAGAGAAACTTTTTTATCTACACGTAAATTAAGTTATGTTGTATACAGTAAGGAGATGGAACAAACAAATGAACTTTGCTTTATCAAGTTTTGGAAGCAGTTTTCATACACATTTTAAAGTTAATACACCATGGCACACTAGTAGTTAAAACGAACATTGCAGCTGTAATTATTGGCTATTGATTACAATAACAACATAAACAATACAGAATATGTTTTGGAGAGATAAAATTATAGAACGAAGGTTACATCATAGTTTAAGCACCAGTCTCTCTTGCCTTTTTAGCATCTGCAATTACATTAAAAAAAAAACATTAGTTCCAAGTCCTCTTTTCGTTTCATTCAGCTGCAAAACCAACTATAACTTATCCCACAACGTATGGTCCGATTCTAATAGACAACACGGCTTTAAAGTATTGATAGATCAAAAAATTCCGATCTAAATTACATGCATGATATTTTACAACCTTAACCGGTCGGTTAAGAGTAGCTACCAATCAGACAAACGTATAACAGACCGGTCCGGTAGGGATCCGGTTTTATTATTTTACCTGGGCCACACCGAATAGAGCACTTGCGATCGCATCGGGCCGTCTTTCTCGCTGAAAAAATGAAAAAGAAGATTAAAAGATACATATTTTTTATTTTTATTTTATTTAAAAAACCAAAGATACATATTATTTTTTGATAACCGGAGATACCAAGCCAAAATCGAAACTTTTTGGAAATTTTACACAAATTAAAAAAATATATTAAAATTTGACTATAAAATACATTATTTTGTGATTAACAATTTTCCATAAATTTAAACTAATAGTAATCCAGTAAATTCAATTAATTTTATTAAAGTTTACAAAAATAAAATTCAGAAAATAATTCTTTTAAACATAAAAAATAATTATTAAGAAAAAGAAGAGACTACTCACAGTCTCGCTGGACGCAGGCGGTGGAGCAACCGTCGTAGCAGTCTCCGGGGCCTAATTGGGCCTCCGCCACCATATCCAAGTTGGTGGATAAAGCCACCAGAATCAGAAGAGCCGCCACTATTGTCACTTGCTTCTTCATCATCGTCTCTCTCTCTCTCTCCGATTTTCTTATTCTTCCCTTTTCTTAAATCTTGTTTGTTTTTGTTTTTTCCTTCTCCCTTCTCTCTCTTTCCAAGCGTGAGCTTTTGTGGGTATTTATAGAAATGTCGCCGTCGCCACGTTTGACCGCTAGTCCATGTACACGCGTCATGATTCCTCTCCTAACGTTATCTAATGGTCTAATACTATTTATTTAAGTTTTTTTTTTCCCACTATTTAAGAACGTCGGTGGCCAATACCAATTAATGGTTATGCCATTAAATAAATAATCCCGAATTTTCTTTCTTGCTTTTTTCCAACACAACACAAGTTGTTAATGGTGTTTTCATATTGAAGTCATCAAGTCACGGTGAAAAATGAAAGAGATTATCCAATTTCTCCATCTAGTAGTCTCCAGTCCATACTCTAAAGGCTAAACACAAATTCAGGAAATCAGATGGGCTTTAAAATTCTTGTATTTATTATATTTCTACGGTAGACTTTCATTATTTGAATGATGCAGCTATATGGTAGATTCACGGGATATCTCTATTGTTTACTGCTGAGAGATTGCCAAGGTTCACTTCTTTGATATTCTTATTTGTTTCAATGTGGTCCGATGTCGTATTTCTACTCTTCGCTTCCTTCATTTTACACCATACCACTAGGTATACTCCTCCCACCATTATCATTGCACCGATTATACTGTATGTTTCGTAGATTAAAAAGAGAACAAGGTTCACATATATATACATCATACACACAAAAACATTAGTTTGATGGACACATGCATGCATGAGTTTAATTTGGTGTACGGTGTACCTTCCCAAATGAAGAGTTTCCTTTAAAGCAAATGATCCGGCTAGGGCTACGATCACCAGCCTTACAGGGCTAAACATTGTAACATATAACGGTCCTTTTGTTTTAACGCACCACGCAATAAGAGGCATGACCAGTCCTGAAACCACAACTCCCTGCACGTGGCGGACAAGATAGTTAGAAACATGTATATGTGCGCAGTTACACGCGTATCTAAATAATCCTTAATCATTGGGTAGATTTGTTTTTACCGAATAAATCGTGGTGAGGAGCCTAATGTTCCATCCTAATCGCCATTGATTCCAGTCATGACCCGAACAGAGGGCAACAACCATGCACACCAAGCTTCCCGTCGCATTCATCAGACTTATGTTCCAACAATGTCCTCCAAGTTCCTTTCCTATTTTTCCCTGTTAAAAAAACATTTTTATGCTTCTTGAAATATCTTTTCAACGCCCAGAACATGAACCACCAATCAGGCCCATAGTTTTTTCGTCACCATTTTAAATTAAAAGTAGCACTTGCCTGCAATAGTAACCAAAGTGAGAAAGAAACGTTACTTCCAAAAACCAAAAGAACCCCTGGGATTGAGATGTGGTGGTTTGAAGTGGCTCGGCCATTTGATTGATGAGTATTCGAGCTTTTAAGTAAGTCAACGTGTGTTGACCAGATATGAATCTCAACACCTTTATAGAATATAAACACGATGGCCCCACCGGCACCAAGCAGCGTTCCCACCAGCTTAGCCCTCCCTTCGTTCGATCCCAGCCGTAGAGTTTCCAACCTGTGGGTCCAACGACAAATCGAACGGATGTTATATAAGAATTAAAAGTATGATTTAGCCTTTTAAGTTCTCGGCAACTGGAATTTTTGTTTCATATAGATTGATGATGGTTTGTAGATTTTCATACAAGTTTACATGATATTTCTAAATATGCCCATACATAGTAATTGAGTATTATTTATAAAGGTGTAATTTTCAAGAATAATAAAGGAATTAGCGGGCTATGTGCTTGATCATTTGAATGTTTTATTAATATATATGCCTAGAAAAATAAATCCATGTATGTAATTAATTATTACCTTTAGTTATTGAGTTTGTATTTCATAGAAGTATATGGAAATTCAAATTTACAAGAACCTAAATAATAATTTATATACAAACATTGAGAGCGCCTTTCTTCATAAAACGAAAATAAACTCGTCTATAACATAAATTCGTGCAACCAAATGAATATATTATAGTATAACATCTAGAGATTAATGTGCCTTACCTAAAAACCAAGGACAATACCAAGGTGATCAACGGACTAAGGATACTGACCGCAGTCGCGAAAGTAGCTGATGTAAGAGCCAGACCCGGCAAATAGAGAATATTCGGTATCGCCGCTCTGTATAGCAGTATACAACATGAATTGCATAAAATCCAGGAACTTGTATATATATATGTATAGATATCTAATATTTTATAATCGCCATGTAACAATAGCTTCATGTGTGCTCTAGGTTCAAATGAAACTAGTATTTCACAAGTTCTAGGTACCCGAGCAACCCCGAAAGAAATGCTAGAAAGAGAAACCTCCATGTAAATTCTGGCCGCTTCTCCCTGATCACGAGGAATCCAAAAACAAAAACATTTAATTAAAATAAGATAAAATATGAGTATTTATTGAATATGAACACACAAAAGTGACCATATTGGATGCCGAATGCCAACATGGTCATTCGAATATGTGTTTTTCTTTTTCTTTAATTACTTGTCTCAATATGTGTTTAAATCCAGGTTTTCGCATAGATTAGGTTATATATGTTTAACAGAATGTACATAAATAATAATAACAATAAAAAATGTAAGGGCAAAAAAAAGAGGAAACCTTTCGAAGATGAGGGCGAGGGGAAGCATGGAAAGAGTAGCGAAGGCGAGACGATAAGCCACAAGGACTCTGAGATTTGTACCACCATCGGCCGTTAGCTTAAACAAAATGAACATTCCTGCGATCATAAACTGAACCACCAGCATTACAACTATAGCCTTCACTTCTTTCCACATTTCTTCAACTCGCCCCACAATTTCTATATTTTACTTTGATCCAAACTCAAACCATTAACTATATATCCGTTGCTCCTGACTCCCTTAGTCAGCTTTATTTATCTAGCCAAGGTGTCTCCGTCTTTAATTCTATCCCCTGTGCTTTTTTTCATTGTGCTCCACTTCAAATTTCGATACCATGAAACAAAATTAAGTGATGAAAGAAGATGTGAAATTCAAGTAAATGTTTATGGAAACGAGTGACTAAAGTAGCAAAGTTTTTACGTATTAAACATTCTTATTGAGTGTGTAGAAAAAAACAGAGATTATGAAGCAAAATGTAAATTCATGATGAAAGAGGAAATAATATACCAAGTGAAGAGGTTGTACAAAAAGAAAAGAGAGCTATTTATTAAGGTTCTTCTAGTGAATGGACCCCCCACGAGATCTCAAGAGCGTTTTGCAGTGCACCATTTGCAAAAAAATCTTTTTTTCTTTTTCTTTTTCTTTTTATAGGAAAAAAAGAAAAAAAAGAAGCATCTTTCTCTTATGCTAACGCTAATGCGTTACGGTGGTGTAGCAATTGATATCTTGAAAACATAATTGTAAATTTAAACAAGAGCTAAATAAAAACAAACATCTTGGGTTGATGTTGACACGTGCTAAGCATGCCGCTCTGTGCTTCCCTTCCATGGCTTTCCACACAGACACCAACTCCAGAAGAGAGAAAAAGGCTCCTATGTCATTAAG
>JAHZTW010000002.1:71247278-71270797 GCA_020283515.1 Alliaria petiolata | reverse complement strand
TTTTTTTTTTTTTTTTTTTTTTTTTTTTTTTTTTTTTTTGACCAAATGTATTTTGTGTTCTTGTTCTTGTTTTAATTGAACTATTGTATTTGTTCTTGTTTTAATTTTCTTTTCACCCGCTTCGTGGCCATATAAATCCGACATAAAACGTTCTCTTCCTCAATTTCAATTTTATCTACAAATATCTCATCAATAGATTCTAAGAATTCAAATTAGTTGTGAATTGAATTTGGTGGAAAAAAAAGGATTGACTGATTGGTTTGGTAAAAGAACGTTGAACGATAGAGTTGCCTTAGAAATAGGTTTCAGGCCGAGACAAAGGATTCACCACAGTGGACTAAGTTGGCTTTCGTTTCATGCGCTTGCAACCGTCTCGTCCTCATGGATCATGGATGAGTCGTTGCAACTTCTCCAATGTGTTGAGTCGAAACAAGTTTGCAAAGGTGGATAATCTTCGGAGATGTTCCAAGTTGAAACACCTTGATCTGGGTTTCAATCAACTTAGAAAAATTGGAAACCACATAGATATAATAAGAACACTTTGAATGCTGCAGATTTTATTTAGGCGTTACCCTTTTTTGTAAAGTTGGAAACAATTCTCTTGTTTATGTTTTAGTCCGTTTTTTAAACATATCTTGATAGAAAATTCAGTCGCGTGAAGTGGATTGCAAACATTATTTTGTAAGCATTTATCTATTGGTGACAAAAGAAAATACATTATCCTTACTGATGTCACTTTATTGATGTACGGATAGATAATACATGAATACATGATCCTTGTTCAGACAAAGGTAAAGAAAACGAAAGCACTTAAAATGCTCAATATTTTTGATGTACGGATGGATAATACATGAATACATGATCCTTATTCAGACATCGGTAAAGAAAACGAACGCTGAAATTTGGCCTGTAGATCCATGACAACACTAAGATCCAACTGTGTTAACTTTGCAAGATAATCCCTGTTTATCGGCGGGTTAGACCCAAACAGGCTGTCAAGCATAGGGACAGTACCAGGATTTTGGGTGTTCAAACCAGTGAATGCAACTGCTGGGACTTGTCCGACATTGACTTGGAAATGGATGAGTGCCTCTGGAAACAAAATTACATCACCCTTGTTGAGTGTTTTGGCGAATAAACGATTTCCACCTTGCTTTGACGAGATAAAACCCGCCCAAAGTGTTCCTTCTTGGACAACCAAGAACTCGTCGCCACGTGGATGGATGTGAGGCGGTTCCACCCCGTTCACTGCATAATCTGCACGGGCAAATGAAAGTCCAAGGGTGTTTAAACCCGGAAAATTATCAGCATAGACGAAAGTGATGTTTGCTTTTTCCACATTGGTTGGAACTCCTGGTATGTGAAGCCCTGTGAAAACGAAGTCCTCTACTGTGGCTAGCTTTGGGTCTTTGCAAAACTTTCCATTCACAAACACTGAACATGGTAACAAAAGAAGTATAAGAAATGAGAAACCAATGAACCGTAAGCGTAAACAATCATTATGTATAAAAAAAAAGACAATCATTATGTACATACCACCATTGTCTGAGCTGTTTACGCCGACGCAGAAGTCTTGAACTTGTCTTGGATCAGAAATGGCTAATGGAAGTGTTATAGCCAAGAGAGATAGAGTTGCAAGAAATGAGAGACTCTTCATTGGCATATACTAGTTGAAGCAATTCTTAATTATAAGAGAGGAATGGTATTTGTGATGTAAGAAACTTATGAGACATGAATAGCTCAATTTATAGACATGAATAGCTCAATTTATCCGCAAGTTGAAGCTTCGCAATGGTGGTGGCCACATATTCTATATCCCATTAACTGCACGTGTTATATTCACTTGTATTTTTGGTTTTTGTTTAATGGTTTGGACCACTTGTTCGGAAAAGTGCTAGGCGTTAATCGGGCGCTCGGTCCGGGCCTAGCGCCGAACTAATTAATCGGATATTATGCGGGGATTAATCGGGGATTTTTTTTATGGCTTTTATATAGTTTTGTGTATATATATTAAATATTTTGATAAATAGACAAATATAGGCGTTGGTGTAGTGGTTGAGGGCGCATTGAAAGAACTTTAGATCTGTAGTTCGATGCTCACATTTGCAATTTTGGTCATTTTTAAATTTAGCTTTAATGAAGGATAGAATAGTCATTTCCGTTTCATCATCTTCTTAATGGTGCACGACTTCTAACCCTATTTCCATGGCGGCCACCAGTTTTTTTAGCATTCTATCATCTTTTTCTTTCGTTTTTCTTCATATTGGTATCAAAAGTTGATAGATCTAATGAGTTATATTCGAATTTTCAAAGTAAAACAAACATAAAGGTGGTTTTTTCAAAAACTTCGATTTTTAATCCGATTATAGCGATATCGCGGCGGCTTCCCACCGCCGAACGCCTATCCTCCGCCGAGGCGGCCGCGGAGACCGCGTTTTCGAACAGGGCTTGTAACTAATTGGGCCTTCCTCGTGTATCAGCTTTTATTTATACACCCATATGTACTTTATAAACACAGAGTAGTAGTACCTAATAAAAGAAATGGCTATTAGCGCAATCGTCCATATGTACTTTATAAACACAGAGTAGTACCTAATAAATCTAGTTGTACATAAATACAAAAAGAATATATGAGGATTCAGTTGCACACACTAGAAACTCAAAAACAAAACATGGAACTCGACCAAATAGTTAGACTCAATATCAGTAAATTATTAAAGATCTAAGCTAGATCTAATCGCATGAACTCTTTTGAGTTTTGAGTAGAAATTGCATACGGAGCTAGAATCCTCACTTCGATAATCTTGGCCATCAACAATATCATAGAAGAGATATGGTCCAAGATAATGATTCTCGTGAAAGAGGACTGGTTTGCTTGACATGTCGACACCATTTATGCAACTTATTGTCGTAGAAGTGCATAAATGGTAATTCACGAACGTTGATTGCCATTCTGCAAACACACTGTCCACTTCCCTTCTGACCAACGAGATTCCATTAGAGTCTCCTCCCCATTCCTCAAAGACAACCAGTAGATTACCACTTGGTTTCAGCCATGAACTTGGGACATGGTACCTACAAATTGAATATTCTAAAAGCATTCATTAATCGTAGCTTAAGAGGGGAAAAAGAAAGTATCTTTATCATTAATCTCAGCTTCAAACGGATAAAGATGGAGTATTTAAAAGCTTCTTTACCATCTCTCAGAAGCCTCTCCACGGTTTCTTAAGCACTTGTTCTCGTTGAATGTTCCCTTATAAGAACACTTGCTGCAAGATCCAACTGCTTTATATGCATGCGAGTGATGTCCCACACTCTGCTCAAATGGTATATGAACTTCTCAAACTCAATATAAACCAACTGATTCCAATCAAGATTCACCCATTCTCTAACTCTATGTGCAAAAAAGAAGAAAGTTCCAAAACAACCAAGATGCCGAGCTACTCATATCAAAACCTTCATCACAAGAGATCCTCATCACAATCATCTCACTATCTCAGTCACCACAACAGCTGAGAAACTAGAGAGAGAGAAAAAGTCTGAAGATTTACGCTAGTGAATCATTGATTTCAATTGCAGATTCATATTTCGATTAAGGGTAAGTGAGAAGGAAGCATAAATCAAAATCAATCGTATCAGCTAATCACACTAACCTTGTTGGATCGAATTCCATGACACAAGACCATGATTTCTGTTGACCCAGTTTCGTGAAGAAGACCCACGAGCTTCTCGTTGTGGCTGTTCGAAATCATGATCTTCTGCTGTGCGCAAACTGAAACCAAGAACATCATAGTATCCAACAGTCAGAAAGAGAACTGAAACTCTCTAGAACACGATTTTGACTCTCCCCTTTTTCTGGTGTGATTCTGCAGAATCAATAGAGGATTCGTTTAGAATTTGGGAATTATGAGATATTTGGGTGGGTGACCCATATAATTGTTGGTTTGAATGGATGATCCGTTTTAAGTTTGGTTGGGTTGGTAAAAATCATAAGTTTTTGAGGATAAGATAGTCATTCACTTCGTTTTTGATTTAAAAAAAAAACGAAAAAGAAATGATTTATTAGAAGGGTGGCATATGAGATTTATTCTTCAGCCAAAGTGGCATTTCAGCCATTTATCCGAGTTATTCGCTCCTCCTTCCTTCTTCCTAATTTTTCCTGAATGTGTCCTCTTGAACCCGAGAAAAAGAGAGAAACCAGTAGTCATCCCAAGAAGATAAATGCAATCATAAAAAACGATTTTTGTCGAGCTTTACTTGATGCAAAATCATGAATGACAGTTTCAAAATCAATATTCTCTAAAATGTTCTTTTCAATGCATACTATTCAATCATTCTTGAGACATTGAAGATCTTAAATAATTTTTCAGCAACTTTAATTTTGAAAAAGGCTTCTCTCCGCTCAAGCTACAATTACAAGTGTAGTCAAAAGAATTTGATAAGCAATTGAAACATTCTGATAACAACCCACACTCTCAACAAACTCAAGAATTTCACTAGGTTCCATAGATACATTGGGTAAAGTCATTTGTAGCATTCTCAATTAGAATAAAGATCATCTAAATTAACATCTAAATTAACATCTGAAGAACTACCATGATAAAAAGTTTTGTAAAAAAATAGTGCAATGTGCTCATAGTTCACTTTAACATAATACTTTTCATTTTAAGGAATCAAATAAAAACCCAAAAACACTTTCAAATTCATCATTTGATCAAATCTGTTCTTGACAGAAGTTATGGCCATGTCCACTACAACTAAAAAGTAGTTAACTCTAAAAGCATTCTCACCAGATTCTACTTCACGAGAATCAATTTCATCAAACTGTTTTTTTTCCTAAAAACACGACGTTTTTTTGGGAACACAGGATCAACATCCATATCACGAGCAAAACTTTGAGCTATAGCCAAACTCGAATTAAAACCTTCGTGTCTATACTTCTCAAAAAACAAAACTACACCTTTCAATCGTTTTAAGGCGTTATCAATGCACATAGATTTAGATTGCAAGTTCTTACTCACTGAATTAATAGTAACTCAAATTTTATACCAAATAACCATGCCAAACAAGAATTCAAAATTATCAAACGTGTGATTAAAATTTCAGCATCACTTTTTGTCATAACATCATCACATGATTCATATAATTCCAGTAAAGCTAACCTTACTTGTGGAGCTTGAAATCTGATAGCTTTTACACTTTTGATTCGATTCTCCCAGCAAATATTACATAAAGATTTCACTGTAAAAAAGGAACATGGTAAACTAAAATCTTCCATCTCTTTGTAGAACTATAAAACAAAGTATATATGTGTTGCACAACTCCAAAGAAAGAAATAGCTTTCACACATGAATAAGCCATATCACTAACCAGAAGATTAAGACTATGACAAGCACATGGCATATACAATGCTTTTGGATTTATATAAAAAAAAAAGCTTTTGAATACCTTGAGGCTTTCTTTTCATATTAGAGTCATTATCGTAACCTTCACCCTCACATTACCAACATCAAGAGTAAGAGACTTTAGAGCATCGCAACATTTCAAAAAGTCATAATCCAGATGTGTCATCTACCGATAAAAACTCTAAGAAATACTCTTCGACTCTTACTTTTTTATTCGACATATTCACACAACATATGATTAGAGTCATTTGTTCTTGATGGCTCACATCCGGTGTACAATTAATAATGACAGAAAAATATTTAGCCTCTTTAATTATCTTGATAATGGAATGTTGAACATTATGAGCTATAACAGAGATAAATTCATTCTGGATATTATGACCAATATAATGATGATGAATTTCATGGCTTCGAATGCGTCTAATATGATATTGAATTACCAAATCAAATTTTGTAATCATTTCAATATAGCCTAAAAAAATCACCATTGTTATCTTGGTTAACTTTCTCATTCTTTCCCCGAAATGCCAAATTTCGTTTATCAAGAAATTTCACAACATCAATTATTCTAGGAGACTGTCTTGGGGTTTGGGGGTTAGGGTTCACACTGGCGTGATCAGAATTCGAGATATTAGATCATTGTTTTCCAAGAGCATTCGGTAATCTAGCAAATAATACGTATATAGGGGTGCTGAGCGCTGATCTGTGTTAATAATTTGGTTTAATGTGGTTTTATTTTATTTTAGTTAGTAATTTAAAAAATTATCAAACACATAATGAATTTAAAGAAATTTTTCAATAAAAATGTATTTAAAAGATGATGTGTCGTTTTTCTCTAACTTATATTTGAAAGATGATATTTAAAAGATGATAAATTTTCCTAAGGAAAGTAATAATATATTCAATTTATTTTTACCTAATTAAATAACTAATTTATCTAAAATACTAATATGTTTTTCAACACGTTTCAATTATATGTACTGTGTGTATAAATAAGATTTGAAGAAGAATTGTTTGACATTTTAGAAAACTCAAAAAAAAAAATAATGTTTATATCGTATCTTTCCACATCTTTTCATAAATTTAATATTTTATGTTAAAACCCGATAACTCCGACAATATACAGATGAATGATCATTCAGTTGCTAATATGCACATTGAACTTCGTACAAATGTATTTGAGCTAATCGAAGAAGGAGAGTGAGATATCGTGAATAACTAAAGACTGCCTATAACTTTGTTGGGAAGTTGCAATGATCGTGTAAGGCAGCTTCTTGCTTCTCCACCAGGTCTTCCATAAGTTTTATCTTATATTTTTCTTTATTTTTATCATTCATGTGAGTTTTATTTGCAACATGCTATTAGATGTTTTTTTTTTTCAAACCTTTAGGATGGTGTGTAGTCTTTGAATGATTTATCATTGATTAACTTCTATATGTTTTCTTCACGTTTTGATTTTGAGTAGCCTGTCTAGGTTTGTCAAATTGTGTTTGATTCATAACACTGCTATATTTTATTATTTAAATAGAATTTTAGAAGGTGTTACTCATGTGTTGTTTGTGTGGGTTCAAATATCGTTAGTATCCATTTATATAAAATTAGACTTTTCTACTTGTTGTGTGTTTAAGTGGAAAATTACTTGTGTAGTGTTTTCAAATATTACTTACTTTTTTACTGCATATAAACTGTGAATACACTATTTTGATGTGTTTATTATACATTTTAGCTATATCTTTACTTGAATGACATGACATATTAATTTATTTGCATAGTGTTCAATTTTGCTTTGCGTGGGCTCTTTGAATTTGATATTTCACAATAATCATTTGATGAGGTTAAACTAAAATTTAGTTTTTATAAAAAAAATTACATAAAAAGAGTTCTGAACATTTGATGAAGTTTAATAATTACATAAAACTGCGCATAGCCAAATCAATTGCTAAATTGTTACAATTGGCCCGCTGATTAAAAAAGCCATAAAGGATTGTTAAAAAACCATAAAGGATTAATTGTGAATGAAGTTTGTATTTGAAATTATAAGTTGTGTGAGTCTAGAGAAAAACATGTTTACTCTTTAAGTTGTAGCCTGTAGGTGAATTTCTGTTTTGTTTTTAGCCACACCATTGAAGTTTTTCTCATTGTCGATGAGGACCACTTTTCCAATGGTATCTAAACAGAGTAATTATAGTGTTTGAACATTATATTATAATAGATATGTGTACATGGAGAGAAAAATAATTTTATCGTATAGGTCTTCGTTCTTGTCAAGTGCTTTTTTAAACTCGTCATAAGAACGAATCCTAAACGTTTGCCTCTCGATAATATGGTCATGCTGATCGGACTTAACCAACTCTGTTGCTGAGTGAATTGGATTAGAAACTTGTGAGTAGGCACCCTATAGCTAGTTTTGTTATCAATGACCAGAAATTTTTTAATCCTGTAGCATCGGCCTCGAGGTTTGGCTCATAGGAATCTATTCAGTTAGCTGACAGTTCAATTATATTGTTTTGGATTTCTATGTTTCTTTTCTATTATAGAGTTTCATTAATTGATTTGTCAGAAGAAGAAGCGTCTTAAACAACTATTGTTTCAAACTTTTCTCTATCTCTTTAGGAATTCTTTTGATTTAGCAAGTTCTATGATCTATTAAATTTCACCGATGTGTTTATTTATAAGCAATATCAATACCTTAAATGGGAAAATTTCGTTTTATGTTGATAGGAAATTAAATACGTACCTTTTTTTAGTTTAGCCTTTTCATATTATTGTTTTTCTATTTTAGTGTTACATATATAAAAACAATAAGTAATTGCTCTAATTGTATTGAATTTTCCTGTTTTTTCTTTTTTCTATTTTAGTGTTACATTCAAATAAAACTAAAAATGTTGCTCTAAAACTAAAATAAAACTAAAATATTACATTTCTAGTAGTCTTACTATTATGGAAAACAGTAAGTAATGTTGCTCTAATTGTATTGAATTTTCCTTTTTACTTTAAAAGTGAATTTTGTTTTGTTATAGACGCAAAATTAAACATAATTTGATTAGTTAATTAATTATATATTATGTAAATAATTATATATTTCGTTTTATGTAAATTGGAAATTAAAAAACGCATTTTTATTAGTTTAGCTTTTTCATATTATTGTTTTCCTATTTTAGCGTTACATATATAAGAAACAGATACCCTGTTATTAGAAACAGATACACCTGAAGCTAAGACTTATAAAACTATTGAGCTTCATAAAACTGTTTAGAAAGCCTCATAAAACTGTTGACAATGCTTTATAAAAAATATTTATAAAGCCTTATAAAAACTGTTTATAAAGCCTTATAAACAGTATTTATGAAACCTTATAAAAATATTTATAAAGGGTTATAAAACTATTTTGGCCTAAGAGTTGATCGAGTAAGATTGATGAGAGTAGTCCATTTTTATAAGGCTATATAAAACTCTATAAAACCATATAGAACCAGAACTATAAAGCCTTACAAATCTATTAATTTTATAAACCTAAGCCTTATAAAATCTTATAAAAACTAGAACTATTCAGCTTCATAAAACTGTTTATAAAGCCTTATAAAAATATTTAGAAAGCCTTATAAAACTATTTAGTCAGACAAAACAAGAGACTATGTAAGTAAGATTGATGAGAGTAGCCTCCATTTTTATAAGGCTTTATAAAATTTTATAAAACCATATAAAACTAGAACTATGTAGCCTTACAAACCTATTTATCTTATAAACATATTTATAAAGCCTTATAAAATTTTATAATAACAGAGTTCTTGTAACACATAACTTAATAAGTGTTTATAAGGGTTTATAAGTATTTAATATAAAGGTTTCTAAATCCTAAATCATTTATAAGGATGTATAAATTATTTTAAAAGAGCTTATAAATTAAATTACTTAATAAAGATTTATAAATTATTTTGTAAAGACTTGTAAATAATTTTATAAAGTCTTATAAATAATTTGTAAAGCCTTATAAATAATTTATAATCCTTTTATCAATTATTTTATAAGGGTTTAAATTATTTTATAAGGGCTTATAAGAGCTTATAAGAGTTAATAATTTTTTTGTAAAGCTTAATAAATAATTTATAAAGCTTTAATGATCATTTTATAAGAGTTTAGAAAGACATTTATAAGGGTTTATAAATTATTTAAAAGGATAGTAGATCATTTTGAAAGGTTTATAAAATCATTTATATGACTTTATAAAAATCATTTTGTAAGGGTTTATGAAACCATTTATAAGGGTTTATAAAAAAGACTTATAAAGCTTTATAAATCTATTTGTTCACAAGATGTCAAACAAGAGCTGGAAATAAACTGATGCAACTCTAAGGTTCCATTCAAATTCTCTAGATCGATCATCAATCAATTCAGTTTCCTAACAAAAACAAGTTGTATATTGATCTTTGATCTTAACTCTAGTACTGAAAGAAAAGCCAGAGTCAGTCCTTTTACACATTTCTGCAAAAACTTCATCACAAAGAAACAAGAATCAGCTTTGTTGCTTTTGGTTTAAACCGATTAATCAACAAAAGGATGGAGAAACCAATGGGGGCACATCCTGCACCAGAAGTTAAAAGGAGGACACGTCAAACTCCCAATTCAACACCAAACTAATGTCTACCTAAGATACATGTTATTGTGAAGAAAATCGAGAAACCACATGGGTGAGCTGTCTCAAATATTATGGCGCAAAGCTGTTTCTTTGCTCTCCCTTCATCGTCTAGATTAAACAAACCATCCTCTTCGTTCCATCAATGAGATGACTGATGTTTGCCAGTGCTTTTTCTTTCTAGTGTTTCAGCAGATGAAGAACCAACGTCGGATCTGCTAGGGCAACATTAACCGCACTTAGGTTCCAAGCAAAGATTACTTAAAAAAACAATATAAAAAAAAAGAGGAAACTTGATAGATCATATTGGCTCACCCAGGGGCTTGAATAGAGGCAAGAGCATCATACTCACTGCCGAATCCCGTCACTGAAGAATTCACACCTGAGGATCTAACCCTAGTTCCTCTTGTCAGGTCCTTTGGGAGAGCTATGTCACGCCAGTCATCAATCTGCAAAAATTTAACATGTGTTGATTCAATAACAGAGAGGAAAACACAACCACACACTAAAATTCAATCAGAAATACAAAAAGACTATACCAATGGCTAACACACTAAACAAATCAAATAAAACTCACGATTAAGAGAAGGGCATCAAGCAAGCCAGGAATCTTAGCAAGAGGAGTGACATCTCTTCTAATATCTTTTTTTTCTTTGAAGGAGAACAATGCAAGCGTATTCAACGCCCATGTCACCTCGCTCTTCAAACCACTCTGTAGCGCAAGGACTATTCTTCTATTGTTCTGGTCTACAAAAGTTCCAACAATCCCACCAAAACAACCAATCAAAATCCATACTTCTCTGAAATATGGAAAGCAATGAGCTTTAGCTAACTAACAGTAGAGTCTAGCTTCTCAAGATCTTACATTCCAAAAATCAGACAAGGAAGTGCTAAATCGATCTCAACTAAAAAAATTCAAATCAACGAAACCTAAAGTAACCCCATAGAGGAAACCCTTTTTCACAAGAGCATTAGAAATTAATGCGCTAAAAAGGTTGGTCCAGCTTACCGACGAAGGAATTGTGAACTAGAAGAGAAGGACCGTGTAGAGCTGACGGAGACATCGCTTCCGCCGCCGCAGCGGCAGCTGCTGCAGCTGCAGAGTTCTAAAAACCCCTGACGCTCATCCAGATCCATCTCAGACACAATCGCCTTCTTGATCGATTCCCAGCTTCGCCCTCGCCGTTCCCCACCTCTCCATGACCTTCCTGCTAATCTCCGGCGCCTAATAAACCCTGCCTAACTCCGATATCTTCGGCTGGAGCTTCTTCATGATTCCAATTTCACTAGAGAGAGACGACGCCGACGGCGACCCAACGGGAAACGCAGACCTCGCCGAATTGTTGAGGAAATTCTCGATCTCGGCCGTCTAGAGATAGTAGTAGTAGGCGGAGAAGATTTGGGAGGAAATAGTGAGAATAATGGAGGGTAATAAAGTAATTGTACCACTCTAAAAGTAAAGGTATTTTTGCAAGGTGTATTTTTGAAAAAAGGTATATTAGATGTGGTATTTCTAACAATTTCTCTTAATAGAAACTGCTCCAAATATATTTTGAAATTAACCATCTTTTAAATTGTTTTTCAAACAATTTTTAATTTATGACGGATGCTCATTAAACTACATATAGCGACCGTTTGATGAGAAACATTTGATGTAGCCACATCAATTTTATCAGACAAATTCTGTCTTGGAAGATTTTTCCCGTGAACTTGTCGTTTTGGTAGAAGCTCTTACAAATTTAAGACTTTTTTTCTTTTGGAATTTCCTTGTTTTTTTTATTTAATATAAAGAAACATTTTCCAAAGTCCCAAAAATTCCCAACAAAGATAGTTGTTTATTCGTTGAGGACCGTTCTACTAACCCAACTTCTCGTCTAATCACCATTATAAATACACACTCAATTCTAAACCACAACGCTTCTTAAACCGGATATTAATCGGAATCGAACATGACTCGTCGTGCTGGTTTGGTGAACCGGCGAACAGAAGAAGAGAAACAAGAAGCAAACGAACCAAAACGCGATGGCGAGGAGGTAGTGAAGAAGAGGGCGAGGAGGATGATCTGTTCGAGATCAACCTGGAGGCCGTGAATGATATGACGTCATCCCCGCCGTATGACTGGCAGCGTTTTACTGGCGAACTGTCTGTTACCAGCGTTCCAATGGGCACTCTTCAGCCAGCACCATGCATGCGTGACGTCCCTAAGCTTTCACCAGTTGTGGCTCACCGTGTTCACACCGAGCCCCTCTCGGGCTTGATCTTCAATCAAGAATCAGTCGTGACGGCTTGCAGAGAAGGCCATATAAAGATCTGGACACGACCAGACACCCAATCCAGCAATGCGGAAGCAAGTCCTACCTTCACTGACCAGCAACGAGAACTGGTATCCATTCACTACAAGAATTAGTCACCATAGATACAATTTTTGTTTCAAAAGTAATTTGTAACAAATTTTTGTTACGAATATTCACATTTTTGTGACAAATCTAATTAATTTATATTTTGAAGCAAATTCGTAACTAATTATAACTAAATTGTTATAATCTGAGATAGATTTTAAATTGTCTTTAATTTGTTTCATATAGTAACATAATATTTGTATCTAAAATTATAACAAAAGAATTTGTAACAATTTGTATAAAAAATAAACACATATGTTTTTATGGATATAAAAATAAATATATTCTAATAATATAACTACAACTAGCTACAACATATGTCGTAATTATACTAAAATCGAAATGTTAAGGCACGAAATATTGGGTTTTGGCAAATTATATATGGAAATCTTTTTTTCTTTTAGTTTTATTTTCTTAAGTCTTCTTCATTGTTAGGAAAAAAACCTCAGATCTACTATGTCCCTCTCTCACCTTCACTCTCCTTCATCTCTCTCTCACACGACCTACTTCCTCCCTTTCTCACATTCGCCCTCGTCTGTCTCTCTCTCTCATCGCCGATCTCCTCGTCTTTGGCCGAAAAGTCGCATCCTCTCTGCATCCATGACTACAGAAGCAAGATCGAATCTGAGCTATCCAAAATCTGCGACGGTATCATTAAGCTTCTCGATACCTTAAGCCGAAGGGAGATTACCATAGGTACTTGGCTGAGTTTAAGACCGGTCATGACTCATGAGAGGAAAGAGGCCACCGAGCATACCCTCACCGCTTACAAAGCCGCTCAGGTATTCTCTCTTCTGTCTCCGATCTGAAATTTATAGGTTTCTAGGATTTGACTTGATTTTGTGGAATCTATTAATTTTGTCCAGACCGTGCTTGCAATCTCGCTAACCAGGTGATGAGAACTTTCTGATCTAGTTTCATGATTATGTTGTTGGTACCATATGTGTGATTAATGAGGTGAAATTGGGATTTAACAGCATTTGATGAATTGGACACTCTACAATATTGTCAACGCCAACAACCATCCACTTCGAGCTTTAAATCAGGTTGTACCTCCAAGCTATATCTTCAAATCCTTGTCTTTATTTCACGAATTGGGCTGTCTACCAGTCATATTTATCGACATTCCATTTACTTAACAGGATCATATTATGAGTTCTGTTTTGCTTACTAAATATCGTTAGGCGTTTAAGGTATGACTTTTCTTCAGATAATCTTATTATTTTGAAAGATATGGATGAAGAGAGGACGAAGCAACTTCATGATTGTGAAGGCCTTTCTTTTTTTGTCTGTTTTCGTTCTCATTTTTTCAATTCAATTGCGTTTATTTCCCTTGCGTAGTTGCCCCAGTCTCTTTTAGATTTCAACTTCAGTGCTCAATATGACATTATTTTGCCTTTTGTCCTCGACACTATTCCTTGTCTAGAGATCTATTTGCCATGTCATCTTTATGGCAAGAGGACAGACAACTAGAGAGTCCAAACACAAAGTCCAACCTGTTACATAGCGAAACAAGAAGTAAGTGTAAACCTTGCCTTTTTATTATTGTTTGATATGAAAAAGCTTATTTAATGATTTTTATACTTGTTTATTTGTAAGCTATGCAATGCTTATACGGAGTTGAACGATCCGGTCTCTCAGAGAGAGAGATTTGATTATCAGCGGATGGAGAGAGAATGTGGAGATGAAGAAGCCATGATTGTGGATGAAGGTTTTTGTGTTGCACTTGAGCATGGCATGCCACCAACAGCTGGTTGGGGCATGGGAATTGATCGACTAGCCATGTTCTTGACAGATTCTTTGAACATCAGGGTCAGTTTCTCTTTCTCTTTCTCTTTCTCTTTCTCTTTGTTTAATGTCTTTCTCTTTGTCTAATGTCTTTCTCTCTCTAATGATTTTTGCAGGATGTTATTAACTTCCCCATCATAAATCGATTCTGAAGATTCGAGTCAACAATGTATACTTTAGTTCTTGGAATTTTTGATATTTGAACTATACTTTTCTTGGAATTTTTTGGCATATTCTGTTGATAATACGAATTCTGTTGGGAAACTCTTTGATTCTTGTATTGATCTTTGACAAGTATTCTTAATTCTTCATTTTTTGGGATTATTTTGTTTGTGTATAAATCAAAAAAGTCAAAAACATAATGATGGTTGATATGATAGAAAGAGTTGAAGAGTGGGTCATTGAAATAGGGAGAGAGAGTGAATAAAGGTGGAAGAGACAAGTGGAGAATGAGAAGACACCTAGATGCAAAGGGGTCACACACGAGGAGTATCGATATTTTTTTTTTTATCATCTGAATTAAAATATAAAACATAAAAAGGAGACAGAGTACTAGTGCAGAGGACTATCGATATTTCTCAACTAAGATATCAAATCAAATTACAGATGATTCAGTTTTGGAACTAAGAAAACTAGAGAGAAGAAAAAGGTCAGAGTAACATGAGAATAGGAGTCCTTTGCGACTTTATTGGTGATGCAATAAGTAATACAAATTACATAGTTGGCCGGTTTTAGCACCGTTTAAATGACATTAATCAATAATCATTTAAATAAAAACAGAACCGTATCTTCAAAAATATATTACAATCTTATTCAAATATGATTCAATCGATTATCATCGTTTTAAAAATCATATACAATAGTTAATCATATCACATTTTCTCAAAATTCTTGTAGTTTTTGATTGATCATGTACCATGTGATTATGAATTTATGATCATCTATCTACTTTTGAAAACAAATAACACGACCTTATTGAAATATATCAAACCGGAACCTCGTAGTCTACATTCGACGATCTCTTCAATGGTTTTGGCCATATGATGAGTGAGATGATTCTTCCAGTCACCAACTTCACCTTTCCTAAAGAATACATTAGAATATAATGGATACCAGTTCTCGTTGCTGGTCAGTGAAGGTTTGCTTGTGGTAGGACTTGCTTCCGCATTGCTGGATTGGGTGTCTGGTCGTGTCCAGATCTTTATATGGCCTTCTCTGCAAGCCGTCACGACTGATTCTTGAGTGAAGATCAAGCCCGAGAGGGGCTCGGTGTGAACACGGTGAGCCACAACTGGTGAAAGCTTAGGGACGTCACGCATGCATGGTGCTGGCTGAAGAGTGCCCATTGGAACGCTGGTAACAGACAGTTCGCCAGTAAAACGCTGCCAGTCATACGGCGGGGATGATGTCATATCATTCACGGCCTCCAGGTTGATCTCGAACAGATCATCCTCCTCGCCCTCTTCTTCACTACCTCCTCGCCATCGCGTTTTGGTTCGTTTGCTTCTTGTTTCTCTTCTTCTGTTCGCCGGTTCACCAAACCAGCACGACGAGTCATGTTCGATTCCGATTAATATCCGGTTTAAGAAGCGTTGTGGTTTAGAATTGAGTGTGTATTTATAATGGTGATTAGACGAGAAGTTGGGTTAGTAGAACATGTAAGATAATATTGTTTTCTGTGTCTTATACAAACGATTACACGTCCCTTTTATAGGTACATTAGGGAATCAAACAAGAGTAATGAGAGATGATTACAAGGGATGTGATTGGGGATTTACAGAGATATGGGATGTGATTGGGGAATCACAACGATATGGATTAATTGTAGTTTTCCATATATTGCTTACGCTATCACCGCGAAACGCAACAACAAAGGAGTCCTCCTGTCCCAAAAACAATACGCAATTGACATCCTTCATCGTGCTGGAATGTCAAATTGTAAGCCCAGTCTCACACCAGTGGACACAAAATCAAAGCTTGCCGCCGGCCAAGGACCATCAGTTGCTGACCCTACTTCTTATTGAAGCCTCGCTGGTGCCCTACAATACCTCACCATTACCAGACCTGACATCACCTACGCAGTCCAACAAATCTGTCTATTCATGCATGATCCGAGGGAACCACACCTTGCCGCTCTCAAACGTATCCTACGATATATCCAAGGTACACTTGAACATGGCCTTGAAATTTACAAATCATCTGATATGCAGATCACCGCGTATTCCGACGCCGACTGGGCTGGCTGTCCTACAACTCGTCGCTCCACCTCAGGATACGCCATCTATCTAGGCCCTAATCTCATCTCCTGGTCATCGAAAAGACAGCAGACAATTTCACGCTCTAGCGCCGAAGCAGAATATCGAGGTGTGGCCAATGCCGTTGCCGAAACATGTTGGATTAGAAATCTGCTTCTTGAGCTTCACTCTCCGCCATCAAAAACCACTGTCGTCTACTGTGACAACATCAGCTCCGTCTACATGGCACACAATCCCGTCAATCACCAGCGCACAAAACACATCGAAATCGATATACACTTCGTTAGAGAAAAGGTTGCCTTGGGAGAAGTCCGTGTCCTCCATGTTCCATCATCTCATCAGTATGCTGACATATTCACTAAAGGTCTTCCGACAACACTCTTTCAAGACTTCCGCTCCAGTCTCAACATTCGGAAACCTCATGATGCGACTGTGGGGCAGTGATAGCGTAAGCAATATATGGAAAACTACAATTAATCCATATCGTTGTGATTCCCCAATCACATCCCATATCTCTGTAAATCCCCAATCACATCCCTTGTAATCATCTCTCATTACTCTTGTTTGATTCCCTAATGTACCTATAAAAGGGACGTGTAATCGTTTGTATAAGACACAGAAAACAATATTATCTTACACGTTCTACTAACCCAACTTCTCGTCTAATCACCATTATAAATACACACTCAATTCTAAACCACAACGCTTCTTAAACCGGATATTAATCAGAATCGAACATGACTCGTCGTGCTGGTTTGGTGAACCGGCGAACAGAAGAAGAGAAACAAGAAGCAAACGAACCAAAACGCGATGGCGAGGAGGTAGTGAAGAAGAGGGCGAGGAGGATGATCTGTTCGAGATCAACCTGGAGGCCGTGAATGATATGACATCATCCCCGCCGTATGACTGGCAGCGTTTTACTGGCGAACTGTCTGTTACCAGCGTTCCAATGGGCACTCTTCAGCCAGCACCATGCATGCGTGACGTCCCTAAGCTTTCACCAGTTGTGGCTCACCGTGTTCACACCGAGCCCCTCTCGGGCTTGATCTTCAATCAAGAATCAGTCGTGACGGCTTGCAGAGAAGGCCATATAAAGATCTGGACACGACCAGACACCCAATCCAGCAATGCGGAAGCAAGTCCTACCTTCACTGACCAGCAACGAGAACTGGTATCCATTCACTACAAGAATTAGTCACCATAGATACAATTTTTGTTTCAAAAGTAATTTGTAACAAATTTTTGTTACGAATATTCACATTTTTGTGACAAATCTAATTAATTTATATTTTGAAGCAAATTCGTAACTAATTATAACTAAATTGTTATAATTTGAGATAGATTTTAAATTGTCTTTAATTTGTTTCATATAGTAACATAATATTTGTATCTAAAATTATAACAAAAGAATTTGTAACAATTTGTATAAAAAATAAACACATATGTTTTTATGGATATAAAAATAAATATATTCTAATAATATAACTACAACTAGCTACAACATATGTCGTAATTATACTAAAATCGAAATGTTAAGGCACGAAATATTGGGTTTTGGCAAATTATATATGGAAATCTTTTTTTCTTTTAGTTTTATTTTCTTAAGTCTTCTTCATTGTTAGGAAAAAAACCTCAGATCTACTATGTCCCTCTCTCACCTTCACTCTCCTTCATCTCTCTCTCACACGACCTACTTCCTCCCTTTCTCACATTCGCCCTCGTCTGTCTCTCTCTCTCATCGCCGATCTCCTCGTCTTTGGCCGAAAAGTCGCATCCTCTCTGCATCCATGACTACAGAAGCAAGATCGAATCTGAGCTATCCAAAATCTGCGACGGTATCATTAAGCTTCTCGATACCTTAAGCCGAAGGGAGATTACCATAGGTACTTGGCTGAGTTTAAGACCGGTCATGACTCATGAGAGGAAAGAGGCCACCGAGCATACCCTCACCGCTTACAAAGCCGCTCAGGTATTCTCTCTTCTGTCTCCGATCTGAAATTTATAGGTTTCTAGGATTTGACTTGATTTTGTGGAATCTATTAATTTTGTCCAGACCGTGCTTGCAATCTCGCTAACCAGGTGATGAGAACTTTCTGATCTAGTTTCATGATTATGTTGTTGGTACCATATGTGTGATTAATGAGGTGAAATTGGGATTTAACAGCATTTGATGAATTGGACACTCTACAATATTGTCAACGCCAACAACCATCCACTTCGAGCTTTAAATCAGGTTGTACCTCCAAGCTATATCTTCAAATCCTTGTCTTTATTTCACGAATTGGGCTGTCTACCAGTCATATTTATCGACATTCCATTTACTTAACAGGATCATATTATGAGTTCTGTTTTGCTTACTAAATATCGTTAGGCGTTTAAGGTATGACTTTTCTTCAGATAATCTTATTATTTTGAAAGATATGGATGAAGAGAGGACGAAGCAACTTCATGATTGTGAAGGCCTTTCTTTTTTTGTCTGTTTTCGTTCTCATTTTTTCAATTCAATTGCGTTTATTTCCCTTGCGTAGTTGCCCCAGTCTCTTTTAGATTTCAACTTCAGTGCTCAATATGACATTATTTTGCCTTTTGTCCTCGACACTATTCCTTGTCTAGAGATCTATTTGCCATGTCATCTTTATGGCAAGAGGACAGACAACTAGAGAGTCCAAACACAAAGTCCAACCTGTTACATAGCGAAACAAGAAGTAAGTGTAAACCTTGCCTTTTTATTATTGTTTGATATGAAAAAGCTTATTTAATGATTTTTATACTTGTTTATTTGTAAGCTATGCAATGCTTATACGGAGTTGAACGATCCGGTCTCTCAGAGAGAGAGATTTGATTATCAGCGGATGAAGAGAGAATGTGGAGATGAAGAAGCCATGATTGTAGAACACAAAAACCTTCATCCACAATCATGATACTTGATTTTGCAACAACCTGTTATTTCCTTCACCAAACCACTCAGCAAATCCTCAGTCATTGTCATCAATTCGTTGTAGTCTGCATAAGTCATGTAGAACTCGCAGCTGGTGAACTCCGGATGGTGGGTCCTGTCAATACCCTCATTTCTGAATTGCTTTCCTATCTCAAACACACGACCAAGTCCACCTACTACAAGCTGCTTAAGATAAAGTTCAGGGGCAATACGCAGATACATTTTTATAGCTTTATCACCATGACATACTGAAAATGGTTTGGCAGCTCCTCCACCAACACTCATGCTCATGACATGAGAAAGTTATAAAAAAGGTATAAGCAAACTTTTAAAAGTTGAAAATGAAAAGGTAAGAAAAAGAGATAAACATACCTCCAAAAAAGTTTTCTTGGTCAAATAAGATCGGATGTAGCTGGTGATATTACTCTTGGCATGTAATATTTTGTGTGCGTCGTTGTTGATCATGAGGTCAAGGTACCTCTGCCTATATTTAGTTTCCTGAAAAAAAAAAACACAACAACATCAGAATAATAAAGACTATATATATAAAGCAAGAAAATGATAGATATTTTGAAGGTAATTAACACAGTTCCATGGCTCTTCTTTTTATGTTTTTATATATATTGTCCTTTACGCTCTAAACGTTTTGACTTATATCTTTTTTTGTAGAAAACTGAAAACTGGTCTCCAGGGCAACCTCGAAATCCTACATCTTATATTCTAAAGGATAAGGTATTTATCTATCATTTTCTTGCTTTATATATATAGTCTTTATTATTCTGATGTTGTTGTGTTTTTTCAGGGAACTAAATATAGGCAGAGGTACCTTGACCTCATGATCAACAACGACGCACACAAAATATTACATGCCAAGAGTAATATCACCAGCTACATCCGATCTTATTTGACCAAGAAAACTTTTTTGGAGGTATGTTTATCTCTTTTTCTTACCTTTTCAACTTTTAAAAGTTTGCTTATACATTTTCTATAACTTTCTCATGTCATGAGCAAGTGTGTTGGTGGAGGAGCTGCCAAACCATTTTCAGTACGTCATGGTGATAAAGCTATAGAAATGTATCTGCGTATTGCCCCTGAACTTTATCTTTAGCAGCTTGTAGTAGGTGGACTTGGCCGTGTGTTTGAGATAGGAAAGCAATTCAGAAATGAGGGTATTGACAGGACCCACCATCCGGAGTTCACCAGCTGCGAGTTCTACATGGCTTATGCAGACTACAACGAATTGATGACAATGACTGAGGATTTGCTGAGTGGTTTGGTGAAAGAAATAACAGGTTGTTGCAAAATCAAGTATCATGCTAATGGTTATGATAAAGAACCAATCGAAATCGACTTCACTCCTCCATTTAGAAGGCTTGATATGATAGAAGAGTTGGAGAAAGCGGCTCAGCTGGAGATTCCTAAAGACTTGGCCAGCAAAGATGCCAACACCTATCTCTTTGATGCTTGTGCAAAGCTTAATGTCAACTGCGCTTCTCCCCCAACAACATCAAGACTTCTTGGAAAGGTATTCTCCTTCTTTTGTCAAGATTATGTTGAATATTTAATATCTTCTTTTGTCAAGATTATGTTGAATATTTAATATTCTTCTTTTGCAGCTTGTTGAAAAATATTTGGAAGAGATGTGTATGCAACCAACCTTCATCATTCACCATCCGGTGATTATGAGTGCTTTTGCCAAAAGTCAAAAACATAATGATGGTTTTACCGAGAGATTTGAGCTTTACATAGCGAAACAAGAAGTAAGTGTAAACCTTGCCTTTTTTTTATTATTGTTTGATGGATGTTTGATAGGAAAGAGCTTATTTAATGATTTTTATACTTGTTTATTTGTAAGCTATGCAATGCTTATACGGAGTTGAACGATCCGGTCTCTCAGAGAGAGAGATTTGATTATCAGCGGATGGAGAGAGAATGTGGAGATGAAGAAGCCATGATTGTGGATGAAGGTTTTTGTGTTGCACTTGAGCATGGCATGCCACCAACAGCTGGTTGGGGCATGGGAATTGATCGACTAGCCATGTTCTTGACAGATTCTTTGAACATCAGGGTCAGTTTCTCTTTCTCTTTCTCTTTCTCTTTGTTTAATGTCTTTCTCTTTGTCTAATGTCTTTCTCTCTCTAATGATTTTTGCAGGATGTTATTAACTTCCCCATCATAAATCGATTCTGAAGATTCGAGTCAACAATGTATACTTTAGTTCTTGGAATTTTTGATATTTGAACTATACTTTTCTTGGAATTTTTTGGCATATTCTGTTGATAATACGAATTCTGTTGGGAAACTCTTTGATTCTTGTATTGATCTTTGACAAGTATTCTTAATTCTTCATTTTTTGGGATTATTTTGTTTGTGTATAAATCAAAAAAGTCAAAAACATAATGATGGTTGATATGATAGAAAGAGTTGAAGAGTGGGTCATTGAAATAGGGAGAGAATGCTGATATTGCTTTGATTAATAAATGATCTAAATAATATTTTGTTATTAATAATTTGATTAGTTTTAAAATATATTAAAACTAATCATTTGATTTGATAATTTGATTATTAATAATTTGATTATTAATCATTTCTTAATCTGATATTATTAATTTGATTTGATAATCTGTATTAATAATTTATTTAATCTATTTACTCATAATCAAATGAAAATTCAAGTCTTATAGTAATAGGTTATTATTTTATGAGGCTAGCAAAAAAATTAATAAGTTCAATATTAACTTGCGGTAAATTCATAATCCGAATATTAAACTATCAGATAGATATTTTAAAACGATAAAAACAGTCTATTAGACACATAATATACAAAATAAAATATATAAAACCATACACTTATAGTGAGTCATTACTTAATACAACAAAAAAAATTGAATACTATGTAGATAAATTCATTTTTTGCGTCATTCAACTAAATATATAGTTAAATGTTATAGTAAAAACATCCACAATAGTGAATTAACAGTTTATATGAAACCAAAAATATATAAGTAATATTTGAATATATAAGTAATATTTAAAACACAATAAGGATTTAAAGTCTGATTTCATAAACATAGCTACTACCAATAATATAACACATCAATAACACCTCATAGAATTATATTTAAATAATAATAAAGTATGACGGTGTTATGAATCAAACGCAAATTGTCAAACCTAGACATGCTATTCAAAACATAACATTGAGAAAACACGCATAGGTTAATATATTGACAAATGGTTCAAAGACTTCACACCAACCTAAAAAGATGAAAAATATTATCTAATAGCAGGCTGCAAATAAAACTGATATGAAAGATAAAAAAAAACATATACGATAAAACATATTAAAAATCCGATGCAGAAGCAAGAAGCTGTCTTGCATGA
The DNA here is from genome assembly GCA_020283515.1 of Alliaria petiolata. Taxonomy (NCBI): domain Eukaryota; kingdom Viridiplantae; phylum Streptophyta; class Magnoliopsida; order Brassicales; family Brassicaceae; genus Alliaria; species Alliaria petiolata. The sequence goes on along the minus strand of JAHZTW010000002.1, from coordinate 71,247,995 downwards.
TCATTGAAACTTCTCAACAAAGCAGCTTTTTGTTTGCGATATCTCGATCCTCTTATCTGTTTGTCTCAAATGCAATTGTACGAATCTCAGTATGCATATTAACAATTAAACTATATGTCCTCTATATGTTATCAGAGTTACATTATTTTTAACAAAATATAGGAAAATATGTTGAAAGATACAATATAAACATATACATTAAAGAAATATTTTGTTCAAGTTTATAAAATGTCAAATTATTCTTCTTCTTTTATTATTTCTACAAGATGACATATAATTAAACATGTTAAAAACAAACTAATTATTTAATCAAGTAAAAATCAATTGACCTATTAATATTTTACTTAACAAAATTGTAATCTTATAAATAAATACAAGTAAAAGAAAATGATACATTGTATGTTTAATAAATTTTTATTAAAAATAAAATTTCCGTAAACCTATTATGCATTCGGTAATTTACTAACAAAAAAAAAGATTAAATTAAATTATTGACAAAGATCCGCGCGTAGCGCGGATAAAATATCTAGTTTATATATATAAAGTTAACTTTTCTCTCTTCTCATGAAGACACCTCATCCTATACATCATTGCCACATCATATTTTTTAATCTAATTTTTTTAATTCCAAATTTAATACACATACTAATTATACATTTTGTTTTAACATAAAAAGAATTCCAAAAGACACCATTCATATTCTAAATTAAACCAAAA
>JAHZTW010000002.1:71183166-71237345 GCA_020283515.1 Alliaria petiolata | reverse complement strand
GTTCAAAGAAATTTGTGACACTCTGATCAAAATAACAAAGGAGAATGTTACTCTGATCAGAGAAAAGACTAGTCTCAAAGCAATGGTGGACAGATTGGAAGCTGAGTTAGTCGAAGAAAGAAAGAAGTCTCTGCAAGTGCAGATGGATCTTGATGAAAAACTTAAACAAATCAGAATGCTAAACTCAGGAACAAAAGAGCTTGACAAGATTTTGAAGGTAGGAAGGACTGAAAAAACGCCTAGAGGCTTGGGATATCAAGGAACAACTCTACATGAAAAACCTATGTTTGTAAGTGGAGGAAAATACGAAGAAGAGACACGCTCCTTTGAGAAGAAGAGTCATCAAACTCAGATTCAACAACAACATTCAGTTCAATCTCAGCAACAACCAAGAAGAAGAGGTTGTTATTTTTGTGGAAAGTATGGACATATTAAAGCTCATTGTTACAGACTTCAAGAAAGAATAGAGAAACTGTGGAGACGGAGGAAATTTACCTGGAATGGATGGAAAAATCAGATTTGGGTAAAGTCAAGAGATCTTTATGGAAATTCATATCCTTGCAGACAAGAGAATGACTTTCGATGCAATGTTGCAATCAAATCTGAAGAATGTCCCTGCATCAGTTTGGAAGACATGTCAGAAGAACAAAAAGAAGAAGAGCTTGTATGGGATTGTATTCCAGAATCAGACTCTGAAGATGAAGAAGAATTAGAGTTTGAAACTTCTAAAGCTTTGATGGCTATAGAAGTAGATGAAGCTGGTGAATGGTACTTTGATAGTGGATGTTCAAGACATATGACAGGAAAGAAAGACTGTTTATCTGATTTTAAAGAGTTTACCAAAGGCAAATCAACGTTTGGTGATGGTGTTAAAAGAGGCATTAAAGGCAAAGGTATGGCAGAAGGAGTTGATCAACCATCTTTGACAAATGTCTATTTTGTTGAAGGGTTCAAAGCAAACCTGATTAGTGTAGGACAGTTGTGTGATCAAGGGCTCAAAGTTCTTTTCACAAGGAATGAGTGTTCAGCCTTAGATAGCAAGGGGAGCAATGTCTTGAGAGGTTTAAGAGCTGGCAACAACTGCAACTTGTGGCAATCCTCTAATAAATGTCTGAATGAAAGAGGAAGAAGCATCAAGCAGATTCGCAGTGATCATCGAGGAGAATTTCAGAATGACACTATGGCTAAATTTTGTGAAAATCAAGGGATTATACATCAGTTTTCAGCTCCAAGAACCAAGCACATTGCTATAAGGAATCACTTCATCAAAGAGTTAGTTGAGAACAAAGATGTGGTGATCGAACATGTTAGAACAGACTTTCAGCTTGCAGATTTATTCACAAAACTATTAGACTTCAATCAATTTGTCAATTTGAGACAAGCTCTTGGTGTTTGTGAATTCTGATTTTATCAGAAGAAGTTTGGGCTGAATTGATGAGAAACTGGCTCGGGAGAAATTTTATTTGGAGTCAGACTGATATCAAGATCTCTGAAAAATTATAAGAGAAGTTTGCAAAAATTTTGAAGATGTCTCGAAGGAAAACCAAGAAGGGATTTTAAAAGAAGAAAAAAAAAGTGCAAAACTCTGAATCGGTATGGCAATGTAAACAAGGGATTCGAAGATGGAGAAGCTTACCTTACAAGACTTTGATTCCTCTGTTGAAGTTCTTCCTAGTACTGCAATGTCAGAAGAAGGTGCTACGAATTCCAGCAAAAGTGACCACTCATGCAAAGAAAGAGAGTTTGCTTGGAGTACCACCGGGAAAATGTGGCTCAGCATCTATAACGGCTTCTGTTACAACTCCTCAAGTTTCTGTTAATGGAGAAAATTCCATAACAGTGAGTAAAGATTTTGCCACTGCAACATCAACATGCGAAGAATCTAATGAAGATGTGTCTAGTATATCAAAATGACGAGCTACTGAACTTGTGGATGAGTCCCAGGAAACTCAAATTCAGACATCGTTGGTTGCAAATTCATCAAGTCCTCAACGGTTTCAGTGCCAAAGAAACTAGAAAGAGTGGAAGCGCACCAATGGTTCATCGGAAAAGCTTGGGTTTTCACATGTCTCTGAAATTTCAGAAGATACATAGACGTAAGAGATGATTCCAGTCACAAAGACTTACCTGAATTCACCAAAGGATCAGAAGAGCAATGGTGTTTCATCAGAGAAGATAACCCAAGGATGCGTGGTGATTTTTTTTTTAAATTAAAAAGGGGCTTCACGAACTCAAAACAGAAGAGTATCAATGGTGGAAACTAAAAAAAAATAAAAAAATTACCTTAGAAGATTCTGATTTCTTCTGTGGAACCAAGAAGAAATGGTAGCAAGCACTCCGCTTCGGCAACGAATCCTATCCTCAAGCTTCATCTGACGAAGTCCAATCCAAGTTCTGAGCAAAGATTTCGACAAAATTGAATCCAGCTTGTCAAGTAAACGAGTCGCTCAAATTAAAATGAAAGGGGTCTTAGGAAGAACGATTTCAGCTCAAAAAGAAGAGGAAGGAAACTACCCAGACGAAATTGGTCTTACTTTGGTCATGTTCTTTTAAAAAAAAAAAGGGGGATTGAAGGTTGAAAAGTTTACCTTGCGTGATTCTGATTTACAAGCTTTGGAGATTGTTCCTCTTGATTATGTGAATATAGAAGAAGCTGCAGCAAGGATTCCGTTTTCGGCAACGAATCTCGTCATCGGAAAAGCTGTAACAATGGAGAAGGAAGTTCATGAAATTGGGATTTCATCAGAAAAGTTGGGATTTCACACGTCTCAGGAATTTCGGGAGATACAGAGACATAGGAGATGGTTCAAGTCACACAGGGTTACTTGAATTTACCAAAGGATCACCTGAGCTTCGTGAAGGAAGGCCACGATTTGTAAAACTTGGAAGACGATTTGTGTCAACGGTGGTGAAGTTTCGTGAAGGAAGGAGAAAGAGAACAAAAGTTGATTGGGCCCAAAGGTGGAGATCTTTGAGAATTTGGGCTTCAATTTTTTAGACTTGGACATAAGATGAACAAAGACTTGGACTTGTTGGTTTTGATAAAGAAAAGCCCATGATGTCTTTGTTTTAGATGGGATTTGCTCATATTATTACATTCTGATCGAAGAGGTTTTGGCATCGAGGAAAGTTTTTAACTCATTTATGCATCCAAGCAGGGGGAGAAATCGCATTTAGGGGGAGTTTTCAACACTAAGGGGGAGATCTTCAGCGTTGGGGGAGCATATTATGTCTAGTTGTTTGATAGTACTTTGTTAGTACTTGGGTTGGTGCGGATGTTGCAGATTTTCTGCAGATGGCTTGGAAGACTCAAAATGAGTTAAAAAGGGGGAGATTGAAGATGCAATATTTGTGTGGAACAAAGTTTAGTGTTTTGATGACGTGGAGCTGCATAATCAAACACAAAGAAGAAAAGGAAATCAGTCAAGTGGTTTAATCAAAAGCTTGTAAGATAGAAAAGAAAAGGAAAAACAAGAAGAAAAGGAAATCAAGAGATAATAACAAAAAGGAAATTGTTCTTATCTTAGGATTAGGAAATTGTAAAAGTCTTCGAGTCTATGTGTATAAATAGATGTCGTTGGCTTCTTTAGAAAATCAGAGATTAAGAGTTTGAGTTTTCTAAAGGCAAAAAAGTTCTTTGGTTTTTCTTGTAAGAAAAATCAATGGAGAGATTAGATTTTCTTTAAGAGAGATACTTGTAAGTTCTCTATTTTGGTTTCTTGTAAGTTACCATTAAAGATAAATCTAAGAGGAATTTGGTTGAGAAATCTCTGTGTTAAATACTATCTCTAGAAGTTCTTGCGTTTTCAATTGGTATCAGAGCGGACACCTAGTCGAGATTTTGTTCTCTCGAAAAACAGGTGAGATCCTGCGACAAGATGGAGAATTCTAGAGAAGAGTATGATTCATCTGATGATGAGGATGAAGTTGAGATGAAACCTGAGTTCAAAGAAATTTGTGACACTCTGATCAAAATAACAAAGGAGAATGTTACTCTGATCAGAGAAAAGACTAGTCTCAAAGCAATGGTGGACAGATTGGAAGCTNTACATATTCGTATCTGATCAATACATAAACTAAGGACAAATGGGAGAAAAGATTCATGTTGCTAGCACCAGTTTGTTACCTCATTGGGTTTTTGCTTGCTTCCAAGGTTGTAGTTTCAGTACTTCCCGGGGAAACACCAAACACACGGAAGAGATTGCTGGAAACAAAGTTAAAGTGGGGCAAGATAATTCCAGAAGAATCAAAGTCGAAATATAAATACAATAAAATCAAAGAAAACGATATGCATATACAAGCATACCTGTAAGAACCAGTAGCCACTCGCAATCCGTCCCCACTTAGACAACACTCGAACTTATCGAAGATGGAATCGTTTTCATATAAATCACAGAGCTGGAAATCGTCACAAAAAGGTCGTCATCAGCTATGCACCGAGTCTGCTGATGCAACTCTCTCTCAAAGTACAGGAAACTGACCTTTGACCTTAAATATTCGTGAACCTGGAAAGTTGTTACTGGACCCGAGTCCATGTTGATGTCCCATAACTGACAAGTAAAATATAACCATTATTTCAGTTTTGCTTATACAGTTAGTTTGAAACAAATCAGTAAATCACTAATTACTAATGCCAATAAAACAGATGTCGCCGAATGCAACTCTCTCGATTTAATGAGACATAATGCACCAGGAAATTGGAAAAAGTATGGACCTTAAGCGTCATGTAGTCACGGCTAAGTATATATCTTCCTCCTTTCGCGAATTTGATGTCTAAAATTGAAGCAATTATCTCCGTGAAAAATGATCTAGAAGTTGGTGTCTCTGTGTCCTCAAACCTGGAAAGACAGGCAATTTTGACTTGCGTTGTTGCAACAAGTGATAAAACACTACAAGAGAATTTGATTTCTTTTGTGTTTGCTATACAACTATGCTACCCTTTATTCTGAAAAGTGTTACTTCAGACATGATTCCTAAAGTAGTTGAAGTAGTGCTATCCAGATGATACATCTTTACCTATTGTGTTGGTAACTTAACAATCAGATTCTGACAAAGTAATTCAGATATCTATACATATCTGGATCCTCCTTTCTACAATTCCATTATTGAGAACCTTAACAGGTCTACCATTCTCAAGACTTACAATTTGGTATGTGAGTCACATAAAGCTGATTGTCGCAGATCAATCAGACGAATTGAGCCTTTCGAACTGCTATGCGCTAAGGTATTGCAATGGGTAGGATGAAATTCGGCTGATGTGATAACCTCTGCAACAACAAATAGGGTAAATATTGCAGCTCTAGTTAACTCCCCTCAGCTCAAAATTTTACTTACAAAACAAATCAAATATGTGGGTAGAGTGATGACTAGATGAATGCAACTTTTTTGGACCATGCTATATTATATTTAGAGTTGCATGCACAAAAAGGGAGAGGAGAGAAACATAATAACCAAGTTTTGATAATTCGGTAATTCCGTCCCAACAGATTATCTTTGTAGCACTTCGAAAGAAAAACACAGCTTACCAGTTAGATCTTCCATATTCGCAGGCTTGACATCAACAATGTTAAAACTTTGGTTGCTTATCTCCGAGTTCCAAAGATTTATTCGCAAATCATCAGCAGAAATAAATGTCTCGCCGTCACTTGAAATTTGGTAGCAAAATAACCAAGAGACGAACATGATCAATGCAAATAAGAGGAAGGAAAGAAACTATGTGACCAAATGGACGAATAACCTACCTATTGTTTGAGATTGAATTGATATGATAATCATGAGCATGAGTGTAGACTCTTCGACATCTAGCTACAGGGCTAGTCTCAGAGCTAATAGTTACATGTATGTTTGCAAATGAACTATTAGTCTCCACTGGAGCAAAATAAACAATTCCGCATAAGAAAAAAAAAGTAGAAATTTGCTAGTCAAAAGTAGAGAACACATGAAACTAGGACTAAGAAACTCAAGGAAATCAAATCTAAACAAAAACCTACGCTGATGTGAGTAATATTATCTGAGAGCTCACTAAATGCTAATGCTTCATATTATTTCAGCTCACTTGGGCACTCAATCTTTGACCCTGCAAGTAAGTCAAAGAATAACCCCAACCCGAAGGTTTTGAGTTCCTTGTTTAGGTATATGATTCATTCAGGTTGATGTTCTTATTGACACTAAGATCTAGCCAAACCACAAACAATTAAGAGAGAACAAAAAGTCGTGCAGAGTCAAGTACCGCTGGTATTTGCAGCGATGGGATGCTTCCTGGCGGAAATGAGTAATCATTACTTAAATAATTGTTTACTTTGTCAGGTAGTCCTCCATTAGTAAGGCATGAGTTTGTACTGTTTGAATTACTTGAGCTTGCAACACTTCCATTTCAAAGAGATGTGGAAGAATCTGTATTTATGTCACAAATTTTCTTGATCTTTTTCTCTTGAACCTGTTTAAACTCCCACATAAGAACATAAAAGAATAGTTTTAAGATATTCAGCTTAAAAGGTAACTGATAAACAAGATCTAAAGAGAAAATCATAGAATGAGACCGTGATACATTGACCTCTTAGGTTCATCTAACATATATCCATCTTATCACTACATTCAAAATGTAAAACGACTAAGATATGATAAGAAGTCCTACCAACGTTGTCCTTGTCCAGAAGGTTTTAGTTCCAACATTCTAAAGACTGTTCGTGAAAGGAACAGTTACACTGTCATATGCCACAAATGCTCAGAAAAACAAACACAATGCAGTGTAGACAACAGCTCCTATCAATCCATTATGTCATTCAGAGGCCAAGACACGAAAGAAAGGAGTTTCTTACCTTCCAAAACTTGATGGTTTTATCATTTGTTGAAAGGAGAAAAAGAGCACCATTCGCTGTCTGAGACCATCTAATTTTGTTGATTTTCTCCTCTTATCTCCAAACTCTTGAGGTAATCAAACTGGTAGACAAGGAGGCGAGCATTAAAAGCCAAAAAAAAAAACAAGGTACAGCCTATGTTGCAAGACAGAAACAAAAAAAGTGAAAGACGTACCTCAGTTCATGACTTTGAAATTCAGTTTTATAACGAAACTCCGGGTGTCTCAGTGGATAGTCTGTTCCTTCGAGATCCACTGGTCTGTAATGAGCAGCATGCAGCAAGATATAAGAAACACACAACAATCTCATCTATCATTTACGAAAAGAAAAAAAAAAAGTGATGCAAGACAGCGAGAGGGCATACATTTTTGGAATCTGTTCTCTCAAAAAGAACAACACGTCCACTACGATCCCCAGTAGCAAGATGGTCTCCGGATTTATCAAACTCAATCGCAGAAATTATATCAACTGCAGAGGAAACACCAGCTACAGTTTAAGAATTTCAATTCAATTTAGATTAAAAAAAATAACCATGATTACAATGGAAGCCAAACTGTAACTCATGAATCTTTTCAAATCCAATATCAAACTTGTCCTCATCTTTATGACTACTAACATGCAAAACAGAACTTAACCAACCTTATGACCACTTTTGAGCTCATGTTTGATGCATATTGTAGAGGAGTTCTCTTATATGGACTAATGGACTCTATTGGGAACATGTGTTGAGCTAGTGGAAAGGGAGCTTAGAAGATAAGGAGAACGTTCTCTCTTTGAAGTATGAGGAGATAATTGAGAAGCGTCGTGTTCAAGTCAAGAGGCTCGCCGAGTTCTTGAATTGTGCATCTACCGAGGAAGAAGAGAAGAGTGGATTGGTGGAGGAGATCTTGAAATGGTGTAGCTTGCGTAACTTGGGAGATTTAGAGACTTATAAGAAGGGTACAACGAGAACTGGTATGTATCCATTATATTATAATGGGCAAAACGGCCAATTCATACCCGAACTAAGCACTGCGGTCCCGATCCGGACATGTACCTATAGTCTCTGCAAAAACATACACATACATTGAATTTATTCAAATTCCATACCTGAACTACGATTAATTGGCGAATACATACATTGACCAGATTTTTAGGTTGATCTGAAATCGGCATATGACGTGTCGGTTGACATTCACGATTTTAAACCTGAAAATTGAAAACGAGGTCGTTTTATTAAAAAAAAAAATTTAAGACAGAATATCTGCTCATGTGGGTTTGAACCCCTTACCTTGACCTAAGATATAAAGGTTTTATAAGCATTTTTTTACATTTTTTTAAACATTTTTTATATATTTTATAAATATTTTTAAAAGGTTTTATAAGGGTTTTTATAATTTATAAATACTAGGTGATTCTCTCGTGCTAATGCACAGATATAAATATTTATAAAATAACTAAATTAAAATTATTGGTTAATGTTAACTTTTATTTATTTATAAGTCTCTATTTGTTTTGTCAACTATATGTATTGATGTAAATAGAAGATTTTTTTAAATAATTTTAAGATGTTATATATCTTATTAAACATGTTTTTGATATAAGAAATTAGATAGGTACCATTATTTATTTTTAGATTTATTATGTTGCATATATTCTTTCGAATTGAAATACAATTAGCTTTTGGTTCTATTTAGGCTAAAGTTGGGTCGGTTTTCGTCTTAGATTTGTAAAGGTATTTTTGTAAAAAAAATTCTATTTGATATATGTTGTTTTGAAAAAATAAAATTTAAAAAACTAAGTATAGATCAATTAGAGTTGCATAAACAAACCATACCAGTAATCTTTTGAAAGTTCATGCATGTATATGGATATTTACAAAGATAAAGATATCATAATAATTAGTTAATATTCACTTTTATTTGTTTATATTTTAAAAGTTTTATGTAATTTATATGTATGAAAAGGAAATGAAATATTATTTTAAATTTATGTGTTATCTTAGTTAGACATGTGATTTTATGTATAAAAATATGGTGAGTCCGGTTCATCTTTTTTTTTATAGTTATTTATTTAGATTTATAAATCTATTTTCGTAAAAGTCTATATATTATTATATATGTTTTTGGAAAAAAATTAAAAAAATACTAAAATGTTGATTAGTTCTCTGCATAAAAGAACCAAACTGATAATTTGGTGAAATTTTATAAACATATTGTCAGAATTATTTATTTTGAATTAACGTTTTTTAATATAAACGTTATTTGGAATAACTTTAATGTTTTAACCATTTTTTATGTGATATTATTAATGTTTTTATATATGTAAAATATTTTTAATGTTTTCAAATATCTTCGGTTTAGTCGTTATCATCTCAGTCTTGATTTATTTGAAATCTTGATAATTTTTATGTTTTTATTTGGAATCGCAATATTTAAACTTATTTTAAAGTTATTTCGTTTTTAATATGATTTAAAAAAGACTTTCTTTTTTTGGAATTAACGTTTTTATATCTAATAAAAATATTTTTATATTTCAAAATTATTTTATTTTTAATATATGACTCTAAAAAGACTTTCCTTTTTGTGATTTTTGTTTTTATATTTATACAAAAATTATTTTATGTTTTAAAATTATTTCTTTTTATTAATATGTTTTTGAAAAAGTCATTAAATAAAAATTTAAATTTAAATTTTTTTAAAAATGGGAATTCTTTTAAAGCTATTTTCTTTTTAGTATGAGTTAAAAAAGACTTTCCTTTTTTAGAATTAACGTTTTTATGTCTAATAAAAATATTTCTATATTTTAAATTTATTTCCTTTTTAATATGATTTTCAAAAACTTTTCCTTTTGTAATTTTCGTTTTGAATATCTATACAAAAAATATTTTATGTTTTTAAATTATTTCCTTTTATTAATGTGTTTAAAAATCATTAAACAAAAAATATATCAAAAGATTTCAGTACTGGCAAAAAATATAATAATTGGAATTTATTAAAGGTATCTCTGACTCTGTAATCAACCTCGTGAGAATTAACGTGAGCGCGACACGTAGGAAATTCACTTCTCAAATAATATTATAGAGATATGTAATTTTGAGATTATAAGTAAACAGGTATTGTTAATGATATCAAAAAACTGCAACAGCTCAGACGGTAATGCCTTGTATCTTAGGTCTTAAAGGCAAGGGGTTCGAATCTCACGTGAGAAAGTATTCAGTTTTAATTTTTTTTTTATAATAAAACGATGTCGTTTTCAAATTTTCAGGTTTAAAATCGTGAATGTCAACCGACACGTCATCTGCCGGTTTCAGATCAACCTAAAAAATCCGGTCAATGTATGTATTCGCCAATTAATCGTAGTTCAGGTATGAAATTTGAATAAATTCAATATATGGATATGTTTTTGCACAGACTATAGGTACATGTCCGGGTCGGGACCGCAGTGCTTAGTTCGGCGGTTTTCCCTATTCTAATGTATTCTTTAGGAAAGGTGAAGTTGGTGACTGGAAGAATTATCTCACTCCTCATTTGGCCAAAACCATTCGAATGTCGACTACGAGGTTCCGGTTTGATATATTTCAATAAGGTCGTGTTATTTGTTTTCAAAAGTAGATAGATGATCATAAATTCATAATTAAGATGGCAAAAACAAATATTTTATTTTAGATATGTATTTTTAAAACATCAATCCCTCCAATGTATCTGTTTTGCCTCGCTCGCCAAGAACTTTTTACAAAATATTTAAAAATAATCTAGTAAATAAAATTGTCTCTAGAGGCCGGCTAAAAAGTCCAATCGGGTTTAGAGGTAGAAAAAAGAAGCCGAGATGATGCTGAAATCCTAGGCATAGATTCTAACTCCTTTTGGCGGCACTCTTGAAGATTGCCGAAGAACTTCACCGTCTTTAAACAGTTTGAGTTAGCGAGAATGTATGTCATTAGTTGTTTTTCATCTTCTTTTCCTTGATAGTTTTTCCACCTAACAATCTCTAGATGAGACGATAAGCATTGGGGAATAGTACTCGGCTGGTTCCACGAACATGTGGGAGAACCCTGATACCATTACATTAGTAACTTTAATATTTAAATTCATCAAACCTAGATGTGCATATTGAAAGGATGAGGGCACTTACCTTTATGTCGATCGTAAGAATTTTCAGTTTCGGAGAGTTTTGAAGCATAAAAATAAGTGGTTCCAGCCAATATACTGGATTTTGTGAAACAAAGATTAAATCTATGAGCCGAGAGAAATTAATGGCGTTACAACAGGCAACCTGCAACAAAACAAACAAAGAAGATTGGTTGAGGTCTTTGAGGAACAAGGAACAAGGAACAAAGGAGATTATGTAACCGTTACCATTGATTCGGATAAATACAAGCGGAGAAGTCTGGCAGAAGAAAGACACCTCAGAAACTTTCCATCAGGGTTAGGAACATAACTGATGTATACCTCATCAAGGCAAAGCATATTCTCTATCAAACTACAATAGTATCCCCAAGCGTCACGTATGACTAATTGTGTTAATGCAGGGCAATCTATCACCAACGACCCAATCTGATCTTCCTCGCCGACCCATCTACCAAATCTTGCTAATCTACCATAACTTAATATTTTCAATGAAGGCACTTTCACGATAAAGTTTGTCAAGTTGTCATCTTCATCACGTCGTCGAACCTCCAGTTCGCGGAGAACAGGGGAACTTGATAAAAGCCTAGCAAGAGAATCTTCGTCTTTGTACACAACGTCGAGAAGATCCAGATATAAGAGAGATGGCAGGCTAGCCGGGAAAGAAACATCGACGAGGATCTCGTTGGATAGAGATAAAGAAACGAGCGTGCCGCAGGTGTAAAGGCTATTAGGTAAGCTTGTGGGCTCTCCTATCCAGAGGAGAGCGAAATCTAAATCACTCACGCTGTGGTTAACTGCCTTCTCCACCCACTTTCTTACATCTACGTCAACAGGACATCGTGGACTCAGTTCGACGACCAGGCTTGATAGTACCGGTGCCTTGTGGAGTTGCATTGACTTGTCAATAAACCACCCAAAGCTCTCGCTGTCTTGGTCGTCTCTGAAGTCGAGTTGAGGCAGCATCTGCCAGACGTAACGCCATCGTTTAGACAAGATCGCAGTGGCCGCCGCCTCTTTTGCCGGGACGAGGATTAAGATCCGCAATAGCAAATCGTCGGGCAAATCACATATTCTCAGAAAACCTGGAACAATCCTTAGCAAACCCATAGTCTCCATTTCTCATTCACCTAAAAGAACAAGAAGCAAAGATGAATAAAAAACCTCAACTCTGTTTCTAAGCAAGGCAGACAAAGAGCTAATTGATATCCACTTTTCCATCTACAAATCTCATAGTTACTGATAAAGACTGCTCAAAAATCTGGAATTTATGTATCTAAATCTTTGAGCAATTCAGCACAGAGAGGATAAAGGATGGTTAGAGATTAATAATACAATACCTGTTCATATTGGTCATCAAATTCTAACCAAAACACTATTCGAAACCCAAATCACGGATGGAACAACGATAATCGAAGCATAAAGGTTGAACCTTTAGAATTACTTGAACAAAACCACCTACAATCATAAAAGAAAGATACGAACGAGGTTTAGGCGAATGCTTACAAGACAAAAGGATTGTTGTTTTTTCTTCTTTATTAAATTAACGAATCAGCAGATCTGATTAAACCCTTGAGAGCCAGAAACCTGGAAACGACAAGATATCGAACCCAAGAGAATGATCAAAGGAACAAAAGTTGAATTTTACCCAAATTTGATATGAAAGGGACGAAAGGATCTGATTTGTAAAACTAGAGAATGATATGAATATTTGAGATAGGACCTCAAGTGTATATATACATACATATATAAGATGAAACCGACCTAAGTTCTAATAGGAAAAGGAAATAGATCGGAGAAAAGACAAGTACAAATAGGGAAAAAGGTAATTGTAACAGGGTTTATGGATTGAGGATAGAGACCTAAATTTTTGGGCAAGAGAAGGAAGGAGCGCGACGGATTCTGTTCTGATAAAACAGAGAGACACAAGAGAAAGCCTTCATTGTTTGAAATCTGGAAAAGAGTAAAACATAAGAGTAAGAATCAAGAATTCATAGATGCTTGCTTCGTAAGAATCAATCACTGAATTTACAGTTTTCGTAATCTGCTCGACATCCTAATATGTATCCGAACCGTTTGGTTTTAGGCTCTGCAATCCAGAGTTGTTGTCGAAGCATATTATAATATAGGTGTCACAGAAAGCAGAAGTTTATCACAGAAAAATCTAGGTGATAAACAGAAGTTTGGAACCATAATTTCATTCTAGTTCATAAATATTTTTATATAAATGAGTCAATCTGCTTATTAGATCTTCCCATATTGATTGACTCTATTATCACAAAGATTGATTTCGACCACATATATATTTTTCTGTTACATACATAGTAAGAATACATTTTAGAGATTGCGTAAATAAATGGGATAAGTGCATAATTACTTTATATCCTTTATATTAGTTACTATACCGTATTTAGTTACTAAACTGTATTTAATGTCATGTTCAAAAAGACAATTCGTTTTTTGGATTAAATTTAATTAAAGTAATTATAATATCTAAATTAATGTATAGATATCTAAAAGAAACTGATTAGTAAACATATGAAATGTCTTTGTGAAAGTGGTTGTGTGTTTTCTATGTTGTCTTTGATGTCTTAAGTTCGATTTCCCAAAAACGAAATTAGTATTTTTTTATTTTATAATTTAAGGTTTAAGATTAATTAATAAAAAAATGTCAGAATAATTGTGGTGTTCGATTCCCCAAAAACGAAATTAGTATTTTTTTTATTTTATAATTTAAGGTTTAAGATTAATTAATAAAAAAATGTCAGAATAATTGTGATGCTGACATATCAGCAAAATGACACCATTGTAAATAAAAGGGTTTGTGAGAATGTTTCTCAATTAATATATAGAGGATGTTTTTGGTATATTCAATGATGCATAAGCGTGATACATTTAAGCAATCTACAAAATTGCAATGAATATATTTTTAGAATATCATAACATTCATAGGAGAAAATTTCTCCCGAGAAAGTTACCAAAAAAAAAAAAAAAAATTCGCCCGAGAAAACCTATATAATCCATTTCATGTAGGTTCGATTCTCGTATATTTTGGTGTGTGATAAGCTAAGTTCTTGTGGATTCAATTTTCTTATGCTACCGTATCGCGCACTTCACCTTCTTCAGTCTAGACTAAAGAGATTCGATTGAGATGCCTAGCCTAACTTCAATCATCCAAAAAAAAAAAACTTCAATCATCACTTAGGTTCAGTCCCGATTGACATAAGATAAGCCATGGCCCAACACACCCATGGTCCATCGCCATAGCCATTAACGGGCCATAAAGCCTAAAAGGACATACGCGTCAACCGTACGCGCAAGAGTGGCGCGTGGCAAAGGTGCTCTATCTTCCACTACACGTGACGTCAGAACAGAGAAATTTCTAATCTGGAGCTTGGTGGAGCCGTCGAGTCTCTTCTAATCTCTCTGCATTTCGTAATTTCCCTCTCTCTCTCTCTCTATCTTTATCTTTCCGGCGTCCTTTTCGGTCGCCGGCCTCGTCACCTTAAAACTCTATTTGCTACCTCAAATCTCGAGTTGAAGTCTCAGCCGCGTGGTTGTATTCTTCCGGTAGGGCTACAATCCCTTTCGATTTCGTTGTCCTTCTCTCCATCTTTGGCGATCTCGGTCGTGTACCCCCCTGTTTGTATAACAAAGATAATAAAATGGAATTAGAGTTATACAAATTTTGTGGCTTTGGCCGTAGAACTTCGGAAGTCGGTGAAATTTGATTACTTTTTCTTCTTCTTCTTCCTTTTCGTGGAAGAGTGTGAGTTTTCAGTCTGGGTTAGGTTATTCGATTCAGATTTGATTCCTGAGTCGTTGAAGATTTCATTTGAATTGTTTAAATAGCTTGGAAATAGAATATGTCAGGATACATATTTCTTATTTAAGAAGGATCGGGTTATTAACATCGTTTGTTGATGTTATTAATGTAGCTTCCTGTAGTGTTTTTTTTATAATTTGCTTAACATATGTATATTATAATTGTTCTGGATCTGAGATGTGTCAGAGCAGTTTTGCTCCATGTGAATCAAGGATTCTTGAACATGACGATGGTTTCTTCTTATTTCTTTATTAATTGATTTACTGCCATGTCGCGTGAATGTTTGGTGAAGCACGTTGCTTTAGGGTGTCATGTAACGTGTTAGCACATCTTCAATTCTCTTTTTTTACTTTATGTGATCCCCTTCATTTGCATTGTTCAGGCACGACCCTGTCTCTCCAGTCTTATGCATTGAAAGTCCATCAGTTTTGTAGCAGGTAGGAGTTACTTGCTTGATTGATTTGTCTCCTTTAAACTCCGTCGGTTGTTCTGCTCGTGAAGATATTGTAGCTGTTTTGGCCTTTGATGTTGTTGATTGGAATCTAGTTTTTGTGTTATCTAGGTAAGTCTTTTGTATGGATGTAAATTCCGTGGTCTTCAGTTTCGTCTGTTCTTGATACATATATTGATAGACATCTCTTGCTTTTCTTTCATGAACTCTTTTGCTAAGCGTGTGTGTACTTGTTCTTCTTCAGGTGTATTTTTACAAGAAAATGGCCAAAGCTAGAAGGGCGGGACGCAGGGTTTCTGCTCGACGGATCAGAGCAAGACCATACAAGTTCACATCTTCAAAGCGAGTTGTAGGGAGGAGCGTGTTTGCAAACAACTGTCCAAAGGTGATGGAGAAGAATGAGTGGGAGGATGCTGTATGTTCGGTTTGCATGGAGTGTCCCCACAATGCTGTTCTTCTCCTCTGTTCATCTCATGATAAGGGTTGCCGTCCTTACATGTGTGGAACTAGCTTCCGGTATTCCAATTGCTTAGATCAGTACAAGAAGGCGTCGGCTAAACTAATGCCATCGCATCAGCAACCGGTTGATAGTAAGTCTGAGCTAGCCAATCTGAAGTGCCCACTTTGTAGGGGCCAGGTCAAAGGTTGGACAATTGTGCAGCCTGCAAGAGACGATCTGAATCTGAAGAGGAGGTGCTGTATGCAGGAGAGTTGCTCTTTTGCTGGAACCTTCAAGGAGCTGAGGAAACACATGAAAAAAGACCACCCTTGTGCTCAGCCGCGTGAAGTGGATCCTGATGTGGAGCAGAAATGGAGAAGGTTCGAGGTTGAGCAGGAGCGTAACGATGTGATCAGCACAATCAGGTCGACAATGCCTGGTGCAACGGTTTTTGGGGATTACGTGATAGAGAGAGGTGCATACGGTTCAGATTCAGATGAGGGCGGTGATGATAATGATGATGATGATGTGAATGATGAGCAGAGGGAGGAAGAAGAGAGAATCAGTGCTGGGATAAGTGCTGGGATAGGTAGGAACCTAGTTAACGTTTTCCTTCTGTTGCAGGCATTTGGGGCATCAGGAAACAACAACACAAGGCGCTCTGATTCGGCTGGTCTTGCATCTGACACATCCCATGATCTAGCATCGGATGCAAATGAATTAGTGATCAACCAGAGCGATGTGGAGTCCTCTGGACAGGAGGAGAATGGGGCTATGTCGTTGGCAAACCGGATCAGGAGCCAAAGAAGGATTCTCCTGGGGAGATCAGTTAGTAGGAGACGTAGAGATAGAGAAGGTAACCAGAACTCAGACCATCCTAGATGATACAATACTCTAGTAAAAGGAAAATCTCTCTGTTGGGTTGTGTAGAAGGTACAAAATTTAGTTTTCCAGAAGATGAAAAACAGAAAAGGTATGCGACCTGTGAAACCCTTTCTATGTTCTTAACATTTTTGGGATTTTTACTCAAATTTGTTTGCAAGTGCATGAAGGTTGGAGAAGGAGGTTCGGGTTATAAATACACTCTTCATTGTGTTGTTTTTGTTTTTTTTTTTTCCTAAATAAAGAATGTATTCTCATGTAATATTCTGGGTAGCAAATTTGTGTTGTTTATATTTACTTCTGTATCCTTCTGAATTAAGTAAGAAGGCCTTGAAGACCAATGTCTCCATGGATGATATTTTACAGATTTTACTCAACCTTTCTTACTGTTTGTTGTCTGTAAATTTGATGTTCCCTTATGGAATGTAAACGTTTGGCGTTATCTCTGCTTAATAATTTTTTTTCACTAATTGCATTTTTGGTTGAGTAGCAATGAAAAGTGTTTTCGCTAACGGACTAGACCAAATTAATTTATCCGGAAATCAAATTTCTCTCGGCCCAGATATTGAAAACGGGCCGGATCTGGTCAACCTAGGCCGAATCCGGGTCGGGTTAACTTAGGGATCCGAATTGAAAAAAAGAAGAGGAATTAAAGCAGAGAAGGGAACGAGGGTTTTAGTTTTGTGAAGAGAAGTGAAAAGGAGCAAAGCCGTTTACATTGGTTGCTCTCTCACTTACAGCTTCATACATCTCAAACCCTAGATATGCCTAAATCAAAGCGAGACAGACCAGGTCAGAACTCTTTCTTCCTTCACTCTTTCATGGTTATATTGTCTGAAACTATTGCATCTTCGTTACTGAGCTAGGAAGCTGTTAAGTTTTGTAGCCGCCGTCAAGGGTTTAGGGTTTTTAAGGATTTTTAAAGGAACCCTTTTGTAGAAAACCCTTATCGTTGCTTAGGTTCTTTTTGTTGTTGTTGTTGTTGTTGCTGCTGCAGTTACTTTGTCGAAGACGAAGAAGAAAGGAAGAGAGCACAAAGAGTCTATTGTGAATGCAATCAGAGAGGCTGTTGAGAAGTATACCTCTGTCTATGTTTTCTCTTTTGAAAACATGAGAAATATCAAATTCAAAGAGTTTAAACAGCAGTTTAGGCACAATGGAAGGTCGGTTTTCTTTGTTTTTCTAAATCATGAATAGATTAGTGTTACTTGAATGTAATTGAGATAGAGAGTCATCGATCTGAGTCTTTTGTTTTCGATTTGGTGATATCATTTGGTTCTTATTCGTCCAGGTTCTTCCTCGGTTCAAACAAAGTCATGCAGGTTGCTCTCGGTCGCTCTGCTTCTGACGAAATCCGTCCTGGTATCTTCAAAGTATCCAAGGTTGTGTACTCTGCTTTATTTACAATGGTTGTTTTTGTCCATTTTCGTTTGTCAGTTACATTTACACATGCTGTGGGATGTTGTTTTCAGCTGCTTCATGGTGATGCTGGGCTTCTTGTTACAGACATGCCAAAGGAAGAGGTTGAAAGGTAAGGCCTCTTTTTCCCCTGTTTTGCTTCGGTGAAAGCAATAGTGAAGGGGGGCGTGAGTTGTATCCATTTCTCTTTGTTGTAAATGTTAACAATGCTTCTTGTGGTTATACCTTGCAGCTTATTTAACGCTTATGAGGATTCTGACTTTTCAAGGACCGGAAGCACTGCAGTAGAAACGGTTTGTGAAATAGAACTTGTACCATCTCCATGTATCGCTGCTTCTAGATATGCAACCAAGAAATGATCAGCCTCTTTGTTTTCGAGAACTTTTTGCCCTTTATCTTAATTACTGAACAATTCTGTTTCGATACATCTGAATTGATCAGGTTGAACTGAAGGAAGGTCCTCTAGAACAGTTCACACATGAGATGGAGCCGTTTCTGAGGAAGCAGGGTATGCCTGTTCGGCTAAACAAAGGTTTGTTGTCTCACCCCCTTTTAGTTTCCATCTCTCTCTCTCTCTTACACAAGTTTTCAAGAAATCTTGATTCAAAAAGTTGTTTCTTTTTTTTGCTGATTTATTATGTAGGTACGGTAGAGTTACTCTCGGACTTTGTAGTTTGTCAAGAAGGAAAACCTCTTTCGCCAGAATCTTCCCGCATTTTGGTAAATAAGAATCAATATTCCAAAAGCCCTTTCCCTTTTGTTTGTTTTGTGAAAAATAGAAAATTTGCTTATACACTTTGGTTATATAATGAATGCAGCGTCTGTTGGGGATCAAGTTGGCTACTTTCAAACTGAACTTAGTCTGCAGATGGAGCCCTAATGACCTTGAGCTTTACCGAGAAGGATTGGATCTCTCAGACGTCGAAACCTCTTAAAAAAACACAAAGATTTTGGCTATTGTTTTAAGTTTCTGAATGTCACATTATTCACCTGGATTATACTGGCTCTGTGTTTTGCACTTGGATGTTTTATGTCAAAGTTTTGTTGCTTTACATGTTTGTAGAATATCAGATTATCTTCGGGAGTTCTAGTATTCTTGACTGAAATACATATCAATCTTAATTTTTTTTGGCTTTATATCTCCTGTTATTAAGGCACGTTATCTAATTTTTAACCAAAATGTTGCAAACTTTGCAAAAACTTAGTTCGACTAAACTCATTACACAATTGATGTAATCTTTAATATTTGCTTGTATCAACCGAATTGATGTAATCTTTAATTTTTTTTTACTTATTTTCTAGCAATCTGAGGCCATATGGATATGGTCATGGACCCATGGTGTTTAGTGAGCTTAGATATGTGGTTTCTAGCAATCTGAGGTCATATAAATATATGGGTTTGCTACTTCATGTTTGGGCCTTGTATTGGGTTTTCAGACTTGCCTGTCCTCTATGAATGTTGATAACGAAGTGACACGAGATGACAGAGAGAGAGTGTGTGTGTGTGGGGCTGCTTTAAAGAAAGAGTAAGAAAAGTGAAAGAAAAAAAAAGACAGAAGAAGGAAAATCATGGAAGTGAGGGGAGGGAGAGTCAGGTGAGAGAGACAGAAGCCTGACTTCTAACCACCATTTCAATCTTTTGGCACTGAAATTCATGTCGTTTATTTTTCTTCTAAAGGAAACGACAACCACTCCTGCTCTGAAAACAGCATTTACTCCTCCTTCTCTCTATCTCTCTCTCTCTCTCTCTCCCCGTGCGTTATGATGCATCTCTCTCGTTGACACTGATTTTGGCTTTTTCATGATGGGTGGGCATCTTTTGAATTTGTTCCTCCCATTTTATAGCNACACATAAAATATAAATGCACCGATGGCATTGGAAGTAATATTCCAAGGAAAATCAAGGGCATTTTCAAAGTGTGCTTCTCTTTGATCCAAGGAAGCACCACCGCTGTTCACGATTTGATCCACCGGACCACCGCTACCACCACAAGGCTTCAGCTATGTACCCCTGCAGTAACTCCTTTCTTCGATTGCACCATAGCTCACGCTCCAATCTTCAACTTGGTTGTCGGAATATTAAAACGTGAAACAACTCGATAGATTTAGCCACAAATAATTTGCCAGAACAATTTCTAAAGGGAAGCTCCAACTCTACATAATTTGTACTAACCCAATCGAAGTGAAACAATCTATACAATCCATAAAGGAGCCGAAGCTCCTATTGAGAAACTTTGCACAAATTAAATCCAGCAAGAGAAGCAAAGGTTTACTCTTAGATGGATGAAAGATTGAGCATAATCCGATAAACAGAGAAGACTTCACAAAAGATAAAAGACTCCAAGAGCCGTCAAGAACAAAGAAGAGAATGAGAAATTATTATCCTAAGATAGGAAAAACAAATCCGAACTAAGTCGAAAAACAACTTTCAAGATTTGGAAACACGATCCGATTTTAATCGAAAAATTTACAACCAGAAAAATATAAGAGTTTTCTCTCTCTGAAATTAGAAGAACTTGACCCGCGTGTTGTGGTATAAGGATACTCAGAAAACGACCCGCGTGTTTTCTTTATTTACACTGTCGAAAACACCCTTAATGAAACATTTTTTCTTACACATAAAATATAAATGCACCGATGGCATTGGAAGTAATATTCCAAGGAAAATCAAGGGCATTTTCAAAGTGTGCTTCTCTTTGATCCAAGGAAGCACCACCGCTGTTCACGATTTGATCCACCGGACCACCGCTACCACCACAAGGCTTCAGCTATGTACCCCTGCAGTAACTCCTTTCTTCGATTGCACCATAGCTCACGCTCCAATCTTCAACTTGGTTGTCGGAATATTAAAACGTGAAACAACTCGATAGATTTAGCCACAAATAATTTGCCAGAACAATTTCTAAAGGGAAGCTCCAACTCTACATAATTTGTACTAACCCAATCGAAGTGAAACAATCTATACAATCCATAAAGGAGCCGAAGCTCCTATTGAGAAACTTTGCACAAATTAAATCCAGCAAGAGAAGCAAAGGTTTACTCTTAGATGGATGAAAGATTGAGCATAATCCGATAAACAGAGAAGACTTCACAAAAGATAAAAGACTCCAAGAGCCGTCAAGAACAAAGAAGAGAATGAGAAATTATTATCCTAAGATAGGAAAAACAAATCCGAACTAAGTCGAAAAACAACTTTCAAGATTTGGAAACACGATCCGATTTTAATCGAAAAATTTACAACCAGAAAAATATAAGAGTTTTCTCTCTCTGAAATTAGAAGAACTTGACCCGCGTGTTGTGGTATAAGGATACTCAGAAAACGACCCGCGTGTTTTCTTTATTTACACTGTCGAAAACACCCTTAATGAAACATTTTTTCTTACACATAAAATATAAATGCACCGATGGCATTGGAAGTAATATTCCAAGGAAAATCAAGGGCATTTTCAAAGTGTGCTTCTCTTTGATCCAAGGAAGCACCACCGCTGTTCACGATTTGATCCACCGGACCACCGCTACCACCACAAGGCTTCAGCTATGTACCCCTGCAGTAACTCCTTTCTTCGATTGCACCATAGCTCACGCTCCAATCTTCAACTTGGTTGTCGGAATATTAAAACGTGAAACAACTCGATAGATTTAGCCACAAATAATTTGCCAGAACAATTTCTAAAGGGAAGCTCCAACTCTACATAATTTGTACTAACCCAATCGAAGTGAAACAATCTATACAATCCATAAAGGAGCCGAAGCTCCTATTGAGAAACTTTGCACAAATTAAATCCAGCAAGAGAAGCAAAGGTTTACTCTTAGATGGATGAAAGATTGAGCATAATCCGATAAACAGAGAAGACTTCACAAAAGATAAAAGACTCCAAGAGCCGTCAAGAACAAAGAAGAGAATGAGAAATTATTATCCTAAGATAGGAAAAACAAATCCGAACTAAGTCGAAAAACAACTTTCAAGATTTGGAAACACGATCCGATTTTAATCGAAAAATTTACAACCAGAAAAATATAAGAGTTTTCTCTCTCTGAAATTAGAAGAACTTGACCCGCGTGTTGTGGTATAAGGATACTCAGAAAACGACCCGCGTGTTTTCTTTATTTACACTGTCGAAAACACCCTTAATGAAACATTTTTTCTTACACATAAAATATAAATGCACCGATGGCATTGGAAGTAATATTCCAAGGAAAATCAAGGGCATTTTCAAAGTGTGCTTCTCTTTGATCCAAGGAAGCACCACCGCTGTTCACGATTTGATCCACCGGACCACCGCTACCACCACAAGGCTTCAGCTATGTACCCCTGCAGTAACTCCTTTCTTCGATTGCACCATAGCTCACGCTCCAATCTTCAACTTGGTTGTCGGAATATTAAAACGTGAAACAACTCGATAGATTTAGCCACAAATAATTTGCCAGAACAATTTCTAAAGGGAAGCTCCAACTCTACATAATTTGTACTAACCCAATCGAAGTGAAACAATCTATACAATCCATAAAGGAGCCGAAGCTCCTATTGAGAAACTTTGCACAAATTAAATCCAGCAAGAGAAGCAAAGGTTTACTCTTAGATGGATGAAAGATTGAGCATAATCCGATAAACAGAGAAGACTTCACAAAAGATAAAAGACTCCAAGAGCCGTCAAGAACAAAGAAGAGAATGAGAAATTATTATCCTAAGATAGGAAAAACAAATCCGAACTAAGTCGAAAAACAACTTTCAAGATTTGGAAACACGATCCGATTTTAATCGAAAAATTTACAACCAGAAAAATATAAGAGTTTTCTCTCTCTGAAATTAGAAGAACTTGACCCGCGTGTTGTGGTATAAGGATACTCAGAAAACGACCCGCGTGTTTTCTTTATTTACACTGTCGAAAACACCCTTAATGAAACATTTTTTCTTACACATAAAATATAAATGCACCGATGGCATTGGAAGTAATATTCCAAGGAAAATCAAGGGCATTTTCAAAGTGTGCTTCTCTTTGATCCAAGGAAGCACCACCGCTGTTCACGATTTGATCCACCGGACCACCGCTACCACCACAAGGCTTCAGCTATGTACCCCTGCAGTAACTCCTTTCTTCGATTGCACCATAGCTCACGCTCCAATCTTCAACTTGGTTGTCGGAATATTAAAACGTGAAACAACTCGATAGATTTAGCCACAAATAATTTGCCAGAACAATTTCTAAAGGGAAGCTCCAACTCTACATAATTTGTACTAACCCAATCGAAGTGAAACAATCTATACAATCCATAAAGGAGCCGAAGCTCCTATTGAGAAACTTTGCACAAATTAAATCCAGCAAGAGAAGCAAAGGTTTACTCTTAGATGGATGAAAGATTGAGCATAATCCGATAAACAGAGAAGACTTCACAAAAGATAAAAGACTCCAAGAGCCGTCAAGAACAAAGAAGAGAATGAGAAATTATTATCCTAAGATAGGAAAAACAAATCCGAACTAAGTCGAAAAACAACTTTCAAGATTTGGAAACACGATCCGATTTTAATCGAAAAATTTACAACCAGAAAAATATAAGAGTTTTCTCTCTCTGAAATTAGAAGAACTTGACCCGCGTGTTGTGGTATAAGGATACTCAGAAAACGACCCGCGTGTTTTCTTTATTTACACTGTCGAAAACACCCTTAATGAAACATTTTTTCTTACACATAAAATATAAATGCACCGATGGCATTGGAAGTAATATTCCAAGGAAAATCAAGGGCATTTTCAAAGTGTGCTTCTCTTTGATCCAAGGAAGCACCACCGCTGTTCACGATTTGATCCACCGGACCACCGCTACCACCACAAGGCTTCAGCTATGTACCCCTGCAGTAACTCCTTTCTTCGATTGCACCATAGCTCACGCTCCAATCTTCAACTTGGTTGTCGGAATATTAAAACGTGAAACAACTCGATAGATTTAGCCACAAATAATTTGCCAGAACAATTTCTAAAGGGAAGCTCCAACTCTACATAATTTGTACTAACCCAATCGAAGTGAAACAATCTATACAATCCATAAAGGAGCCGAAGCTCCTATTGAGAAACTTTGCACAAATTAAATCCAGCAAGAGAAGCAAAGGTTTACTCTTAGATGGATGAAAGATTGAGCATAATCCGATAAACAGAGAAGACTTCACAAAAGATAAAAGACTCCAAGAGCCGTCAAGAACAAAGAAGAGAATGAGAAATTATTATCCTAAGATAGGAAAAACAAATCCGAACTAAGTCGAAAAACAACTTTCAAGATTTGGAAACACGATCCGATTTTAATCGAAAAATTTACAACCAGAAAAATATAAGAGTTTTCTCTCTCTGAAATTAGAAGAACTTGACCCGCGTGTTGTGGTATAAGGATACTCAGAAAACGACCCGCGTGTTTTCTTTATTTACACTGTCGAAAACACCCTTAATGAAACATTTTTTCTTACACATAAAATATAAATGCACCGATGGCATTGGAAGTAATATTCCAAGGAAAATCAAGGGCATTTTCAAAGTGTGCTTCTCTTTGATCCAAGGAAGCACCACCGCTGTTCACGATTTGATCCACCGGACCACCGCTACCACCACAAGGCTTCAGCTATGTACCCCTGCAGTAACTCCTTTCTTCGATTGCACCATAGCTCACGCTCCAATCTTCAACTTGGTTGTCGGAATATTAAAACGTGAAACAACTCGATAGATTTAGCCACAAATAATTTGCCAGAACAATTTCTAAAGGGAAGCTCCAACTCTACATAATTTGTACTAACCCAATCGAAGTGAAACAATCTATACAATCCATAAAGGAGCCGAAGCTCCTATTGAGAAACTTTGCACAAATTAAATCCAGCAAGAGAAGCAAAGGTTTACTCTTAGATGGATGAAAGATTGAGCATAATCCGATAAACAGAGAAGACTTCACAAAAGATAAAAGACTCCAAGAGCCGTCAAGAACAAAGAAGAGAATGAGAAATTATTATCCTAAGATAGGAAAAACAAATCCGAACTAAGTCGAAAAACAACTTTCAAGATTTGGAAACACGATCCGATTTTAATCGAAAAATTTACAACCAGAAAAATATAAGAGTTTTCTCTCTCTGAAATTAGAAGAACTTGACCCGCGTGTTGTGGTATAAGGATACTCAGAAAACGACCCGCGTGTTTTCTTTATTTACACTGTCGAAAACACCCTTAATGAAACATTTTTTCTTACACATAAAATATAAATGCACCGATGGCATTGGAAGTAATATTCCAAGGAAAATCAAGGGCATTTTCAAAGTGTGCTTCTCTTTGATCCAAGGAAGCACCACCGCTGTTCACGATTTGATCCACCGGACCACCGCTACCACCACAAGGCTTCAGCTATGTACCCCTGCAGTAACTCCTTTCTTCGATTGCACCATAGCTCACGCTCCAATCTTCAACTTGGTTGTCGGAATATTAAAACGTGAAACAACTCGATAGATTTAGCCACAAATAATTTGCCAGAACAATTTCTAAAGGGAAGCTCCAACTCTACATAATTTGTACTAACCCAATCGAAGTGAAACAATCTATACAATCCATAAAGGAGCCGAAGCTCCTATTGAGAAACTTTGCACAAATTAAATCCAGCAAGAGAAGCAAAGGTTTACTCTTAGATGGATGAAAGATTGAGCATAATCCGATAAACAGAGAAGACTTCACAAAAGATAAAAGACTCCAAGAGCCGTCAAGAACAAAGAAGAGAATGAGAAATTATTATCCTAAGATAGGAAAAACAAATCCGAACTAAGTCGAAAAACAACTTTCAAGATTTGGAAACACGATCCGATTTTAATCGAAAAATTTACAACCAGAAAAATATAAGAGTTTTCTCTCTCTGAAATTAGAAGAACTTGACCCGCGTGTTGTGGTATAAGGATACTCAGAAAACGACCCGCGTGTTTTCTTTATTTACACTGTCGAAAACACCCTTAATGAAACATTTTTTCTTACACATAAAATATAAATGCACCGATGGCATTGGAAGTAATATTCCAAGGAAAATCAAGGGCATTTTCAAAGTGTGCTTCTCTTTGATCCAAGGAAGCACCACCGCTGTTCACGATTTGATCCACCGGACCACCGCTACCACCACAAGGCTTCAGCTATGTACCCCTGCAGTAACTCCTTTCTTCGATTGCACCATAGCTCACGCTCCAATCTTCAACTTGGTTGTCGGAATATTAAAACGTGAAACAACTCGATAGATTTAGCCACAAATAATTTGCCAGAACAATTTCTAAAGGGAAGCTCCAACTCTACATAATTTGTACTAACCCAATCGAAGTGAAACAATCTATACAATCCATAAAGGAGCCGAAGCTCCTATTGAGAAACTTTGCACAAATTAAATCCAGCAAGAGAAGCAAAGGTTTACTCTTAGATGGATGAAAGATTGAGCATAATCCGATAAACAGAGAAGACTTCACAAAAGATAAAAGACTCCAAGAGCCGTCAAGAACAAAGAAGAGAATGAGAAATTATTATCCTAAGATAGGAAAAACAAATCCGAACTAAGTCGAAAAACAACTTTCAAGATTTGGAAACACGATCCGATTTTAATCGAAAAATTTACAACCAGAAAAATATAAGAGTTTTCTCTCTCTGAAATTAGAAGAACTTGACCCGCGTGTTGTGGTATAAGGATACTCAGAAAACGACCCGCGTGTTTTCTTTATTTACACTGTCGAAAACACCCTTAATGAAACATTTTTTCTTACACATAAAATATAAATGCACCGATGGCATTGGAAGTAATATTCCAAGGAAAATTAAGGGCATTTTCAAAGTGTGCTTCTCTTTTAATAGTATAGATTTATAAAAAAAAAAAAAGAGAGAGATTGTAAAATTGTGGAGATGACGAAGTGACACGAGATGAGAGAGAGAGAGAGTGTGTGTGTGGGGCTGCTTTAAAGAAAGGAGTAAGAAAAGGGAAAGAAAAAAAAAGACAGAAGAAGGAAAATCATGGAAGTGAGGGGAGGGAGAGTCAGGTGAGAGAGACAGAAGCCTGACTCCTAACCACCATTTCAATCTTTTGGCACTGAAATTCATGTCGTTTATTTTTCTTCTAAAGGAAACGACAACCACTCCTGCTCTGAAAACAGCATTTACTCCTCCTTCTCTCTATCTCTCTCTCTCTCTCTCTCCCCGTGCGTTATGATGCATCTCTCTCGTTGACACTGATTTTGGCTTTTTCATGATGGGTGGGCATCTTTTGAATTTGTTCCTCCCATTTTATAGCACATGGTTTTCTCATATATATACTATAATTTATACTATATATATATATATATCTATACATGTATTTGTTTCGGTTCCAATATAGTTTTTGATACCATGTTAATTTTAAACCAAAAAGAGACGGCGTATTGTTACAATGAAACCAAAATCATTTAACCATTTAAAGCTCACAAATTTCAACCTATCAAGAAATTACTCTTCTTGAATTTGTTTTCAGTTCTAAGATGAGGGAGATATCATATACTAAATTCCTCTTCCATGCAACCATTTTTAATACCACCCGTTAAAACAATTTCGCATACATACATACATATATTATATATATATATATATATGCATATAAAAATATGCAAAAATAAGTTTAGATGGATTGGCCATGTAAATTTGGAATAACACCATTTAAAAAAAAGTTCCATTTTTACGGAAGCAACCTTTTTTTTACCACACGGTCATTTGACGTTTAACCTAATCTTTTTCCGTAATTAATGCATGAAACTTTATTTGCCCAGAAAAATCTTCAAAAGTAGCCAAGTTTTTTTTTTTTTAACACTACACTTCAAAAGTAGCTAAAATCAAGTATCTTGTATCAATAAAAAATCATGCAAAGATTCATCTCAATTATGTATATATATATCGCTTTCAGGCCCTTTAACAAAAAAAAAAATGTATATCGCTTTCCATTTTCTTGTCATGATGACTCCTATTTGTACGCATTGTATCAAACACGATATAAGGAAATACAATTCGTTTACATATTTTAGTCGATTTTATAGATCTGTTAATTTATTTATCTGATGACTTGATGATGGACCGTCTCGCTCCACGTTTCTTTACACATGTTTTCTTTTCTTCTTCTTTTGTAACTGGAAGCAATAAGCTAAGAGCCTAATAGCCTAAGACAATTGTTTTTGTTACTGACATATTTTAAGAATTAAAATATATTTGTTCAAATGGGATCGTATAAGATTCCGTCTGTATGTGAGCGAGATGACTTATTATTTGGTCGGGACTAAGCTACAACTACGAGAATGTAAAGATGGGAAAGAGAAAGAGGTGACTTAAGCCTTTTAGCAAAAAGAGAGAGAGGTGACTCCTAAATCATATTTTATTAGGTGGACATCAATCATTTCCACCTGAGAATCTTATACACAAAATTTGACCTCTAACAATTTTTCTGTGGAATTTAATGCAAATTACTACTGCTTCCCCTCCTCAATCAATGCTCCATTCATTATTTTTTGTTTTCTCTAGAATGCTCCATTAGTTTTAAGAGAACAAAACATTTTCTAAAGCAATTCCATAAACAAAAGTTACAAATTACACCAACCCCACATCATTGACTTACCATATAGTCTGTCTTTTTCTTTTTGGAAAAAAATCCGAAGTTATAGTATAAAGTTACCAAAAACCAAATAAAATATAATTCCAAGAAATAAATAATTATAACAAATAAATTTATTATGTTTTAATAACGAGAAGATCTTTAACCGAAATTCACAATGATTCTTGAAATTTACCATCGTTACAGGAATTCTGCGGTGACAAGAGAAAATGATGCATATTGTAAAAAAGTGATCCACAAAACGGTAACCACTAAAATACCATCATTTCATTTAAAAATCATTATTGTTCTCTTTTGCTCTTGTGGGGATTTGTGAAGAAGTATTGGATTACTCGCATTCCCCTTCCGTTGTCGCCGAGGAAACATAACTCATAACAAGAGACGACGTACTCTCATCAGCCATAACGGGGAGCTGGAACAGCTGCTTGCAAGAATGGCAAGTGATCTCCAACATTGTTGCATTAATCCTCTTGATTGCTTCTTCTCTAACAACCTGAACCTTCTCCAGCTCGGCTTTCGCTTCTTTCCTTATTCTCTTAGCCTTCTCAAAATCACTTTCCGCCATCTCTATCTGCCTCTTCGCTTCTTGTCTCATTTGATCCGCCTTCCTCGCTTCCTCATTAGCTCCCTCCTTTGTTAGACTCGTCTCTCCCTTTTCGTTCCTCTTCACTTCTGCTGATGTTCTCGCCATTCCAATGGATAGTTGAAGCTCGGGGCATTCGAAAGCAGCGGACGAAGCATTGAAAGGGTAAGCAAAAGCTAGTGAGTGTTGATCGGATGGCTGTGGCCTTAGCAAAGGAAGTCCATGCAATAAAGGGCCAATGCTTGCGGTCGAAAATGTTCTTGATGGAACGGCATGGCTTTCCGTGTGCTGCTGTGGACGGTGGTTGGTGGGTGGAGGTTGCCGGATGGTGCAAGTATCTTGGTGCTCTATGAAACTCTCAACCCTGCAGAAACCAAAATAAGATCAAGAGAAGAATCAACAATGAGGTACTTATTAGTGTATATACATAAACATTTTTTTATAACCACAATAATTGGAAATTAGTGTAAATGCATGGCTTAAACTAAATGATAAAAATATAGAGTTTAAAACACGAGAAATGAATCATGGATGTGTTTGGAGTACGTACAAAATCAAAGAAGAAGAGAATAATATAAAATTGAGTTATGGATTTAGGTATCTTTGGAAAGGGATTATGTGATTATATAAGACTTTTTTTAGTTTGTGTATTAAACAAATGCAACAAGTTTGGGTAATGGGAAATCCGTAATGGGGTCAATGTGGGATCATATACTAAAACATACATATGATTAAATTAATTATTTAAAATAAACTTATATGATTAAAAAAAACAAGTCAAGCACTGAGCTTCTATTGGTAGGCTTTTATCAAAATCCATATGCACATAGGAAAAAAAAAACAAATCTGTGTGTGCATTAATAGATAAATATACCTGTAATGTACACCATCCTAGAAAACATTCTTTGGTTTAGTTTAAGGAATCCATATTTCCAATTATAATCTTTCCTCAACAGTTAAAATTGTATAAATAAAATCTCAAGAAAATAAAATACTAAACTATGAGAAACCAAGAAACTAAATCATCAGCATAAAGAACAGCACTATTTAGGGTTTTCAACAAAAGAAAATTCACCACACTTTTTTTTTTTAATAGATAAGAAAACAATGAGATGATGATGAAGAACCTGGAGAAAACGCGGCCACAGTCGCAGGAGTGACCGCGTGAGCCGCAGGTTTTGAGATGGGCTTTGTAGTCAGATTGAACGGCATAGCCTTTGGAGCATCTCTCGCAAACCCATTGCTTGTAGACGCTGTGTTTCCGACGGAAGTGTTTTTTTATTCCGACCAGATCTCCGAGGGCGTGGCACGGGTTGTGGTGGAGACACGTCGGCTCGGGACACACGTAGACTCTCTTTCTCACCTCCTCATCCTTCTTCTCTCTCTTCAGAAGCTTCCATGGCACTTTATGCCTTCTTCTATGCATCTGGAGATTCTGATCTCTCTGAAACCCTTGGTTGCAGATCTCACACACGTACCGATCTGACTCTAGCAACGTTCTTGGTGATAAAGACACAACCTCTGCATCTGGATCTGTTTGCACGGATATACACAAGATTACAAATGATTATATATCGATAAACCCATTTGGAATACCAATTTTGATTTCCCCCAAAAAGCAATAATACTATTTGAGAATTTATTGAAAAAACCTTTAGCTGAATTATTAAAAATCCAAAAAAGTTCTTTAGCTGAGTTTTAAAAAACCCAATCCCCAAAATAATCCTATCTATAAGTCATTTGGAGTTAATATCAACAACACTTTTTGGAAGTTATCGAAAACCCAATCCCAAAAATCAAATTAAATAGCTGAATAATTGATAACCTAATAGTACGTAGACAATATAACTTAAGCTGAATTTTTAAAAAAAAAAAACCTGGTGTCCCTGCGGGTCTACGTTTTCTCTTATTGGTCACGGCGGCTCCATTGATGGCTAGAAGAAGATCGGAGGAGGATGGAGAGGGAAAGTTCCGATGGTTGTTGTTTTTCTCGAAATCTACCATCGGATGCGATTTATAATATATAATCTCTTTTTATTTTGTTTTCTTAACGATGGTGGTATTGGAAGAAGTGTACCAATTACTGTGTGACTACTGAAAAAGAAAAACAAAACTGAAGAATCTTTTGTTTTATCATGTGGAGAGATTAAAGATTTTTTTTCTCTTTTTCTTCTTGTATTTGGTGGATAGTGCCTGTCTCAGCTTTTACTAATAGAGGAAGAAAGGGAGATGAGTTATGAGGGAGAAACAAAGGTTTTTGCTTTCTGAAATCAACTTTTGTTTCAGCTCTCTTTTCCGAGGCTTAAAAGTTTTCTTTCTTCCCTTTACTCTCTCCTCTTTTTCTTATTTTCCTGGGGAAAAAAAGTTTCTTCTTTTTGTTAATTGTTTCATTGACCTCGCAACTTACCTGGAGAAGGCATTGTATGGTCTTTGATTGTTTAATCTTCTTCTTTGCATACACTCATCATCTTCTCTCTATCTTTTCTCTTTTTCTCTCTCTATGTATATGCATACATACATGTGACCTTGAGGAAACGGGGTTGAAACTTAGAGCCCACATAGATATTTGGAAGAAAAAAAACAAAAGAACATCCCCTTTCACAACAAAACAAAATCGAAGTCATTATTATTTCTTATCACAGAATCTTCTTCTCCACAAATTTTTTGAAAAGACTAATTATTAGTAAAGGACTCTTGAAAATTTTGGTATTTCTTGTTTTTTATGATTTTCTAAATGTGGATTATGCCACGGGGCAGCACTTACACAAACTATTAAACTACTTGCTCCGGTCGAAAAATTGGATATTATAAATATTAATAAGTAAACACTGTGAGGAGACCAAAAACTAATATTTGAGGGATATGTGTTAATCTATCTATTATCAACTAGTTTTGAGTTCTAAGTTTATGATATTTAAAATTATATTATAAAAGTTTGGCTAACTTCAAACGGGTAATCGATCCCATAGAAATGAGATTCGATTCGATATAAATGAAAAAAAAAACATCTCAAAAGAATTAACGTGTTAGGAAATTCAACACTAGAAATATTAAATGAGAGGAAAACAATATTAATATACAAATAATATTATTATTAATATTCTCAATTTATTTGTTACCAACTGATTTTGAATCAAAAGTCTATATGATATACTCACAAGTACTAATGATGTCCAGTACAAATTTTAAAATATTACGGCTAGCAATATATATACATATATATAAAGGGACTTAAGAATTTTTGTTTTGGAAGTCGGACGAATCATTACTTATTATTACGTGTGTCGTGTGCACATAATCAACTCACGTCTCTGCGTGGGTGATGAGGAACGTAAATCGGAATCCATACAATGTGGTGCCATCATATCATATAGTATACAGTAGACGGAGTGAAGACCCTTCACCCTTGGACTGATTTTTTAAGTGTGATCAAGAAAGAGCCAATCTTGTAAAAAGTGTACCAAGACCGGGTCCATATATATAAAACACGGACCTAACTAAGGTGGAACACGGATCCAAATCGACTATGTTGAAATATGCCTCTTTCTCGTCGCTTTCTTTTTATTTGTTTATTACGATATGTGTTGAAACGAGATTATCGTTATTGCTTTATATAATTTATCACAACTTCCATGAGATCATGTTTCAATTTTTTTTGTGGTTAAAAGTTTACTATTGAATCAGTCCCTTCGATGAGATAATGTTTCTTCAATCTGTCCATTTTAAAATCTTTGTACATAGGTGATCAGCGTGTGTTTCATGTTTTCCAAATCTATATATGGTTGATCTGATTGTCTCTAAGACCCTTGACGATTTCAAGATGTGTATGTAAATTGTTTTCACATCAAAGATTTTGGTAAAAAAAATAATGAAAAAAAGAAAGAACATTAAATACCATTGCTAATTTAATTCTTCTGAGATACAAACTAGTGTTGTACTTTTCCATAAACCATATTCATTCGTTAGCAAAGTTTGTCAGTGAATTATGAATGTCTGAATGATTTTTCTGTTGCACGACCTAATTACATATCTTTTACATTATCTCTCTTTACAAGTACAAGCTTTCGTGCTGAGTAATGTCTGGCTACAGTTTCGGTGATGCATCTTCTAAAGGGACTCAAGATCACTGGATTGTCCTGAGTTTAAATTTAAACCTAAACTTAGAACTTTTCGTAGCGTAACCCTAATTGGATTGGAATACCCTAACGGATATCATATACTATGTATAAATACAGTATACATACTGTATATCCAAATATCTTAGATAGACTGGTTGACACGTATATACATAATTACAATATACATTCACACGTGTATTTGCGAGCTTACGAATTTGGATTCTAAAGTTATTCCTCTCATAGTCTCATTCACCATTTTCAGAATTCTTCAAACAATAGTAAGCTTAAAATTCTGTCTAGATGAATAATTTGGATATATATATATATATATATATATATATATATATAGTCTAACTAAAAAGTAAAACCTGCATGTACGAAGTTTATATATATTTTATAAGTAATCTCCGGAGAAACAAAGCTATTCTTAAAGTTCAAAAAAAAAAAAAAAAAAAAAAAAAGCTGTAATCCTTTTGGCAGATGTGTTTAAGAGACAGCTTCACAGAAAGCATTACATAACTCATGCCCACATGGGCGGGCAAGTCTTGAACCTACTCTCTCTACTTGATGCTATTAATTATCCTCAAATCCAAATCCACTCCATCACTATGTTTCTACTTTTGGATGCTAATGGTAGCCGTGGATGACGCGGATTAGTCCGTTTGCTGTTTAATCCGATGTTTTTTACCATTCCAAAATTTTATATGTACAGGAAATTTTTTTTTGGGTCCGAACGTAATAGAGAACATAAGAAGGGGAAAAAAAGAATACAAAAAGAAAATACATTGCCTTCCAGAGTTTTATGTCGGCCTTTTGGAAAAGTTGTCCATATAACCCAAAATTTATAATTTTTTTTGCCAAAATAAATTTAATTTCAATTTTACTCCTTATCATACTTACGAATTACAACTTTGCCACAAATATTTGATTTTATTGATAATATTTTAATTTCATATGATCAGAAACAATATTATGACTAATTACAAAAAAAGAAGACAATAAGACAAATTAGTTTTAACTTAAAAACAAAGTTGGCTTAAAAGCAACTTTAGACATATTTTTAGTATATTTAGGCATGCTTTGGTACACTCAGTCAAATTTAGCATAAGATTTGGTACACTTCATCAAATAATTTAGCAGAACAATAAGCTAGCTATGACACAGTTATGGAATATTTAAAGCAAGTCTACTAGAGCTTAGAAAAAGCTTGTAACAGAATTTAATTGGCTAATATGACTAATGTAGAGTTAGAGGAATCTACTACAACGGACTTACGACAGTCCTCTGTGGCTACTTAACTATGATAGACTTGGGAATCTATATCATGACTTAGGTAAACTTTACATATGTCTGCATAATCTTAACATGCTAGAATTCTGTCACAATTGTGACTACAATACTTACAAGATGTATTTGCTTATAACTGCCTTGATTTGGGTAGATTAGTCAAATATGTCTCGATGTACTAGTAATTTTTTTGATTAGCTATAGAAAAGCCACGAAAAAACTCATATATAGCCACGAAAAATAATTATAAAATTTTTTCTCATTTTTTTTATTGACTATATAGATATTTTCGTTGTATTTTCGTGGTTTTTTCGTAACTTTTTAAAATTTTCACGGAAAATCCATAACCATATCGTAACTATAAAAAAATTTACTAGTAGCTAAACGACCTAATCTTGTGTAACACATACTTACGACTATTATATGATTTTTCCATTCATTTTATTCATAGTAAAAAAGAGACGCAAGTTTTTGGAATTTCTTTTCCAGCTTGCATCACAATTAAGCCTAATTAGTTGTACAACATATTAATCAATATATTAAACTTTTATGATTTTTTTTAGTAATTTTGGTTGGGGTCTATAATTATTAGTAAGAAAGTACTACTTCCAAAATTTATGATCCATTCTTAAAGTCTTTGCTCTGGCCATACCATTTCTTCTGATCGATAGCGATTTGTCATCTACGTTATTGCTTTCATTACAAATTTACAAACATTTCATATCAAAGAAGTCAAATCAAAATGATTAACTTTCTCTTACCAAATAAAAGACAATAAAATATTCACCATGCAATTTTAATAACTAATTAACACGAATACAAAAAAAATAATTAGAATATCATCTGATGGATTTAACAAAATATAAAAAAAACAAATATCATCTGACGAATAAAAGCATGGGCGCGGAATTTCAAACGATAAACTATATATATATCATAGAGTTTTCTGAATTTCTTGTGAATTTTTTGGATCAGAAGTCAGAACTCGTGTTTAAGAATACAGCTTCCTTTTAATTTGAAGTCTCATTCTTGCAGAATGTATCCAGGCCCCGACTCTTTACATCCCTAAGACAGACTTGACTAGGCAAATATCTCTGATTCTCAAATGCCTAAATGAAACGTATGTGTACTAAAAAATCTTGGAAATTTTGAGATATATCTAACGTTTATTATCATCCGCATATTCAAGAAAATAGAAGAAAACAAAAACAAAAAAGAACCAAGGAATAAAAAAATGAATCTGATCAAGTTGCAATTAGAAGGTAATCAAATCTGGTAACGTGTGAGGGAAGTAAACTGGCTCGTCGATAACTATAAGAGGCAGCGGACTCGGATCCACGTTATACTTTCTATGTTGATCAGTTTCTATAATCTCATTACATGTGAAACAATATTCGTCTTCGAAAACCTCCCATTTATCGGTAATGATTGTCTGGAGCTCTGGTCTCTCCACTAATATGATACCCTTCTCGTCCTCTACTTCATGCTCCTCCTCCTTTGTTTCCTCTTTTTCTTCGACTCCATTGATGACTTTCTCGATTGCTTCAATGTCTTCTTCCGGGATTCTTACGAATTTAGGGATTTCGTGCGCGTTTGAGACCCCAAATTCTTTGCAGAACTCAAAGTAGAGGGCAAGGTCTTCTCCTTGAGATGTAGCTTTCTTTACAATCTTAAGAGCCATCACAGCCTCTTCTTTTCCAGCTGCTGGATGGATTTTGATGAGAAGCTTGGCGATAGCGCTGCAGATCCTTCCATAGATGTCGAAGATCTCGATCACTACGCAGTCCATTGCTTCAAGGATTAGCGTCTTCTTCATGTTGTCAGCCATTGGACGGATTTGGAGAAGCATGTGGAGAAGAGACTGAAGTTTCTGGATCCTTTCGAGCTCTTGGTTAACCGTATCGAGCTGAGGTTTTTTGTGGCGGCGACGAATCTGATCGGACAAGAAGAAAGAGTACTGATCAAGAAACGAGAAATAGGCGCGGATAAAAGCGTTGAAACCCCAAGTCTTGCTGGGACGGGAATGGCCATCCGAGAAATCCGAGAGGTCGAAAGGGAGGCGGCGAATCTCTTGAAGGGACGGGACTTTGCAGCAAAGGACACCGTGGACGAGCATTAGGGCTTTCAAGGCGACGATCCAGCTTCTTGTGCGGCTAACCCGAGAGGAAAGCGCGTGGACCAGCGGCTTGATATTGGAGGGAGAGGAGCGGATCCATTTGTAGACACGATGAGCATTGTGGTAATCGACGGATGAGTCATCGTGAGAAGTTGCGTGGATGATGGCGGAATCAAGGTCAGGGTTCCGGAAGGAGGTTTTCCGGGAGAAGACTATGGAAAACAAGCTTTTCCGGTCTTTGATAGCACCGGAAGCCCGTTTCCATAGCTTCATCATCAGCCTCCTCCTCCTCCTCCTCCTTCTTCTTCTTCTTCGCCCTTTCCTCTATTCTCTTTCTCTCGAACCACCAAACTTTACCTTTGTCTCTATTTTTAAGTTTTGTTTCTTTTGCCACCTTTGCTTTTCACCGTTGTAACCGGTTTTGCGTTTATTTTTAATTAAAAACAAGTATAGAGAAATATAAGCTGGCACGTGTGATCCGCTACACGTTTTTGCTTAGTTTCGTGCACGTCGGCCTCAGGACACGGTTTCATTAGCTTGTTATATATTATCTTAAGTAATCATTGATGATACTATAATTAAGAACCGAAGTAAGGAACATTGTAGAAGTACTCATCATCAAGCCTTGNGCTAATTGGATTGGAATACCCTAACGGAGATCATATACTATGTATAAATACAGCATACATACCGTATATGCTAATATATAATATAGATTGGTTGACACGTACGTAACTATATACAATTCATATTTTTTTGCTAAAATATATACAATTAATATTTTATTTTAAAAATTGCACATATATTTGTACATGTATCTATACATACACACGTATATTTGCGAGTAGTCATGCTTACGAATTTGGATTCTAAAGTTATTCCTCTCATAGTCTCATTCACCATTTTCAGAATTCTTCAAACAATAGTAAGTTTAAAATTTTGTCTAGATGAATAATTTGAATATATATATATATATATATATATATATATATATATATATATAGTCTAACTAAAAAGTAAAACCTGCATGTACGTAGTTTATATATTTTATAAGTAATCTCCGGAGAAACAAAGCTATTCTTTTCTAAATTTTCCACCAAAGTATTTTTTCTTAAATTTATTTATGACTTAGTATCTTTACAGTCAAATTGATATTTTAAGAAAATGAAGAAACTATAAATTTAAGAAACATAAAATGTTAAATTCTAAATTTTCTATTGAACCAAAGTCTTTACAAAATTTCCAACATTGCTACGGAAAATAACAATGGATCACAAAAATAAAATGATTACATTCGTGATTAATCGTGATATGTCTTATTAAATGAGCAGAACCGGCCTTAAATTTTAGAAAATTTTAGTAGACCGCAAGCAAAACAGAAAAAATGAGATGTTTTGCAAAATTTTCAGAAAATAAGTGTTTTGCCTTACAAATTTTTTATGTAAAAAAAAGGACTGCAAGCTTATGGTTGGTCTGTTTAGGCTTAGTGCTGGCTATGTAAATAAGAGGTACAAACTACAAACTGCATCGTCGATAACAAAAGAGAAGTACACAAAAATAAGCATCATTGTTACCTCCTAATTTAGTTGATACTTAACGAAGGGGAGTCATGATAACATGGGACTTGGTCCCATCGTTTTTTTGCTTTTCAACGAGTAACAATGGAGGAGGAGAAAAGTTTTATTGACAACCCATAAAGTAGTAACAAAAGAAAAAGTGTAAGAACATTTAGATATAAAAAACTGATACATTGTCTCTACGTCGCAATCTTCACAGAAAGCATTACATAACTCATGCCCACATGGGCGGGCAAGTCTTGAACCTACTCTCTCTACTTGATGCTATTAATTATCCTCAAATCCAAATCCACTCCATCACTATGTTTCTACTTTTGGATGCTAATGGTAGCCGTGGATGACGCGGATTAGTCCGTTTGCTGTTTAATCCGATGTTTTTTACCATTCCAAAATTTTATATGTACAGGAAATTTTTTTTTGGGTCCGAACGTAATAGAGAACATAAGAAGGGGAAAAAAAGAATACAAAAAGAAAATACATTGCCTTCCAGAGTTTTATGTCGGCCTTTTGGAAAAGTTGTCCATATAACCCAAAATTTATAATTTTTTTTGCCAAAATAAATTTAATTTCAATTTTACTCCTTATCATACTTACGAATTACAACTTTGCCACAAATATTTGATTTTATTGATAATATTTTAATTTCATATGATCAGAAACAATATTATGACTAATTACAAAAAAAGAAGACAATAAGACAAATTAGTTTTAACTTAAAAACAAAGTTGGCTTAAAAGCAACTTTAGACATATTTTTAGTATATTTAGGCATGCTTTGGTACACTCAGTCAAATTTAGCATAAGATTTGGTACACTTCATCAAATAATTTAGCAGAACAATAAGCTAGCTATGACACAGTTATGGAATATTTAAAGCAAGTCTACCAGAGCTTAGAAAAAGCTTGTAACAGAATTTAATTGGCTAATATGACTAATGTAGAGTTAGAGGAATCTACTACAACGGACTTACGACAGCCCTCTGTGGCTACTTAACTATGATAGACTTGGGAATCTATATCATGACTTAGGTAAACTTTACATATGTCTGCATAATCTTAACATGCTAGAATTCTGTCACAATTGTGACTACAATACTTACAAGATGTATTTGCTTATAACTGCCTTGATTTGGGTAGATTAGTCAAATATGTCTCGATGTACTAGTAATTTTTTTGATTAGCTATAGAAAAGCCACGAAAAAACTCATATATAGCCACGAAAAATAATTATAAAATTTTTTCTCATTTTTTTTATTGACTATATAGATATTTTCGTTGTATTTTCGTGGTTTTTTCGTAACTTTTTAAAATTTTCACGGAAAATCCATAACCATATCGTAACTATAAAAAAATTTACTAGTAGCTAAACGACCTAATCTTGTGTAACACATACTTACGACTATTATATGATTTTTCCATTCATTTTATTCATAGTAAAAAAGAGACGCAAGTTTTTGGAATTTCTTTTCCAGCTTGCATCACAATTAAGCCTAATTAGTTGTACAACATATTAATCAATATATTAAACTTTTATGATTTTTTTTAGTAATTTTGGTTGGGGTCTATAATTATTAGTAAGAAAGTACTACTTCCAAAATTTATGATCCATTCTTAAAGTCTTTGCTCTGGCCATACCATTTCTTCTGATCGATAGCGATTTGTCATCTACGTTATTGCTTTCAATACAAATTTACAAACATTTCATATCAAAGAAGTCAAATCAAAATGATTAACTTTCTCTTACCAAATAAAAGACAATAAAATATTCACCATGCAATTTTAATAACTAATTAACACAAATACAAAAATAATAATTAGAATATCATCTGATGGATTTAACAAAATATAAAAAAACAAATATCATCTGACGAATAAAAACATGGGCGCGGAATTTCAAACGATAAACTATATTTATCATAGAGTTTTCTGAATTTCTTGTGAATTTCTTGGATCAGAAGTCAGAACTCGTGTTTAAGAATACAGCTTCCTTTTAATTTGAAGTCTCATTTTTGCGGAATGTATCCAGGCCCTAACTCTTTACATCCCTAAGACAGACTTGACTAGACAAATATCTCTGATTCTCAAATGCCTAAATGAAAAGTATGTGTACTAAAAAATCTTGGAAATTTTGAGATATATCTAACGTTTATTATCATCCGCATATTCAAGAAAATAGAAGAAAACAAAAACAAAAGAGAACCAAGGAATAAAAAAATGAATCTGATCAAGTTGCAATTAGAAGGTAATCAAATCTGGTAACGTGTGAGGGAAGTAAACTGGCTCGTCGATAACTATAAGAGGCAGCGGACTCGGATCCACGTTATACTTTCTATGCTGATCAGTTTCTATAATCTCATTACATGTGAAACAATAGTCGTCTTCGAAAACCTCCCATTTATCGGTAATGATTGTCTGGAGCTCTGGTCTCTCCACTAATATGATACCCTTCTCTTCCTCTACTTCATGCTCCTCCTCCTTTGTCTCCTCTTTTTCTTCGACTCCATTGATGACTTTCTCGATTGCTTCAATGTCTTCTTCCGGGATTCTTACGAATTTAGGGATTTCGTGCGCGTTTGAGACCCCAAATTCTTTGCAGAACTCAAAGTAGAGGGCAAGGTCTTCACCTTGAGATGTAGCTTTCTTTACAATCTTAAGAGCCATCACAGCCTCTTCTTTTCCAGCAGCTGGATGGATCTTGATGAGAAGCTTGGCGATAGCGCTGCAGATCCTTCCATAGATGTCGAAGATCTCGATCACTACGCAGTCCATCGCTTCAAGGATTAGCGTCTTCTTCATGTTGTCAGCCATTGGACGGATTTGGAGAAGCATGTGGAGAAGAGACTGAAGTTTCTGGATCCTTTCGAGCTCGTGGTTAACCGAATCGAGCTGAGGTTTTTTGTGGCGGCGACGAATCTGATCGGACAAAAAGAAAGAGTACTGATCAAGAAACGAGAAATAGGCGCGGATAAAAGCGTTGAAACCCCAAGTCTTGCTGGGACGGGAATGGCCATCCGAGAAATCCGAGAGGTCGAAAGGGAGGCGGCGAATCTCTTGAAGGG
Organism: Alliaria petiolata; assembly: GCA_020283515.1. NCBI lineage: Eukaryota > Viridiplantae > Streptophyta > Magnoliopsida > Brassicales > Brassicaceae > Alliaria > Alliaria petiolata. Next base: position 71,196,013 of record JAHZTW010000002.1, on the reverse strand, counting down.
ACGGGACTTTGCAGCAAAGGACACCGTGGACGAGCATTAGGGCTTTCAAGGCGACGATCCAGCTTCTTGTGCGGCTAACCCGAGAGGAAAGCGCGTGGACCAGCGGCTTGATATTGGAGGGAGAGGAGCGGATCCATTTGTAGACACGATGAGCATTGTGGTAATCGACGGATGAGTCATCGTGAGAAGTTGCGTGGATGATGGCGGAATCAAGGTCAGGGTTCCGGAAGGAGGTTTTCCGGGAGAAGCCTATGGAAAACAAGCTTTTCCGGTCTTTGATAGCACCGGAAGCCCGTTTCCATAGCTTCATCATCAGCCTCCTCCTCCTCCTCCTCCTCCTTCTTCGCCCTTTCCTCTAATTCTCTTTCTCTCGAACCACCAAACTCTTTACCTTTGTCTCTATTTTTAAGTTTTGTTTCTTTTGCCACCTTTGCTTTTCACCGTTGTAACCGGTTTTGCGTTTATTTTTAATTAAAAACAAGTATAGAGAAATATAAGCTGGCACGTGTGATCCGCTACACGTTTTTGCTTAGTTTCGTGCACGTCGGCCTCAGGACACGGTTTCATTAGCTTATTATATATTATTATCTTAAGTAATCATTGATGATACTATAATTAAGAACCGAAGCAAGGAACATTGTAGAAGTACTCATCATCAAGACTTGGAATCTTACTGATAAATAGTAACTGTTACAGTAAAACTTGCCAATGTACGAGTGTTGAAGAAGAGTGGGTTTGTTATACGGTGAAGCCTAATCTCACCAGATTCACAAAACTAAAGCCATCTCGAGTATAGAGATTCAAAGAATAAGACTAAATAGAACCATATAATTTAAACAAGATTATTACATAAGACTAAATAGAACCATATAATTTAATCAAGATTATTAGATAACACACATATTCTCTTCTTTTTTTTGTTTGGGCAACAATGACACACATATTTTATATGACGATATTTACATACAAGTGCCGTTACGGCAAGTTCCATCCAAAGAGTTATTAGAGATTTACTCTTATGAATTTATGATAAAATGAACCAAAATTAAAGAATAAAAAAATGAGATTTTCCGGTTACTACGATTGAAAACAATATCGGATAAATTTACAATAAATTAACAGACATTTTCCACACAGAAAAAAAAAAAAAATTGGTAACAGAAATTGAAGCCTGAACAGACACACCTCATCATCAAAAGAAGTAGATATCCGAATTACCAAATTTCGGCGAATTTGGAAATCCAACGGATCAAGATTAATGAACTAATTAATGTGTGTGCTAGATTAATCAAGATTAATTAAGGGGTAAGCAGAGCTACAAAGACGGTTCAATTAAAAAGAAAAGAGAAAAAAAAAAAAGAACAGCTTATCCAGATGAAGAGCGGCGCTTGCAAGTGCCTTCAATGGTGATAAAGCAGACGATGCAGAAGAAGAGAATGATAATTCCGACTATAATTCCGAAAGTCACCGGATCCATTTCTAGTTTACCTTTTTTCTCTTTTTGTGGCACACTAAACAAAAGATGATCTAAGTTTTAAAAAAAACAAAAGATATGATCCTTTTGGCCGAGAGGGGATTTTAGGGTAGTAAACTATTAGTACATCCACCGACTACTCTCCACCGCCAGGAGTGAAGAAGCCTCTGACTGAGTTAGTAGTACTTTAGTATTGTGTCAGTGGGTAAACCTGCTGGACAATCTAGAGGGTCTCCTTTTATTATGGTGATATTGACTGATACCATTTTTTTCCGATACAAACGAGGTATAAACTTAGCAGCGCAGGGGTATTTCCATCTCGAATATTAAACTTTTAGTTCCGATATTCAAAATTAAACCTATATATTTATTTGAAGTTAAAACCAAAAAGAAAAAAAAAACTATTATTTTGAAGTTAATCATTTTTAAAACATGTTTGATTCGTGTAGACCATGTTTGTTAAAAACATGTTTGGTTTAAATACATACAAATTTATAATCACTTATAACTAATTATAATAGTGATATTGTAAAAAACATTAGTATGTATTTAAATCTAAAATAAATTGGATGTTATGTTCATGCATATTTTGTGACGACATTTATTTTCCGTTATTATATTTGAAAAAAAAAACAGTTGGACACAATTATTGGATTTACCAGACATGCTATAAAGATTATAAATGATATGGCGATGCAATTTGTTTTGTTGTTTTGCTTTTGGTAGAAAGTTTGATTCGTGTAGACCAGATATGAGTAGTTGGCATTACCGTGGAACTGTTTTGGAGACATGACAGCAAAACTACTTAGTTGCGTATGGGAGAAATTTATCTTCTCCTATATATTTATCCTTTTTTCTATCCAAAATCACATATATCTACATACTCACCACTCAAATATAAAACAATTTCTTCGCATTTGAAAAATCAATCACATGCATGCTTCCTAATAATTCAATTGATTTTGGTATTGTATGTTTCACGTGGATGCACATGTGATATACGAAGTGTTGAGAAAGCAAAACAATAAAGTATTTGTTTGATGGTAAATTCAAATGAAATGTCTAGATAAACAAGATGATGATATTAATTAGGCGAGATAAACAGGATTTTGGTAATAATGACAAGGCTATAAAAAAACTATAATATATAATATTTCGGAATCTTTTTTTTTTATAAATGAAGTTGGAGGAAAGCAAGGACAGCCAAATATAGAGCTTAATTAGGATCAGTCAGAATAATCTTGTTCGGTCCACCATGTGCACGTTATTATATATCTAAATGTATGTGACTTACAAGCGAGAACGCACATGCACAGTCGAATGATATATGTGTTGCTTTTTATCACATAAAGCTCGTTAAACAAAAGGGAGAGAATGGGTTCTAAGTATGGACTCGGCTCTTTGAGCATTGTAATGATTCTGCCCCTCTGCTTCTTATTATCCTCCATGGCTCCAAAACTTGAGGCCGAGCTCACAACGATGTAACACTCTCCAAACTCAGACGGCTTGATCAGTTTTCTGGTGATTGGAGATTGGGGAAGACGTGGACTCTACAACCAATCCCAAGTTGCTCTCCAGGTCTCTATTTTTACACACTATATACATATACAAAACACACCCATCTTTGTTGTATATTACTATAACTCTATAAGATTGTTTTGATGAAAACGTAGATGGGGAGAATTGGGGAGAAGATTGACATCGATTTTGTGGTTTCCACGGGAGATAACATCTACGACAACGGGATGAAAAGCATCGACGATCCCGCCTTTCAACTCTCCTTCACTAATATCTACACTTCTCCTAGCTTGCAAAAGCCTTGGTACCTTGGTAATATAGTGTTCCCAATAATCGATTCATTAAATGTAATTGAAGCTAATAAAAAGGAAAAAGAGAATAATAACAAAGATATGTCATTGTCCATTCTGCTCAGTATTGGGGAATCACGACTATAGAGGAGATGTTGAAGCACAGTTGAGTCCTATCCTTAGATCAATGGATAGCCGTTGGATTTGCATGAGATCCTTCATCGTAGACGCTGGTATATATACTAGTCATTGCCTATATATAATAAATATCTATAATATTTTACATGTTTTTGTTACATAATCATGTATTCATGACTTTCTACTTCCTATCCCCAAATTCTCACAGATATCCTAGAGCTCTTTTTCGTAGACACCACTCCTTTTGTAGATGTTTATTTCCTCGATCCAAAAGACCAAATTTACGATTGGAGAGGCGTATCACCGCGAGATTTTTATCTTCAAACCATCTTAACGGTACTTGAGAAAACATATAACATCTGTCTTAACCACTGACTTGTAGTTATTACCCTGATGGTGATCACAAGTACCAATTATAAATTTATAATGTGTAGGAATTGGAGATGAGTCTAAGAGAATCAAGAGCAAAGTGGAAAATTGTGGTGGGTCATCATGCCATCAAGAGTGCTTCCATTCATGGGAATACAAAAGAGCTTGAATATCTCCTCTTACCCATCCTTGAGGTTCATTTTCTTCTTACTCTTTATGTCTCGATTATTTCAAACGCAGTTAAATAAATTAAAAAGAGACAGCTAACTTATGTTATTGTGTCTATGTTTATAAGTGAATTTTAAAAATATATATATTTATATTACTAAAACTTAAACATTTTTGTTTTCTCATATATAAAACATTACATAGCTAATATAACATGTAAACTTTTTTATTTATTTTTTGGATTTTCCAGGAAAATAACGTTGATCTCTATGTGAACGGTCATGATCACTGCTTGCAACATATCAGCACATCTCAAAGGTAACACCGAATGTGATATAGAAACTAAAGTTTCGTGTGGATGAAACAGATAGTAAATTAAGGAGGAAGGGTGTGAATTATACTCTAATTGTGCAGTCCAATTCAGTTTATAACGAGTGGTGGTGGGTCAAAGGCATGGAGAGGCTATTATAATTGGACAACACCAGAGGATATGAAATTTTTCTACGATGGACAAGGTTTTATACGGGTTAAGATCACTAGAACCGAATTGGGCATCATCTTTTATGATGTCTCCGGCAATATCTTGCACAAGTGGGACACGTCAAAAATGTTATACACGGATTTAGATTTCCCATTGTAAATCACAAGAAAATCAACTTGAAGCAACTCAATTATACATATTGCTTATAATATCTAATAATGAGTGACTCCAGAATGCTGGAAAATTTGCTGCTTGAGCCGCTCTCCTCGTTTAGCTATCCGAAGTAGTCACATGTTTTGCCGAGGTGTCTGAGAGATGATACTATTATTTACGGGTCTCATTATTTAATCACCTATTTACATCAAAACAAAATTTTTATTGAAAATGTTTAAAAGTTAAAGATCGTTTATCAGGTGTTTGGCTTGTTGCCAAACCCGGACCGACTACCGGATAGGTCCAGATTTAAAATGTGGGATTTAGAACATTTTGAAATTAAAATTAATTTTGGGTTAAGTTATCCATCGGTGATATAATTAATCATACAATTCAAATAAGATCCAACTTCAAAAAATTTCCAAAAATATATCATTTAATGAATTTTAGAAAATTTTATGCGCGAACTATCTAAATTTAACATAAAAAAAATCTTAATAGTTATAAAATCAAAAAATTAGGATAAAATAATTAGATTTTATTAATTAAATTTGTAGTTTTGGAGGCTATACTTACCTCCTATATGCTGTTCCATACATTTTAAATGAATTAACATCCTAATTTTGTTCATTTATGTTTTTAGGAAGAAACGATAATACTTGATTCTATACCAATACGTATATCTTTCGCAAAAAAGAATATTTAGATAACTTTAATTCATGTGAGTACTTTAATGCTAATCGATTCTAAACGTTAGTGAAAACAAAAACAAAAAAAAAATCGATTCTAAACGCCATTTTAGATAAATATGGTTAGACATTGACCAAACATTATAATCAAATGACTCTCTCACCTACTGATTAAGCACGTGGCCCATGTTTCCACAAACGCATCGTTTTACCTGTCAATTCCCAATTCGCTCTCTCAGACTCGAGAGCGTTTATAAAGTAAGTCCCCTCTCCCTCTTGGAATCAGAGAAGGATCTTTACTTTCCGACAATGGCGGCTACTACATTGTACAAGTCTCGTCTTCTTCAACCCAAGTCCGGTTCCACCACCTGCCTAAACCCTTCTCTCGTCAAGTCCCTTGCGAATCCGACCAGTAAGTCTCGATGATCTCGGGTTCAAGATAAGAGGCGTTATTTTGAATCAAGGGTTTCGATTACTTATCTCTCTCTTTTTTTTTTTTCTTTCGCTGTGACAGGAGTTTCGGTTTTGGGTAAGAGTCGCAGAGATGTCGTTGCGAAAGCTTCGATTGAAATGGCGGAATCGAACTCGACACCTTCCGTTGTTGTCAGTTCCTCTAAGCAGAACGGTCCCATCATCGTGATTGATAATTACGACAGCTTCACCTACAATCTCTGCCAGGTTTCATTTCGTACTATGTCAAAATCTCCCCTACACCTTCTTTTATTTTGATTTGAATCTGTTTGGGGGAAATTCACCTGGAATGATGATTAATTGGAGACTTTTAAAAGTTTTGGTTTTGCTCAACCAAGTCTCATTAGATTAAGATCCCTGGCTAATTGCAAGTCCTTGATTTGATAGGAATGTGTTCAACTATGCATTGTAGTAAGTTGTTAGAATCTCATTATTTCACAATCCGTTCTTCGTTCGACATGCTAATAGACAAAACTATTTGTAATGTTAGGTGATTCTCTCTTGTTGTATGTAGAAAGCTCCTGTTTTTCGTGGCAAGGAGTAGTTCTTGTTCCATCAAAAGCTATTAAACACATCACTTCTTTGCTGCCTGTAGTTTTTAACTTTAGATTGGTTATTCGTGGTTATAATAACTCGATGTCTCGTGAAATTTTGACTGCTCTTGATATCTCACATAACTCGTAGATACCTAATATACATTTTGATCATGTCTCACTTGTATCTCTCCACACATAATCGTGTGAGGTTCTTTCAATTTGTATTTACCGTTCTCATGATATGGTTTCTTATGCTTGGATTCCTATTTTTTTTTTTCACTTAGTATATGGGAGAGTTAGGATGCCATTTTGAAGTTTACCGCAATGATGAACTTACAGTAGAGGAGCTTAAAAGGTGAGAAGAAACCAATATGCAATCTCTTCAAAACGTAATCTGGCTAATCAAGGGGTGTTGATTTCTTTATTGTGCTCTCCTCTTCGCAGTAAAAATCCAAGAGGGGTGCTGATTTCTCCTGGGCCTGGTACATGTTTTAGCCTCCGACTATGTGGTGTATCGTTTAATATTCTTGTAGGGAAGAAAAAGAAGATAACAACTTTCTTGATATTGATAGGTACCCCACAAGACTCTGGGATATCCTTGCAGACTGTTCTGGAACTCGGACCACGTGTTCCTTTATTCGGAGTATGTATGGGTTTGCAGTGTATAGGAGAAGCGTTTGGAGGTTAGTTGCTTTAAAAAAAATAAAAATAAAGACATCTTAGTTTACTAGTATATCTCTGTTCTAACATTTTTGTATACTTTATGTAATGGATCCTCAACTCTAATGCACTTTTGTATGAACTTTGGTTGTAGGAAAGATCGTGCGGTCACCATTTGGTGTTATGCATGGGAAAAGCTCCATGGTTTACTATGATGAGAAAGGAGAAGAAGGTTTATTCTCTGGATTATCTAAGTATGAATCAGGCTTTTTCAATGAGTTCTGTTATATGTATTTCGACCAAAACCATAAGTCAGGTAATCCGTGCTAAAACAAATCTTGTTGGTCTGTGTTTTTCAGCCCTTTCCTTGTAGGTAGATATCACAGCCTTGTGATCGAGAAAGATACATTTCCCAGTGATGAGCTCGAGGTTACTGCGTGGACAGACGATGGTTTGGTTATGGCAGCCCGACACAGGAAGTACAAGCATATACAGGTAAAACCCCCCACTCAAGTGTTTCATGTTTCTTCTTGCCTCCCTCCATTAAAAAACAGAACTCTTAAAAGTCTTGTAAAAATGGTTCACAGGGAGTTCAATTTCATCCGGAGAGTATTATAACAACTGAAGGCAAGACAATTGTCCGCAATTTCATCAGACTTGTAGAGAGAAAGGAGGCTGAGAAGTTGACTTAGGGAGATTTCCTTAAATCAGAAAATCAGCTGTGTACCATTAGTGCCTCCTAGTAATAAAGTTTGCCAATGCAAAATGTTCCTTGTCATCATCTCCCCCATTGTTTCTATCATAAAGTCTCGATTAATTCCTCCATTTTTCTTAATTTATGTCAAAAAGCAAAATTTGGCTTTGGAACAGCCTGCTTGAAATTGTTCAAAAGCAATGTTGCAAAATATAGTTTTGGAACAGTTTGACTATTTTTTCCCCAGAAAATATGTCAAAAGCATCTTCAGCCTTATTTGCTTGAAATTCTGGGTATAAGAATTATCAGAAGCCTGCAAAACTAAATGGATCAGATTTGGATTTGGAACAGTTTGCTCGGTTAAAATGTCTACTTCTATGAATACTTGCTTAAAATAGTACCTACATTAGTTGAATCTTTTAACAATTATCGTATTCAGATTTCAGAGTAATGAAATTCGTTTGAGCAAAAAAAAAAAAAAAAAAAGAGGATCAAGGCTTCGGCAGAATGTGGTTGGCAACGAGCAGACTCTTCAGTCGATGGTGAGATGACGTGCCAAGTCAGTGTGCAGTGCATGACCCGCCTGCATTCGAGAGAGAATAAAAACGCATTCTATCAGAAACCTATTTCTTCTCTCCATGTCAAGAAAACTAGAAGATGGTTTTAAAAGTAGCGTTTACCTTAAATGCGACTATGTGAGCCACAGGGAGTCCTCCATTTCCGCCTCGTGCTACAAGGGAGAGATCGCCGATAAGGTCCAGGATCTTATGTCGACATGCTTCATTATCAAACCGCAGAGGAGGGTTCATCCATCCATGCTCGGCGCTACATCAGAGACGGTTTCAGTTGAATATTTTGTCCATCACCATATATCCAAGAGTCTTGAGCATACAAGTTTCTTTACCTACAAACGATTGCGTTATCCAGAGAACCTCCTTTAATGAGCCCTGCTTCACGCATTCTCTCCACCTGCAAAGCAAACACTCGTGACACAGATGTTTAAAGAAAGACTCCTAAACAACAATGATGGGAGTGGGACCAACCTCTTCATAGACACAAAAGGTTCTCGATGGTGCGATATCCTTTGCAAAGGAAGAGTCACGCAGAGGTTTCCAAGAAAACCACTGGCAGCCTATAGCAGGGACCTGTAGGGTATTCATCATAAACCACACAGACCAGAGTCAATACACGGCTATGCACAAGCAGGAAAAAAGTTTTCTTTCTTCTGTGTTCTTAAAAATGCCACTAGACTGAACCTGTGGGAAGTCGATACCACAAGTGATGCGAGTCTCTAGAGCGGGAAATGCAGCTACAAAAGAATCGTTCTTGCAAACTTGCACAGGCTTGTTCAGATGTGCTACCATCTTCTCCACACTCTCACCAACATGGTTTCGAGCCACGTTTATGCCCACTGCTTCAATCCAATCAACCCATTTTTTGGCTGATCCATCAAAAATAGGGACCTGTCACTTGGTTAGTGTTGCATGCATTCGTCGCATCACCAATTGACCAAGGCTCTAAAGCACTAGAAAAGCTTCACAGCATGACGTTGACAATCTATAACATCCAAATCCAATCGAAGAATCCGAAAGCAGCAAATGGTCCCACACAAATCCAATCAAATCGACAATACGGAGGGTCCATCGATTCAGCAAATGGTTACTCGAAATGTATGTGTTTAGGGCAAACAAACCTCGACTTCCTGATCATCTGTACATTCGCTCGCGATTTGAATCCTGCAATTATCCACGCCCTTGGCCTCAAGAGCTGACAACAAGTGTTCAACGGTTCGGATTTTGAGCCCGTCTTTCAACAGCGTAGTGCAAAGAGGCGATTCCTGAGCAAATTCAATCGATGCGGGGATGGACCTGGACCGAAACTCGAAGTGCCTTCCAGCTCCGGCGAGCTCCGGGAGTATCTTCACCGTCGAAAGCTTGCCGGAATGCAGAGACTTCCCTTTCACCTCCACACATCCCGCGAGAGTTTGCTGTAATCGTCCACTCTGATATTGAACCCCACGAGAAAAAAAAAACAATCAGAATGAATCCAATGGACAGGGATCAAGTACATATATGCGTGCGCGAGAGAGAGAGGTTTACTGAATTGAAGGAGACTGTGGACGAGTACGCGGCGGAGCAATAGGAGGATAATCGCATCCAAGAGATGAGAGTAGAGTTCTTAGCTTTGACGGCGACGGAGAGGCTCATTGATTCGACGGTCACACCGCCGTCCGATTCAGTAAAAAGGAAGGGTCAATGGGGTTTGCGTTGACCGATTAAGTTAAACCTAAACCGATTATCGATTTTAAGTACCTGGTTTGAATAAGCTTAAAACATAATCTCGTAATGTGTCTTTTGTGGAGTTAAGCTATTCAGCCTTAACTGTTTCTGGCCCTTCACGGCCCAGGTTTGCTGGTGATTCCCGACGGGAAAGACTTGGGCTTCTTACTTCTTAGCTACATTGTCAATTATCTTTCTTTATTAAAGGAAGATCATTTTCACATTTCTCTCCTTTTTTTTTCCCACATTTTTCTCCTTTTTTTTTTTGAATTATCTTTCTTTATTAAAGGAAGATCATTTTCACATTTCTCTCCTTTTTTTTTCCCACATTTTTCTCCTTTTTTTTTTTGAATTATCTTTCTTTATTAAAGGGAGATCATTTTCACATTTCTCTCCTTTTTTTTTCCCACATTTTTCTCCTTTTTTTTTTTGAATTAACCGTGGAAATTCTGAGCCTTATGCCCGTAATCTCCTCCAGTACCCGGGACACATTTTTCTCCTTTGAGCAGAGATCGTTTGGATCTTCGTCTCTTCATAGAGAGAAATCGTTCTATCACTTCCTCTTTCTATTAAAAGTGATTTTTTTCTTTCTCTGATTCAATATCAAAAAAAAAAAAAACTTTTTAACTTATTTATTGATTTGTCATCGTGCGTAGCCATTTGCATGAACTCAGTAAATTTTGTTTCGACTAAACCTATAGGCTATAGGTAGAGATTGGTATATAACGTTATAATTTAAAATAACCAAGCCTCGCTATAGTGGATCTGTCGTGAAAGTTTTATTGACGCATTAGAGCTTAATCTCAGTTTGATGTTATTCTTTCATGAATCTATATGTTTTAATTTATTTTGTCTTTTATGACTTATTGTTGTAGTAAAAAGATGGATAATTCACTTTAATTGTTGATTGAATCACCAAAGTTCAAATTAATCAAATTAAAGATTTTGTGTTTGGTGCGGTCGAAGTTTTAGAAAATGATATTAGAGCGCACCGACCATCGGACAGGGGCGGAAATTCACAGCTTGTGAGAGGTGTGGAGCCTCGCTGATAGGGACGGTCGAAATGTTACATTAACCCAAAAACAAAAACAAAATCTTATTGGAATCCATGTATAATATTATGTTATAAAAATCTTATAAGAAAATAATTTATAACGTTAGTAAGATATTTGTTGTGAAATAATGATAGGGGATGGGCATATATTAAGGAGTGGTATTAGGATCAAAGTCTCTAGACTCCACTCGCATTGTTTGATTCTTCAAGGCATAGCAAAGAAGTGGCACATGGGTGCACCCAGCTTTCTTCATTGCTTCCCCTTTTCCCCTTTTCTCCTTTATTTTATCCTCTCCCTTTCCTTTCCTTTCAAACTAATCCGGTGACCTTAAAGAAATTAGTGACGTTTGCAGTTCAGCGTGTACCACCTTAATTAAAACTATTTAGTAAAAAAATGGTTACAAATTAGCGATATTAAAAGCCAATAACGGCAGTTTTTTGTACTCCTATTATTTTGAGTTGGTAAAAAGATGATTGTAGAGTTGCTAGTCAAAAAATGGCTCCAAACAAATTCAAAATATATTTAAAAAGTTGTTACATTATTCCATGCGTTATTCTGAGATTTTTTTTTTTGTTTTTACCAAAGTTTTACTATTTAAATAAAGAGAGCAAATGAGCATTATTCTGAGTTTTAGAACCAATGTATTGATATTTTACAGCAATATCTTCGGGGAATTGTTTTTTTTTTTTACACAAATGAAAATCTTCGGCAAAATTAGTTGAGTTTAATCCGTTGTGTATGTTACTTTAAAAGTTTAAATTTTAAACCTACAATAATAAATCAATATCTTATCGACAGGTCACGTTGTAGTGGAAGCAAGCATGTGAGTACGGGGAATACTAAATTAAATAAAATATCGTTTAAGATTGCAGAATTTCCGACTGAGGAATGTCAAATTGTATCATCTGCTTGATTTATACTTCTTGCTTCTGGGAAAAAGGACAAAAGTATTATTTTTCTTTCTCTCTTTCTGTACAACTGAAGAAAGGTTTCAGACGTAGCATTATCCTGTTTTTATGTATTTGTATTTCCTTGTTTCTTTTTTTCAACATTTAACTACATTTCTTATAACACAAAATTACAAATATAACAAGTTGATCCCTTTTGAATGTAAATTCCGATCCAAAAGTTTTAGGCTCATTTAGCCATAGGAGTTTAGCAATGAAGTCAGCATTTTATCGAGGTGGGAATGCTTAAAACAAGGTCTAGTTCTAAACTCATTCAGTCCAACATTCGGAATAGGAAACAATTAAAATATATGAAAGTTACTGTATATAAGTAAAATATACTCCTCTGACATGGAAAAGGGGTAAGCCATTGCTGATGCTGAAGTCGATTTATTAATTAAACTCAAACCCCCAATCATTTTTGTGAAAGAAAAATTCTGTTTCGAGTTATAATTTAAGTTGAGTTCCATCTGAGTTCTGAAGTTCCGCTATGGAGCTATGTCGTCTTCTTGTATACTACAATTATAGTACCTCTTATTTTTTACTCTACAAACTACAGTTATAAATACATAACTATTAAACCATCTATTGGACAAATCCAACACATTTCCAATATCCTATATATATTAATTGAGAAACATTTTTAAAGAGTAGGCTTACTTTTTGAACTATTTACAGTGGTGCCATTTTGCTGATGTGTCACCACCACACTTATTCTCACATTATTTTAATACAAATTTCCTTTTTTGATTAGACCAATTATATTGTATGGTTTTAACCATTTATTACTTTTAACTACTTTTAATATGCCCACAAAATTATGTTTTAATTTTCTGATTTTTTAAAATCGAATTTTCTGTTATGTGATGATTTATGATATAATGAAATATAATTTATACACAATTTATTATATACACAATACTAT
>JAHZTW010000002.1:71049402-71181352 GCA_020283515.1 Alliaria petiolata | reverse complement strand
AGTGCATGACCCGCCTGCATTCGAGAGAGAATAAAAACGCATTCTATCAGAAACCTATTTCTTCTCTCCATGTCAAGAAAACTAGAAGATGGTTTTAAAAGTAGCGTTTACCTTAAATGCGACTATGTGAGCCACAGGGAGTCCTCCATTTCCGCCTCGTGCTACAAGGGAGAGATCGCCGATAAGGTCCAGGATCTTATGTCGACATGCTTCATTATCAAACCGCAGAGGAGGGTTCATCCATCCATGCTCGGCGCTACATCAGAGACGGTTTCAGTTGAATATTTTGTCCATCACCATATATCCAAGAGTCTTGAGCATACAAGTTTCTTTACCTACAAACGATTGCGTTATCCAGAGAACCTCCTTTAATGAGCCCTGCTTCACGCATTCTCTCCACCTGCAAAGCAAACACTCGTGACACAGATGTTTAAAGAAAGGCTCCTAAACAACAATGATGGGAGTGGGACCAACCTCTTCATAGACACAAAAGGTTCTCGATGGTGCGATATCCTTTGCAAAGGAAGAGTCATGCAGAGGTTTCCAAGAAAACCATTGGCAGCCTATAGCAGGGACCTGTAGGGTATTCATCATAAACCACAGAGACAGAGACCGAGTCAATACCCGTCTATGCACAAGCAGGAAAGAAGTTTGTTTTCTTCTGTGTTCTTAAAAATGCCACTAGACTGAACCTGTGGGAAGTCGATACCACAAGTGATGCGAGTCTCTAGAGCGGGAAATGCGGCTACAAAAGAATCGTTCTTGCAAACTTGCACAGGGTTGTTCAGATGTGCTACCATCTTCTCCACACTCTCACCAACATGATTTCGAGCCACGTTTATGCCCACCGCTTCAATCCAATCAACCCATTTTTTGGCTGATCCATCAAAAATAGGGACCTGTCACTTGGTTAGTGTTGCATGCATTCGTCGCATCACCAATTGACCAAGGCTCTAAAGCACTAGAAAAGCTACACAGCATGATGTTGACAATCTATAACATCCAAATCCAATCAAAGAATCCGAAAGCAGCAAATGGTCCCACGCAAATCCAATCAAATCGACAATACGGAGGGTCCATTGATTCAGCAGATGGTCACTCGAAATGTATGTGTTTAGGCAAACAAACCTCGACTTCCTGATCATCTGTACATTCGCTGGCGATTTGAATCCTGCAATTATCCACGCCCTTGGCCTCGAGAGCTGACAACAAGTGTTCAACGGTTCGGATTTTGAGCCCGTCTTTCAACAGCGTAGTGCAAAGAGGCGATTCCTGAGCAAATTCAATCGATGCGGGGATGGACCTGGACCGAAACTCGAAGTGCCTCCCAGCTCCGGCGAGCTCCGGGAGTAGCTTCACCGTCGAAAGCTTACCGGAATGCAGAGACTTCCCTTTCACCTCCACACATCCCGCGAGAGTTTGCTGTAATCGTCCACTCTGATATTGAACCCAAAGAGAAAAAAACAATCAGAATGAATCCAATGGACAGGGATCAAGTACATATATGCGTGCGCGAGAGAGAGAGGTTTACTGAATTGAAGGAGACTGTGGACGAGTACGCGGCGGAGCAATAGGAGGATAATCGCATCCAAGAGATGAGAGTAGAGTTCTTAGCTTTGACGGCGACGGAGAGGCTCATTGATTCGACGGTCACACCGCCGTCCGATTCAGTAAAAAGGAAGGGTCAATGGGGTTTGCGTTGACCGATTAAGTTAAACCTAAACCGATTATCGATTTTAAGTACCTGGTTTGAATAAGCTTAAAACATAATCTCGTAATGTGTCTTTTGTGGAGTTAAGCTATTCAGCCTTAACTGTTTCTGGCCCTTCACGGCCCAGGTTTGCTGGTGATTCCCGACGGGAAAGACTTGGGCTTCTTACTTCTTAGCTACATTGTCAATTATCTTTCTTTATTAAAGGAAGATCATTTTCACATTTCTCTCCTTTTTTTTTCCCACATTTTTCTCCTTTTTTTTTTTGAATTATCTTTCTTTATTAAAGGGAGATCATTTTCACATTTCTCTCCTTTTTTTTTCCCACATTTTTCTCCTTTTTTTTTTTGAATTAACCGTGGAAATTCTGAGCCTTATGCCCGTAATCTCCTCCAGTACCCGGGACACATTTTTCTCCTTTGAGCAGAGATCGTTTGGATCTTCGTCTCTTCATAGAGAGAAATCGTTCTATCACTTCCTCTTTCTATTAAAAGTGATTTTTTTCTTTCTCTGATTCAATATCAAAAAAAAAAAAAACTTTTTAACTTATTTATTGATTTGTCATCGTGCGTAGCCATTTGCATGAACTCAGTAAATTTTGTTTCGACTAAACCTATAGGCTATAGGTAGAGATTGGTATATAACGTTATAATTTAAAATAACCAAGCCTCGCTATAGTGGATCTGTCGTGAAAGTTTTATTGACGCATTAGAGCTTAATCTCAGTTTGATGTTATTCTTTCATGAATCTATATGTTTTAATTTATTTTGTCTTTTATGACTTATTGTTGTAGTAAAAAGATGGATAATTCACTTTAATTGTTGATTGAATCACCAAAGTTCAAATTAATCAAATTAAAGATTTTGTGTTTGGTGCGGTCGAAGTTTTAGAAAATGATATTAGAGCGCACCGACCATCGGACAGGGGCGGAAATTCACAGCTTGTGAGAGGTGTGGAGCCTCGCTGATAGGGACGGTCGAAATGTTACATTAACCCAAAAACAAAAACAAAATCTTATTGGAATCCATGTATAATATTATGTTATAAAAATCTTATAAGAAAATAATTTATAACGTTAGTAAGATATTTGTTGTGAAATAATGATAGGGGATGGGCATATATTAAGGAGTGGTATTAGGATCAAAGTCTCTAGACTCCACTCGCATTGTTTGATTCTTCAAGGCATAGCAAAGAAGTGGCACATGGGTGCACCCAGCTTTCTTCATTGCTTCCCCTTTTCCCCTTTTCTCCTTTATTTTATCCTCTCCCTTTCCTTTCCTTTCAAACTAATCCGGTGACCTTAAAGAAATTAGTGACGTTTGCAGTTCAGCGTGTACCACCTTAATTAAAACTATTTAGTAAAAAAATGGTTACAAATTAGCGATATTAAAAGCCAATAACGGCAGTTTTTTGTACTCCTATTATTTTGAGTTGGTAAAAAGATGATTGTAGAGTTGCTAGTCAAAAAATGGCTCCAAACAAATTCAAAATATATTTAAAAAGTTGTTACATTATTCCATGCGTTATTCTGAGATTTTTTTTTTTGTTTTTACCAAAGTTTTACTATTTAAATAAAGAGAGCAAATGAGCATTATTCTGAGTTTTAGAACCAATGTATTGATATTTTACAGCAATATCTTCGGGGAATTGTTTTTTTTTTTTACACAAATGAAAATCTTCGGCAAAATTAGTTGAGTTTAATCCGTTGTGTATGTTACTTTAAAAGTTTAAATTTTAAACCTACAATAATAAATCAATATCTTATCGACAGGTCACGTTGTAGTGGAAGCAAGCATGTGAGTACGGGGAATACTAAATTAAATAAAATATCGTTTAAGATTGCAGAATTTCCGACTGAGGAATGTCAAATTGTATCATCTGCTTGATTTATACTTCTTGCTTCTGGGAAAAAGGACAAAAGTATTATTTTTCTTTCTCTCTTTCTGTACAACTGAAGAAAGGTTTCAGACGTAGCATTATCCTGTTTTTATGTATTTGTATTTCCTTGTTTCTTTTTTTCAACATTTAACTACATTTCTTATAACACAAAATTACAAATATAACAAGTTGATCCCTTTTGAATGTAAATTCCGATCCAAAAGTTTTAGGCTCATTTAGCCATAGGAGTTTAGCAATGAAGTCAGCATTTTATCGAGGTGGGAATGCTTAAAACAAGGTCTAGTTCTAAACTCATTCAGTCCAACATTCGGAATAGGAAACAATTAAAATATATGAAAGTTACTGTATATAAGTAAAATATACTCCTCTGACATGGAAAAGGGGTAAGCCATTGCTGATGCTGAAGTCGATTTATTAATTAAACTCAAACCCCCAATCATTTTTGTGAAAGAAAAATTCTGTTTCGAGTTATAATTTAAGTTGAGTTCCATCTGAGTTCTGAAGTTCCGCTATGGAGCTATGTCGTCTTCTTGTATACTACAATTATAGTACCTCTTATTTTTTACTCTACAAACTACAGTTATAAATACATAACTATTAAACCATCTATTGGACAAATCCAACACATTTCCAATATCCTATATATATTAATTGAGAAACATTTTTAAAGAGTAGGCTTACTTTTTGAACTATTTACAGTGGTGCCATTTTGCTGATGTGTCACCACCACACTTATTCTCACATTATTTTAATACAAATTTCCTTTTTTGATTAGACCAATTATATTGTATGGTTTTAACCATTTATTACTTTTAACTACTTTTAATATGCCCACAAAATTATGTTTTAATTTTCTGATTTTTTAAAATCGAATTTTCTGTTATGTGATGATTTATGATATAATGAAATATAATTTATACACAATTTATTATATACACAATACTATTTTTTTTTCTTAGGCAGAAAAATATGTTTACAATAAAAAAGACTTAGATATGTGTAGAAAAATATGTTTACAATAAAAAGACTTAGATATGTGTGATTTCAATACAAAAAATTACAAAATTATAACGAATTAAAACGAATTTTTTTGAAATATTACAATGGTGCCATTTTGCTGATGTGTCACCACCACACTTATTCTCCCATTATTTTAATACAAATTTCCTTTTTTGATTAGACCAATTATATTGTATGGTTTTAACCATTTATTACTTTTAACTACTTTTAATATGCCCACAAAATTATGTTTTAATTTTCTGATTTTTTAAAATCGAATTTTCTGTTATGTGATGATTTATGATATAATGAAATATAATTTATACACAATTTATTATATACACAATACTATTTTTTTTTCTTAGGCAGAAAAATATGTTTACAATAAAAAAGACTTAGATATGTGTAGAAAAATATGTTTACAATAAAAAGACTTAGATATGTGTGATTTCAATACAAAAAATTACAAAATTATAACGAATTAAAACGAATTTTTTTGAAATATTACAATGGTGCCATTTTGCTGATGTGTCACCACCACACTTATTCTCCCATTTTTTAATACAAATTTCCTTTTTTTCATTAGACTAATTACATTATATATCTTTATCAATTTATTACTTTTAATATAACCAGAAAATTATGTTTTAATTTTTAGATTCTTTAAAATCGAATTTTAGGTTATGTGATGATTTATAATATACATCATATTACACAATACCTTTTTTAACATGAATAAAACAATAGTTTAAAAAATATTATTTAATGAAATATAATTTATACACAATTTATGATATACACAATACTTTTTTTTTGCTTAGGCAGAAAATATGTTTACAATAAAAAGACTTTGATATGTTTGATTTTAATAAAAAAAGTAAGAAAATTAAAACAAATTAAAACATATTTTTTAGGTTACAATAAAAAATACTACGATATGTGTGAATTTAATATATAAAAAGATTAGACTAAAATATTTTACTATAATTTAATTTTTAAATTATACAAAAATAAATAAATAATAAATTATTTATCATGCGCAGGGCGCATGTTATCACCTAGTATTATATAAAAAGTGAGTGTCTCACAAGGGGATGACACATCAGCACTTACCTTTGTGACACATCACCCTTTAATTTTTTTTTAAATAATCAATTAAATCAATGACTTTTTATATGTTTTTTAAATGCATTTTGGAAAAACAAATGTGGTTTTAACAAAAAAAAAAAAATTAAATCAATGACTTTTCATCTCTTCTTTAAATGCATTTTGAAAAACCAAATGTTGTTTTGACAAAAAAAAAACGTTTTGTAGTTTTACGGATTTTTCAAATGTATTTTTTTTAGGTTTGGTGCAAA
Organism: Alliaria petiolata; assembly: GCA_020283515.1. Lineage (NCBI taxonomy): Eukaryota > Viridiplantae > Streptophyta > Magnoliopsida > Brassicales > Brassicaceae > Alliaria > Alliaria petiolata. The sequence goes on along the minus strand of JAHZTW010000002.1, from coordinate 71,175,385 downwards.
AATGCAGATTTATGTTTTCGGTAGAAAAACGTGGTGTATAGATTTTGTCGAGAAAACACGATGAAAATTTTGACGAAAAATAATATTTTGCGGTTTTAACAAGAAATCATAATTTTCCAAGTTTTGGTGGAAAACGCATTTTGTAATTTTAGCGGAAAAACAAAGTTTTTGATAGGATAATGCAATTTTATATTTTTCACGGAAAAACAAGATTTTAAGGTCTTAACAAAAAAACGATTTTGCAGTTTTAATGAAAAACAAAGTATTTATAGTTTTGACATAAAAATGTGGTTTTGATGGAAAAATATGATTTTGTGGTTTTACCGGAAAAAAATTATTTTGATCGGAATCAAATTTTATAAAAAATATTATAATCATATAGGATTCAAGATGAAATTTTACAAAAAAGCTTCATAAGTTCTAACACTATATTAATTTGTTGTACTTGCAATTTAAGTTGTTGTTTTCATAAGACATAATTCAAAATAGTTGGATAAAATAATACGGTGATGTGGTTTCAAAATAGTTAGACAAAATAATATGGTGTTGATAGCAAGTTACTAAAGTTTTCAATTATGTATAACATGATTATCAATAATTTTTTTTATAAAGTATTTATCAAACTACTATTCTAAAAAATTATTAAAACATTATATCTTAAAAACCCGCGGGTATTCATCTAGTAAACCTAATAATTAAATCCATGTGTTTAGGGTTTTAAACAAGTAGAGTAGTATATAAATATTTTTTTTTGATGAAAACTTTCATTATAATTCTAGAAGTTGGCATACAGCAATTCTCCTTCTTCGTCTTATTATATAGCAATCGAAAATCTCTTTAGCTTAGTGTTCTTGAATTAAGTTTTTTTTTTGGCATATAAATAAGAGAAAATTTATTCAATAACCACAAAATAAATAAAAACCTACAAACTAACCAATTTATCTCTCTATCTCTTCCTATCTCTCTCTAACATTTTTGTTACTTTGTTAATTTTTTTTCTATTTTGCTTATTAACCAAATTGACCCTATAAATAAAACGCAATAAGCTATTTCAGTTTCTATCTTAAGAAAGTGTTTTGAACATAATTGTACCGGATTTATCATTCATCCAATAGGTGGTTTAATAATAATTGTATACATTTTTATTTATTTGCTTTTCGCCAGTATTTTTCTGTTAAAATCTGAAATTAAATTTAAAATTACGTGTTAAGAAATCTGTATAAAACAAGTGCAAGTGAATGTATTATATGCATGACATTCGTCAAATTTTGGGGGTCTTAAAATCTACCAAATAATTTGATTGTCAAACAACACGCCTCTGCGTCTATTACATTTATGAACATGATGATCATATCTTTATTCCTAACTTACGGTTGATTATCTTGAGTGATCTCTAAGAATATGATTCTAAATATTACTAGTAAAATAGCTGTTACAGTTCATATACTTTTCTTATCGTCGTCCATTGGTTTTTACAAAGGGATAGAACCAACTAACCTTTCTTGAGAAAAAAGAGAAGAAGCATTATCCCTCGAAAAAGGTAAAAGGGAAACATATATTTGGGACATCGAACATTTTCCCTCTTTTCACGCGCAAAGCATCTAATCTTCACTAATTACTAATTACACCTTTTTCTTACTAATAATCAGACACTTGAACATATTGACCACGTCAACATATTTTAATCATAATAACTGATTATCTACCTATATTTTATTAGCAAAAGTTAATACATATCATATCGATTGTTTATAATAAAATGAAGATTAGATGCTTTGCGCGTGTAGAAAGTTAACATAAAATGAAAATTGAATGGTGTTCTTTTTTCTGTTAACCAAGTTTTGAAAATAGAATGTACAAACAAAATAAAAATCTGAAAAGAGAATTTGTGGTTAGTCGTCTTAATGAAAGGTGAAATGCTTATTTAATTAATCAAAAAAAATCTCATAAAACCTCCCAACAAAATTCTGTGACATTCAAGATATAATGATTAGGCCTTCTAATAGTTAAAATGAAAAAGTTGGATACCGTTGTCAATACAAATTAAAATAAATTCTTCTTCTACAAAATTTAGGTTCATTCGATATTACTATTATTTTTCTATTAATTTCAGTTTTTTAGTAGTTAAACACCAAAAGTTAAAATTTTAAAATGTTGGAAGAGATACGGCGACACAATTCACTGTAAGCTACTACATAGAAAAACAGTAGAAAACATAGTACTAATTTCTCTTTACTTACTTAGTTTATTGATTAATCTGAAAAGTAGCATGTTCGAACTTAGTGTTTAAGAAGAGAGAATGGATTTAATTAATAGTACTAATCTTGCGTCATCCTTTCGCTGTCTTGTCAAATCTAATAGAGGGAGAGGGAGAGAGAAACAACTGTAACAGCATTTAAAATCTCTTTTTTTTTTCTCTTTTCTCTAATTTCATTCTCTTCTCTCTCTCTCACTAGAGAAAACAAAAAAAAAAAGAATACGAAAGAGTTCTCAATCTCAACTCTCTCTCTCTCTCTAGGTTAGCATCATTCTCTCCTCGTGTGACTCCTAATCTGAAAACCAGGGAGCATTTGGATCCCAGCTTCGTCTCTGTATGTGATTTGACTATCTCTCTCGAAATCTGCATTATTCAGCTCAGTGCTGATTCCTTTTTTCTGGCCTACATAATCCGTATAGGTGGTGTCCAGCATTTCTGGGATCCCGCGGGGATTCGGGAGTGTCCAAAGCGATCAGATCGGAGATGTCGGATGTTTCCGGCGACGGAGATGTGTCGGCGACGGTAACCGAGCAGGCTGCGCAACCCGCGGCGTCGTATCCGTCACTGACGGTGTCGGCGTCTTACAAGGAGAGCGGCGGAGGTAAAAGCTCCTCGAAGCGAAGGCCAATTAGGCCGAGCTTCGACGCCGCCGCCGACAATGAGTTCATCACTCTCCTCCATGGCTCGGATCCAGTGAAAGTGGAGCTTAATCGACTAGAGAACGAAGTTAGAGGTTTGAACAAAAAAAAAAAAATGTTTGCTCGATCTAGTTGTTTATGCGTCGATTCGATTCTATGTCTTAGCTTCTTTTTTTTTTTTTTTTTTTGGTGCTGCCTGATTTAGTTTCTTTCCTCTTTTGGTATGCAGATAAGGATCGGGAGTTAGGAGAAGCACACGCTGAGATCAAAGCGCTAAGGTTATCTGAGAGGCAGAGAGAGAAAGCTGTTGAAGAGGTGTGTGTTGTTACTTGTTGTATTCTGATTTTCTATTTTTGTCTCGTGTTGTGTTCGTTTGAAATTCTACAAGGTTTTTTTTTTTTTTTTTTTTTTTCCAGTTTCACATTTAGCAATTTCTTAAGAGAAGTTCAATCATTTCTCGATTTTTATTTTTTTGGGTAGATTCTCCTTTTTTTTTGTTTTTTTTGGTTTCAAGTAATCAATAATGGTTGCTAAATTTCACATGTCAGTTGTGGTCACTTTATGTCTTCATTTCACCTCAAATTCTAAGTTAACTTTTGTTGGTTGAAGAATTCATTTATCATGAATGGTTCAGGTGCATTTATCCCAGTGGGTACTAGGCAATAGTAACATTCAGAATTTTACTGCCACTTAGTTTTGATCAGTTATTGCATCATGTGTTTGTTCTTGACTTTTATGTTTCAACTGTCAGGGATTTGTACATTCTCTTTCTTGGTCCAAGTAGTTGCAAGTGAGTTTTCATGCTTTGGATTGACTTTTTTCCTCTTATGTTTTTTTTTTTTGGAATATTAGCTTACTGAGGAGCTAGCCAAGTTGGATGAGAAGCTCAAGTTGACTGAATCCATTCTCGAAAGCAAAGTATAGCTCGATAATCCTTCCTTAAGCTCGACTATGTTCACCTTTCAATTTTTTTTTTAATATACTAATAGGCATATGATATCAACCGTGGTTGCAGAATCTAGAAATCAAGAAAATCAATGAGGAGAAGAAAGCCTCAATGGCTGCTCAGTTTGCTGCTGAAGCCACCTTAAGAAGGGTCCACGCTGCCCAAAAGGATGACGACATGCCTCCAATTGAAGCCATCCTTGCTCCGTTAGAAGCTGAGCTTAAGCTTGCACGATCAGAGGTACTATTTCCGTTGCCTTATTAAGCTTTTAATTGCTTGATCTCTACCTACATATGGGGATATTGAAAATTAGCGAAGTCACTGATCAACTGCCTTGTTTCTGCATAGATTGGGAAGCTTCAAGAAGATAACAGGGCTTTGGATCGTCTGACTAAATCAAAGGAAGCTGCCTTACTTGATGCGGAGAGGACCATTGAAGGTGCCCTGGCAAAAGCAGCCATGGTTGATGATCTTCAAAACAAGAACCAGGAGTTAATGAAACAAATAGAAATCTGTCAGGTTCTGTAGTTGTCATCTCATTCTTTGTATTTGCTTAAACACGCTAGAGATGGGATCTATACCCATCACACGTCGTTTTGCCATCAATCTGACTAAATTTATTGTATGATATAGGAAGAAAACAAAATTCTAGACAAAATGCATAGGCAGAAGGTTGCTGAAGTGGAAAAGCTCACTCAGACAGTACGGGAGCTGGAAGAGGCTGTTCTTGCAGGTGGTGCTGCTGCAAACGCCGTGAGGGATTACCAACGGAAATTTCAAGAGATGAATGTAACTAAACAAAACTTCACAAGACTGCCAAAAAAGATAGCTAAATTCTCTAGTTTCTTGCCACAAGAATTGCCTACTGATGAAGGAATTCTATTCTTGCTGTGTCTTTCAGGAAGAACGGAAAACTCTTGACCGAGAGCTTGCACGTGCAAAGGTTACAGCAAACAGAGTTGCCACGGTGGTAGCAAATGAGTGGAAAGATGGTAACGATAAAGTGATGCCTGTGAAGCAATGGCTTGAAGAAAGAAGGTTTCTACAGGTTTAATTAGATATGATGGCCCTCTCTCCTAGATTCTTAGGATGCAGATTTTTTGCAGTGAGCAAGGCACAGCCATATCGTCATTCTCAGCTCTTGTTTCTCTACTCTTTGCAGGGAGAAATGCAGCAACTTCGCGATAAGCTTGCCATAACAGATCGAGCTGCTAAATCCGAAGCACAGTTAAAAGTAATGATCTTTGCACTAGTCAGCTTCTCTCAGTTGATTTTGTTTCACACAACAAAAAGTAAGATATTTGTTTGTGCAATTACCAGGAAAAGTTTCAGCTGCGGCTTAAAGTGCTTGAGGAGACACTTAGAGGAACTTCAACCAGCACCACCAGGAACACATCCGAGGCAAGAAGCATGAGTAACGGACCCTCTCGCAGGCAGTCCTTTGGTGGAGCTGAGAACTTACAAAAATTTCCATCAAACGGTTCTTTATCAAAGAAAGCTCCAGCTTCTCAGATGAGACATTCCTTGTCTATTAATTCGACTTCTGTGTTGAAGAATGCTAAAGGAACATCTAAGTCATTCGATGGAGGCACAAGATCCCTGGACAGGGGCAAAGCACTCTTAAACGGACCTGGGAATTATTCTTTCAGCAAGGCTTCTGATGACTCTAAGGAACCAGAGTCAGCTGATGGGTGGAAAGAAAATTCAGAGGAGAAGCCACAAAGTGAAAGCCCTGCAGCAGCAACTGAGGACAGTGTCCCAGGTGTTTTGTATGATTTATTACAGAAAGAAGTAGTTTCTTTAAGGAAAGCCTCTCATGAAAAGGATCAAAGCCTCAAAGACAAGGATGATGCCATTGAGGTAGAATTTCTACATATATTTTTTTGTATGCAGATATGAATCTGTTCTTGTTGTAAACGGAGGGAGTACGATAATTTGAGGTTTGCAGATGCTAGCGAAGAAGGTGGAAACATTAACAAAGGCAATGGAGGTGGAAGCGAAGAAGATGAGACGGGAAGTTTCGGCGATGGAGAAAGAAGTTGCTGCAATGCGCGTGGAGAAAGATCAGGACAACAGAGCAAAAAGGTTTTCAAATAGCAAGAGCTCATCCAACACTGCCCAGATTCTTGCGGGAAGGTATATCCGTTTATAGCTTGCTATACAATTGTCAGAGTTTCTTTTCATAAATCTATATAGTTAGATTGTCTGATAGAGACAGTTTAGTATTCAGACTGACTTTGGTGTTTGGATTTGCGCGCAGAGCTGCTGGAAGAAGTGGGTTAACGAAGAGTACCCAGTGAGGGGAAGCTTCCATAATATTGTTATAGGCTCGTTATTATTAAGCGGTTTAATCTTATATCATGGTTTTTACTTTGTGTTTTCTTACATCATGTGATTGATTGCATCACCATATAACTTAGCATGCTAATAATCCCATCCTCACACCTATAACCCAGTAAAAAAAGAGAAGAGTTTCAGAGAGTTTGTGACGTAGATCGGGTTTTAAACTGGTTAGAGAGAGAGGAGAAGAAAAGCCGAGGAGGAGAGAAATGTTGACATTTTGGCTAACGTTTTGTCTCTTTTTTCGGAAGTTAGTTTGTTTGGGTGTATAGGTTAGAGAGCTTTGTACTAGAGAGAGAGAGAGAGAGTTTGTGTACCTCTGATTCCTTATTTGTTTGTATTCTATTTCTACTACGGTCTTTGTGTGATTATTCGTTTGTATTTTGGGTTTGCTGATATATGAGATATATGATTTATATATATGCCTTTATTCATATCTTGAAGCTCTCTGTATCATTTTGCTCCTCTGTCTCACGCTTGATAACTTTTTTCTTATAGATTCTTGTCTGAGTTCGGCTTTGCATTTCTTGATAAGACAAAAGAGAGGATCTAGGTTTCGCCATTAGGAGGGACTTGGTTTGCAAATCAAATTCCCAAAGAACACAATCTCGAGCTAAGGAAGAAAAAGAACAATCTTTAGCATAACCCCACACATACAAACACAAAATGACAAAACTCATCTCGCTCGGGAAAGAAACACGTAATGAACAAGAACAGAGGACACAAGAGCGTTAAAAGATTCCAACAACCTTGATCAAATAACAACATTTGGTATTTTGACGAGTCTCTTAAATCACACAAGGCGTCTGCAGAGAGTGACACCATCACCGATGGAGACTTGAGATAGCTCGATGCGAGGATCAGAAGCGAGCCGCTTGTTCAAGTCCATGAGGGCTGTTCTGTTCTCCCTCAGGTGCTCTGGCACGCTTTCCTCTTCCTCCGCCAAAAACCCAAACCATAATGTGTTATCAAACGCTATTATCCCACCAACCTTCACCAGCTTCATTAGTCTCTCGTGTACGTTGGCGTAGTTTGGTTTATCAGCATCAACAAATGCGAAATCAAACTCCGGTTTTGGATTCTCCTGTGGTTCATCATCATGCACATAAAACCAACGTCATCATAAAACGTCTTGCTTTTGCCATCTTTCATAAACAATATTTTATAAAGAAGCCGCAAACTAAACTAAACATATCTAGATTAAGAAAATATAACAAAAAGAAGCACAATATATAATAATTGATAATAGTAATGTAACAAAAACAAAAAGACATGACTGATATATTATTGATAAAGGATTACGTACGGCCAACATCTTGTCTAAGGCCTGAAGACCATCAGATTGGATGAAGTTGATTTTGTGATCAACACCAGCATTCTTGATGAACTCTAGACCCACCTCGTAAGCTTCTTTATCAATGTCTATTGCAGTAACCTATACATTAAGATGTTAGCTCTTTTTCATTTTTCATTTGATTTTTGAGTCTGTTGTATACATACACGGCCATCCTCAGGCAAAGCGAGGGCCGTAGTTAGCAGCGAATAACCGGTGAAAACACCGAGCTCGAGCGTATTTTTGGCATTCATCATCTTTATAAGCATCGCTAGGAAATGCCCCTCATCAACCGGTACTTCCATCTCGCTTCTGCGTATATAAACACAAATTATTAGCTATTGTTTTTTTTGTTTTTATAACTTAGGGAATCCCAAACCTATGCAAGGAACCAGACTAATCCCGAAAGAGGTGTAGGCCACGGATGATTATTAGCTATTGTTTGTATAATAATATATCATTTGAGTTGATTTGATTAACGTATTTACGTCTCAACGACGTAGCCAATTTAGGTACTGATTGTTTGCGTTTGTTTTTGTGAACGCAAACAAATGTTTTAAAAGTGATAAAAAATAAAAATCACATATAAAAATGCGCGCCATTAGTATCAGTTCACTTATGTAAGTGTATGTAAGTACATATCTAGGATGTAGCGTTATAAACTTAAAGACATATAAGCTTAAAATAATTAAGACATATAAGCTTAAAATAATTAAGACATATAAGCTCTTGCAAAATATTAGCTCAAGTCAACTAATGGTTAGAGAAACATGGACAAGGGGAGGTTGTGGGCATGCCAGACTTACAAATTGCCATACTTTTGGACCGTAGCTTCTCGTAATTTCTTGAGCTGTTCATGCTCTCTTGGATACGCCGTCGTTTCGTAGATGTACTGTTTCACATATCACAAGGTTTGATTCATATATAACCACAAGCGTTTAATATATGTTGGTAGGAATCATCACGGAAAATCACTAATGATAAAACATCTTCTCATATGACAAAAGAAAGTTGTATTTTGGAAGATCAAGGAATCCGAACAAAACAATTAGGGAGAAATTAGAGTGACTAAACGACCTTTTTAAGAGCCTCGCTCTTGAGGATCCCTTTGGGCGGAAGCAGTTTCTCCATAGCTCGCTCTCACTCTCTCTCTCTCTCTCTCGTGATGCCTTCAGCTTCAAAAGCTTTGCAATGCCAATGAACATTTAATAAACTCTATTACTTCCCCTTTTTGTTTTGTTTTTAGTGGTCTCTCTTTGTGACTTTATTTATTTAAACAGCGAATCTCAAAAGTTAATGATGATATCAATAGGCTGGCACCACGTTTACCCCCTTTTGTAATTTTCTTAAACAATGTATGACATCAATAGGCTGGCACCACGTTCACCCTTTTGTAGTTTTCTTAAACAGTATATACATTTTTATTTTTTTATGTATTTCCTTCGTTTCAAATTAATTGTCTTTTTACGATTTTTTTTTGTTTTAAATTAATTGTCATTTTATATTTTTAATGCAAAATTTTGACAAAAATTCTGTTTTTGTCTTTATTTTATTAGCTCATTAATTAATTATATCAAATAAATAAGAGGTAAAAGAAAAAATTTAAATATTTTTTTAATGTGTGAAAAAAATTTAAACTACAACTAATATGAAACAGCTGGACTATATATTTTCTTAGTATTTTTCTTAGTATAACAAATATATTTTTTTATTAAGATTTACTTTTTATGTATATATTAATTTAGTTTACTAATCAAACTCTTTTAATGATAGTTCAAAAAATTTGAAAACGGGTTTTGTTTCGTTGGATCGCACCATCATTTTTGTATTGCTAAAAGTTGCAAATTTTTATTTGTTTCATCTCACCAGTTAAATTTTACATTCAAACTTGTGAATTATTATGATCTACTCCTTTTTTTTTAAATGGAGTATTCGTTTAATGGAATAAGCTTATCCAGTTGGTGAACGAGTCTCGATTTTTTTTGTTTTTGAACCATCCCCTATATATTAATTGAGAAATATTTTTAGAAAGTATGTTTATTTTTTGAACTATTTACAGTAGTGTCATTTTGCTAATGTGTCACCAACACACTTATTCTCCCATTATTTCAATACAAATTTCCTTTTTTGATTAGACTAATTACATTGTATATGGTTTTAACCATTTATTACTTTTAACTACTTTTAATATGCCCACAAAATTATGTTTTAATTTTCTGATTTTTTAAAATCGAATTTTCTGTTATGTGATGATTTATGATATAATAAAATATAATTTATACACAATTTATTATATACACAATACTATGTTTACAATAAAAAAAAGACTTAGATATGTGTGGAAAAATATGTTTACAATAAAAAAAACTTAGATATGTGTGATTTCAATACAAAAAATTAGAAAATTAAAACGAATTTTTTTGAAATATTTACAATGGTGCCATTTTACTAATGTGTCACCACCACACTTATTCTCCCATTTTTAATACAAATTTCCTTTTTTCATTAGACTAATTACATTATATGTCTTTATCAATTTATTACTTTTAACATAACCAGAAAATTATGTTTTAATTTTTAGATTCTTTAAAATCGAATTTTAGGTTATGTGATGATTTATAATATACATCATATTACACAATACTTTTCTTAAAAATGAATAAAACAATAGTTTTTAAAAATATTATTTAATGAAATATAATTTATACACAATTTATGATATACACAATACATTTTTTTTGTTTAGGCAAAAAATATGTTTACAATAAAAAAAGACTTCGATATGTTTGATTTTAATAAAAAAGTAAGAAAATTATAACAAATTAAAACATATTTTCTACGTTACAATAAAAAATACTACGATATGTGTGATTTTAATATATAAAAAGATTAGACTAAAATATTTTACTATATTTAATTTTTAAATTATACAAAATTAAATAAATAATAAATTATTTATCATCTAGTAAAAAAAAACTCTGTTTTTTTGGGTTTTTAACTCTCCCAACAAAGTCCCATATTGGGCCTCGAGAAAAACCCCTAATCCGAAAACAAAGTGGGCTTAAAACCTCAAGATAGCCCAAACTCTAAATCAGCTAAACCAAAGCTTAACCACTAGACCTAAACCTAAACCAAAGACTAAACCTAAACTTAACCGGAGGACGCCCTAATCTACGACGAGCTAACCGGAGTCTCAAATTTTTTTCTAAAGAACAACTCAAGCTCACATTCCATATTGTTTTTTACCAAATTACTTGTGCTCATGTAGATCCAAATGAGGTCCTGTAGACTGGAGGTAGAAAAAGTATAACTTCAGAGAAATTTTGTGGTATATACATAACATTTGTGGTATATACATAACATTTGTGGTATATTTGTTAGGAGAAAAGTAGCGAATGTAGAAAAGAAGAAACATGTGTTGATTTGGTGGTAAATTTTAACCACGTGGATCACATATATATTGTCCAAGGAGACTCATGGTCAGGAGGATGTGATCCAACGTAACGGCTGTGGTGCATCATCGATGGTATATAGGTGGGAGTGCCATGGTCCGGGCCCATCCCAGGATCCAATAATGAATATGCAACTTAATTACTTTCGGTCTACTCATCTGAAAGTCTTAGTAAGCTCTGCTCAACGAACCTTGAACTTACTAGCATGCAGAATTTTCGTGAATATATATGTTTGATTGTGTTCTCTTCAGTGAACATTGTTCTTAGTTTAGTTGAACCAAACCTCAACGATCAAACATGAAAATAAATGATGTGTTGTGTTTTTAACCTATTTTAACCCACGTTTTTTATGGACCTTTTCGAATCAAAATATGTTTTAGAGTATTTTAGTTTTTTTATCGAGTCTTTACAAGCTGTAGGTCATTTTGATGAAAATAATGAATCCATAAATGTGAAATGATGAATAATAAAACTAATTTTAATTTGATGGAAGTATTTTACACATTTTAAAAAGATTTTGTTATCAAAATTCAAACACTTATAGTTTTTTTTTTGGTCATCTTATACCTTCAAAGTAAACTGGATGAAATACAAAAAAAAAATACATAGGAGAGATGGAGATTTTTCCAGCGATTTCACAAATGAATGGAAATCCCAGAAACACAAACCCCGAAGCATCGGGAGTACATACTACTACAATAAAAACGAAAATAGAAACACATTGAAATCAAAAGAAACTGATTCGAAAAGAACACACCTGAGGCTAATGGAATTGAATAGAAAGAACTTCCTCTGCATTAATAAGCAGAGGAAAGTATATGTTAAAAATGTAAATAAAAATAAGAAAAAAAAATCTATAATAAGAAATCCTAAAACAATGTAAAACATATTTCTGTGGTGGTACTTCTGATTATTTTCTTTAAAAAAAAAGGAGAAGATAACTCTACGAAGAAAATCATGGGCTAGTTTGGACATTAACAATGGCTCATTCTAAGCCCAATATGACCCAAAGACAGAGCTAGGGTTACCTCTGCCTCCCTCTTCCAATGGCATATATAAATTGTGTGGTGATGAGACCGTAGTACAAATCACCTTCGTCGCTTTTTGTAACTTAATCTTCGAATTTCTTTATTGAATTTTCTATCGTATTGATTCTATTATCGTTTTTATCGTTTTCATAAAATTTATTTCGTATCCATCTCTACTTCGGTATGAGGCTATGGATCTTATTTATGTAGTAATTGCCTCCGATGATGATCAAAACATAACTTTCGTTCTTCCGAGATTCATTATGCGGAGAATTTATGGAGACCTGAACTGAGTGGAGGCATCTATCTTAATTTGATTTACTCGTAGTTTTATTAAAACATAAAAGTTTTTTATTTTTTTTATTTGAAAGGTATGTTTCTGGGTTTGCTCTGATGATGTTAAAACTTATAACTTTCGTTCTCCTGAGATTTTAATGTGCTGAAAAAATATGGAGACCTGAACTGAAGAGTTACTTGTAGAAAGATCCGTCTTTTGTTTTGGTGATTATCTATTTTCGTTTATAAAATAAAATTTGCAAAGCCCAATTGAATATATGACCTTGGTTTGATCTTGCTCCTAGATATTTTGGATCTGGTTTGCCTATAGCAATGAGACTGCTGGTTTGTAAGACCAGTGTTTAGAAATTAGGTTAGGAAATATCGTTTTGACACATTATTCAATAAAAGAAACATTATTTCAGTAATCTTACTATCTCATATTATCAACCACTCAAGGACGTTCCAAAACAGAATTTATCGATAAAGTACCATCATTTGTTTCCATTGTACACACTGCCCTTTACCACATTGGACTTAAGCTAAGATGTAATTAAAATGGATGCTTGACAATAAGACCAATGTGAAATCTGAGTTTCTAATATAAATAGGTCCAGAGCGATGGAGAGTCTGATGTTACGAAACAGACACTAAAATGGCTAGAGGCATTTCAATCTTTAATAACCAACACACACCATTTAATTAACAATAAAGGAAATATTCAGCAGAAGAAAATTTTCCAACTTAACAACATGCCAGCATAAACCAAACTGAGAATTCTTTTAATTTATTTGGAAAAGGCCTAAACCGTGAATGTTGTCCTTGCTAGGCATTATTTACTCTTGAATTGGCCAAAGTTATTGGATACCACAAGGCATTGTTTCACAAGGTGATAACATATCAATCACGGAGTGTGGATCTTTGAGGCATGCTTGGTCAGATAGATATAAACATCGCAGGCAAGAAGAATGACACTTGACACCAGAAGCCAAAAAGTAACAAACACCCAAGAAATAGACAGCTCTGGTGAGGAGTGTTTTTAAGTCTCAATCTAGTAATGGAAACATACACACGTGAGATTATAAGATCAAGACATGTTACACTTTGCTCAACAGTTGCGCAAAACAAATTGATGTTGTATCAGCAATACGATCTAGCTCAGACTGGCTCATCAGGATTCAGGGCTCTTATTGGCATGACCATCAACAATTGACAGAAATGAGTCGAGGCAGGCAATATTTTTATTAAGTTAAAAAAAAAGAAAAATTAATTAAAGAAGAAAAACCCTAAACAAAAATCGATCAACTTGACTGGCTTGGCTACAGATTACAGGCTCCATAAATTATTTGAAAAAATAAATTGCGAATTGATCAAATGGTATGTGTATCTCTAAAGTCTTGTAAGTCACTATCAAACTCAGAGGAGACAATGTAGAGCGCGCATGGTCATGGAATGGTTACAGTGTGTACAACAAAAGCAGTTCAATACCAGTATTTTGTGTGTCTCTCTCACTCTCTCTCTGTGTAACTTCAAAGACAATCCAAAGGATCTGCGAATCATCAGTGTCTACTTCCGATCTCTCCGCTTCCGTTCTGCTCTCTGCCTCTTGTCGTCTTCCCACTCACGGTCATACAATCTATAACAAGGTCAAGGAAATTTGCTATTTTTGGATATGGAATTTGCAACTCTGAAGATACCATCATCAATGATGCATCATATAAGGGACTACTGTTTCATGATGCAAACTCAAGCAGAGAGATTATATAAAGTTTGGTAACGATGCTCTTTTTTTAAGGATACGGGTCAGGATCACGACGAGCCATCTTGCTGAAAGCTTCTTTACCCATAAGTCTGATGCTTGGCTCTTCAAGATAACCTCCATGTTGAGTGATATTACTACTCTTCCGCTCTCTGCCTTCGTACGATGATGGTCCCACACCGATTGATAAAGATGACTGATGTGGCATTGGAGAGTATTCCCCTGGCTCTGCGGACGAGACTTGTTGATCCCTCTTAAGCTTCCTTCTCTTGGAGGCTTCAAAATCATCTTTCAAAGGGATACTTTTTTCTCTTTCCCTCTCTCTTTCCCTTTCTCTTTCTTCTCCCTGCATAAAGTTGACATAAGATGTTTATTCCTATCCTCAAAACAGCGAGATCATTGCGGAAAAAAGTCCATGAGAAAACCTGATAAAATATGTATCGAACAATAATGTACTTCAGGATATCATAAACGAGTTACCATAACACAAGATCATATAAGAGAAAACAATAAGAAACCATGATGATGCGTTTATGCAACAGCAGATATTCTCAAGTATTTAATACCAACCGGGGTAAAGAGTGAGCCCATGTTACCTTCACAGTGATTGTTTCTCGGTCATCTCGCTTTCGATCACGAAAATCGTCATCTCTTCTACGCTTTGCATCGTCCACGGCAACAGTTGAATTCTCCTCAGAGCGTCGCCTCTCTCTTTCATCATGCCTCGGGGAAAGCCTCTGAGAATGCCTTGTACTTCCAGCCCTTCTTTCGGGTTCTTCTTTCGAGGCCATAGATTGTGGTACGATGTTAGGAGGTAAAGGTGGAGGTGGGGGTAAACCTTGAGAATGAAAATGATCATCGGGATGAGTTTTCTCAAGTGCTGCCTCACTATGACGCGGTTTGGTTCTATCATCTTTGTTTCTTTCATCCTTGTTTCTATCATAACTCCTAATTGTTCCTTTATCTAAAGTCTTCTCAACTGATCGCTCTCTACCATGACGTTCCAAGGATTTATCTCGTACTTTCTCCACATCATCTCCGCGAGCTTTATCAGAACGCTCCACTCTGTCTCTGTGGTCTCGGTCCTGTCTTTCATTACCCTTATCCTTTGACCTATCTTGATCCCTATGGGTGCTTTGGTCATCAGTGGCTGTTTTGTTTAAATCCACCCGAGCCTCTGCTGATCTGTCTCGATCACTCGGCCGAGCCTCACTGTCATGCTCTTTGTGCTCAGCATCTCCTTTACGGCGTTTACTTATTCTGTCACTATCTTCAACAGCATTAGCTCGTTTTTGTAACCTATCACTCGATCTCAAAGAAGTGTTAATTTCATGCCTAGGGGAATGAACAGTCCGAGAAGATTGCTTTTGTGTATCTGAGGCTTCAGCACCATCATCTTTCACTGCATCAGAGATTAAAGTTAGAATACCTGAACAGTCCATCCAGCTTTCATTAGCTTCCATGAACATCTAATGATTTTGTGAGTGAGATCAAACCTTTGGACGAACCAGTAGCTAAGCTACCATTGGCTGCTGTGCTGGGAGAAGCTTTGGTCAAACCTGCTTGCCTGCTCTCCAGATAAATAAGATCTTTGTCAGCTGTGGATGTTCTTCCAACAGCTTTACCAGACTTTCCATCATCTTTTCCAGAATCTTGTTTTGTTGATTTGTTCATCGATGCAACCCGTTTAGAGGAAGGTTTCAACTGCCAACCAAAAAATAATTATACATGATACAAAGTTGGATCCCAAAATCTTCCTGAAAAGTTGATTAGCTATTTTTTTTTGGCATATTGCATTATCTTGGGATCAAATCAACCCAGGGCACACGTGAAGGGATAGGTTAAACACAGTCCATATGTCTACACGGCAATCCCAAATACAATATCTCAGAATCACTTCCCTAAATCAGTCCTTTAGAAAAGGAGCTATCAAAAAAGAAGAATGGGCTCTACCAAACAAATAAGTTAGAATAGGAAGCATAAATTTCCGTGAAGTGCTAGTGACAAATTCGGGATTCATAAGTAAAGCAGGGGTTGCTAACTTAACAAATAAAAGAGCAAAGAATAGTGTGTTACCTCGGCTTCAGAATATTTTGAAGCAGCTTTGACAGGATTCTCATCAGATATTCTGGGAGATTTATCTGTTTCCTTTTGTTCCATTGACTTCTTAGACATGGATGGTTGGACATCCACTGGATTGCCTCCCTTTGATTTTGGATGTCCTTGATCAGGTTTTGAAGGTATATTTTCCGTTCTTCCATCTGGTGGTTTAGTTTTTGACAACTGGTCCTTGCCGCCAGATTCAGGCTGCTGGTTAACCGTAGCTCTTCCCCCAGTTGTTTCACCTTGGGAGACACCACCTACCAAGCCATTCTGTGAAGGAGCATGTTTTGGAGTATGTACTGGCGGAGCCTTTAGTTCAAGGAAGCCCATGCTAAATTCTTCGTCTGTAACCCATGACGGCTGCAAATAATCAGACATTCAGTGAAAATTGCATAAAACACTGAACATGAATTGCTATGGTTAGCACTCACTTTTCTTGCAGACAGAGCAGCGGCAACACCAGTTGCCAAGACCTTAAGGTCCTCTCGCTCATCATTTTTAATCTTGGCTACCTGTGAGACCAGACCAAGAAAGAAAGGAAACATTAATCTTCTCGCAAAGAAAACACATGAAAAGATAGAAATCACACCAATTTAAAGCAGATTCATAAGACTGGCTAGTAAAGAGGTACTTGCCCGTTTCTCGAGGTTGAATCCAGCCTTCCGAGTAACCGGGAAAACACCAGATATTTTTGTTAACATAATTAGGGCATTACGAATCTCCATGTATTCATTTGATTCCAGACACTGGTTCAAAAGCCGTGTGATTTTTCCACTCCATTTCCAATGTACCTTTCATGGACATCAACAGACGAATCAGGCATACAACACAGAAGAAACAAGACTTTGCTACCAGTAATTAAAGCAAAATACGTGACAGCTAAATAGTAGAAATACATAAGGAAAACATATCCAAAGATGAAATGGAATATATCAAAATCACTGAGCAGAAGCAATGCAGTTCCAACAGATAAACAGGTATTTAATTACTTTTTTAGGCGTCATGCCATGAGTTCAATAAATCAATATATAAAAGGTAGGAACGTCCAGCTCACATTAAAAACAACCATTTAGTTCAAAACTAGAGCTTTACATGATAAAAGGTTTATTCGAGAGTCTAAGAAGTATACAAATAATAGTTATAATCCATAAACCATTTTTGAACCTGACTCCAGAAAAGACAAAGATATGAAAGAGCCTTCAGTGTCGTGAGAATTCAAGAGAATTTTTTCTAATCCCAATACAGAGAAAATGCACTGAAATAACTCAGAACTTGACTACAGAAGAGTGTATAAACAAACTCTTGACTGATTTGGTTTCAGACATTCCTCGTATAACATACAAATCATTCCTGATACGCAACCCCTTAGTTTCATCCCAAACCTAAACTGCCATCAAAACTGAATTCCTTTTTTTGTCCGTTATATCTTGTCAAAGTTTCTATGCGACAACCTCTCAGCTATTGAAAGATCTAGAAGTTAGCCCTAAATACTTCCAGAATGTATTAAAATGCACTTCTACTTTCGGCTTATCATAATAAAGAACATTAAATAATAACAAACAAGAATACTTGAGACAGTTATAGAGTTTATACCACCTCAAACTTGAGACAGTTAGTGTTTATACGTCTAAAAGTAACATAATTATAGAAGTCAAGGATCAGAATTTCTAACCTTCACAAATTGTCCAAATGTGACACGCTGGCTGTTCGGGTATCTATAATAAACAGCAAACCCTGGCATGTTTCCTCACTCATTTTCATAGACTGATTCTGTACTCTGTTTAAATTTTAGTTTTTATTTTTTTTTTTTTAATTTTGTTTTTAATTAAAAAACCAATTCTATACTTTCATCGTCAAAGTAAAATAAAATTTCAAGAGTAACCTTCCAGTGGTATGCAATCTTTAAGGTCTCAAACAAAAACCTCCCAAGTCTTCCAACTTCGGATTCAGTGCAGCAGCAGATCATTGGTTGTAATGTTTTACATATCAGTACATCAATGTGGTTGACTGTGTTAAAAAAGGGTGTTCCAACAGAGTGGAGCATATGTACAAACATAGCACAGTACACAGAATCCGCCATGCTAAATGTGCAACGAGGGAAAATACAACGCTGCAGGAACTCCATATTGATCTTCAAAGTATCAGGACAGGATCTCAACCATTTATCCTTTTCACGTGAAAGCCTTCTACGGACAGAAGCAACATGTTCTTCATGCTTTTTCAGTTCACTGGTTAGACGATCAAGAGATTCTTGAATCCTTTCCTTCTCTTTTTTTCTCTTCGTGATTGCTGAGCTAGAATTGTCAGAAACCTCTTCAAGTGTCTTAAGTGCAGCATGCTGTTTCGATATCTCAGACTCATAACGATTTCTGGGAACATGGAGATCATACAGGGTAAGCCCCCAAAAATTAGCATAGAGGTCTGGCGACAGACTATTCCAAGATTTCGAGGGCAGCATTGTTCTTACTGTATCAAGAACATCAGACCACCTGCGAACATATTAACAATGAGAGAAAGTCAGAAGATCAGCATCTAGGTCTAATGAAATTAAACATCACGTCCATAGTGTTGTTGAAGCAACCAAATATACTAAACAGATTGAGTTGAAATATTACATTATAGCTTTTACTGCTTTTTCCGATTCGCCCAGATCAAGAATCATGGATCTCTCAGATTCTGATATATCAGAATCTGCATCCATAGACTCCCCACTATCCAAAGGCCATGAAACATCACCATTCCGTCGACACTTGAAGAGCCTCATCACAGGGCGAAATACCAAAAAAGCGACCTGGCGGGGGATTCAGAACATAAGTATGGGCTTCAAAATGCAGCGAGATAATCAAAAAAAAAGAGAGGCAATAATAGCTGACGATGTAGACCAGAAAGACATAAGTGAAAAGTGATGAAATCTATATTGTTAAAGAGTGCAGTAACACAAGGGTAAAGAACAAGGAACAAAGAAAAGAAAGATCGAGAGACCTCTGGCTCAAGATGTTATGTGTGAACAAGCTCATCAAGCGAAGGTACCAGCTTAGCATAAGCAGTAGCGGGACTAACAGCACTATAAAGGAAGTCCACGTACTGGAGGAGAATTCCATGACATCTGTCGAACTGTTCAGTGACCATCTTAATATATGGTGCATCCGCATTTACCACAACTCTGCATATCAGGTAGTTTACATTATAATAACATAAATCTAGAACATCATGGTTTGTTGACCAAATGAATAAGCGTACATCATACATACTCAATTTAGAGGTAGGAACATTTTGCGTGGTCACACCAAATATAAATTCTACAATCTAGATATGCAGTTTTGACACCGAATAATTATGCAGTTTTTCTCTCGTGTCAATTTATGCTTCCAGGTATATGATGTAGAAACTATGCATCGTGCTCCAGTAAAGACATGTATGCTTCATGCAAACAAATAGTGCACACTTCTAAATGTCAAACAATTTCGAGCGATCAGATTTGTCAACTTACAGAGAACGATGCTGGGCGATAAGTAACAAAAGAGGGATAGCTATCTTTGGTTCATCTTTTGTAAGTAACGATTCTTTTAGACGGGTGGATGATTTGGCAAGTGCCTGCAGAAACCAGGAAAAAATCAGAATTGCTTAAAAACTAAGATACCTCAACGATTTGACAAGTGCCTGCAGAAACCAGGAAGAAATCAAAATTGCTTAAAATTAAGATACCTCAATGATCTCCGAGGTAAATAAATAAAGCTTATAATTACTGATGCCACTATGGCTAGCACATATGTTTTTATCTATAGAGCCTAGCATCTATAGAAATACAAAAGAGGTTTTGAATGAAACGCATTTCTTACAAGACCAGACATTCTAAATGAATGACTTCAGATAAATAATTTAATCACAACCCATCACATGTTTGTAAAAAATGTATGCATGCAAATACATCAACAAAGGGCACACCAGTGTCGGAATATATACAGCTGCAGAAACGATGAGCTAAAACGGAGATGTAGGGGATCAAACTTGAATATAACCAAATCACAAATGTTTCATTCAGATTACTGAAAATAAAGAACCTGATTTTTAAGCTAGCAACAATAAGCAAATACATGCACTTATCGTAAAGACCAAAGCTTTGGCTCCTCTCAAGATTTAATAAGAAGTTATTTTAAAAAAATCTGAGTATCTAAAAAGAGCAACCTTGTTGTTCCGTGCCATGCCAAAGGATGTTGCGTGATATCGTAAAGTCTCACTTCCTGCCATGGCATCCAACTGATCTTCAGTAAGGTTCTCAGTGTATTGTACATTTGCCATCTGCTGGATCAGTTCCTACACATCATTGTAAAATTACAGTCAGTCACCATTAGTCTGAATAAGTTGGATCATAAGAATTTGAGGAATACAAGCCAACCTGGAGAAGAACAAGCTCAATGCCTTGGCCCCTCTTTAACTGGTTAACGAGATACTGGAAAAGACCCTTTAATTCCATTGATGGGTACTTCTTACACCTGGATAACATGATAATGTTTATGAAAATACTCCAAAAAGATGGCCATCACAGCTTTTATTACTTTCTGACTAATGCTATATATATGCATCATGCTGACAAAATTGGTGGAATGGCAATATTCTAATGGCAGTCAGCGAAAAAGATAAAGCCTACACGAGAAGAGATATATGAAGAAAACTAATAGGAGGAACACTTGAAAAAACTAACGGCTAAAGCAAAGCGCACTCATCCTATCAGGAAAACTAGCATAGATCATGTCAGCAAATAAGGTACTCCTCAACTTCTGAAGCAAGTAAATATCATGCAAAATTCCAGTAATTTTTATCAATAGCATATGCAGCCAATAGTTACATTAAAATTCAAATGACTTTTCTAATTTGTAAAATGGTAAATTTTAATGTTATTCTAAATTTATCTAATTTTATTCTTTTATTTTTTTTTTTTAATTTATTTATTTCTAAATTTTATTTTAAATTTTGTAATGGTTTCTTCTAATTTTTCTATTTAATTAAATGGTTTTTATTATTTAAATTTTTATTTTTTTTCTTTTAATTTTTTTTTTTTTTTTTCTTGGTTTTTTTTTAATTTTTCTTTTTTTTTTTATTTTTATTAAAAAAAACACCCATATCAATCAATTATCTCTCCTAAATCGTAAAAAAACTATTTCTAGCATGTATTAATGCTTTCAGAGAAGAACACATACAGGTGACCCCAAAACGAAGCCAAAGACTGAAGCCAGTCTGATAAATTAATCCCGTCGTCTTTGAGTTTATCTCGTCCACCTTGCGCCAGTCTCTCAATCACGACATATTCCAGGATATCATACTCAAGCTGTGTATCAGGAAAAATTTGGAAAGCATCAGACCGTGCATCAGAATAACATCCATAACTTAGAAAGGGAAGCTGACTCCAGGTAGCTTAGCAAACAAAAGATTGTTGCAAGAACGAAGCCAGAAAAAGGAACACATGACAGACTGCCTCAATGTACTAGAACGTTCAATAGAAACAATCTTTGAAAAAAACAATGTTAGAATATTAGGATCCATCTGACTGCATCCCAATTTACCAATGACTATCTCACGTCATTATAGCCTTCTCCAAAAGCTCATGTTTGGTAATCAGCCAAACCAACATTTCTCCATTTCCATTATCTTAAACCTAACCCAGAATGAATGCTAGAGTGAATGAGTAAACTGTATCAGTAGAAAACCTACAAAAAATCATACACACTTGAATGAAACTAGATTTGCTTTGCACTCTGAAACAAGGCACTGGCAAAAAGACCATCCGTCTATCCCATCATGATTACTTTTTTTTATATAACAAATGGACAGAAAACCTGGGTGAGTAAGGGCATAAGGTGAACAAGAGCATAGCATACAAAAAAAAACGCACAAGGCGTCACTGACCTGTGTCAAGTACTTGAAGGCATCTACAACTGGAGGAATCATATCTCTGTATGCTTCAATCTGTTGCAACAAGAACCTGACAGTTAGCCTTCTGAACAATTCTGACTACATAAATAGAAGCAACACCACATTTTCAGTATATTGACACCTGATTTACAATTGTCCGAAGCACCGTCATGGGATTGGCATGAGCTAGTTTAGCCACCATCCTTCCTAACGGTTTCAAATTTTCTTTTGCAAGCCGTTTCAGAATCCTTCTAGTGTCCAACTGACATACGAGAATAGGCTCCTGAGTGTCTGAAGGATGCATATTTCCATTTGTATCATATAAGAATAACAGGTCGAAGAAGTCATAATGATATACCTTTGCCACTTGCCTTGCTGCCAACAGCAAAGGATTCCGCTCATCGTCTTTTTCCCACTCCCCATATAAGCGATAACGAGCCTAAAGACAAAATTAATCAGCAGGATTGACCATCACGTTCTACACAAAAATATTTGGAACAAAAAAAAGAAGTATAAGTTAACCTCATATGGGAGGAGACTCATCACATCCCAAATCTCATGACCAACTGCTGGATTTGCAGGTACTAATTGTAACGATGGCAGAAGGCATGTTCCTAGAGCTTCTTCCACTCTCAACCTAACTTCCTTCAGGTGAACACGAGAAATTTCATATGCACTTACTTCTTGATTTGACTTGACAAGATCCAAGGCCGACAAGTAGTAAACCCTTAATACTCTACAAATCTGCCACAATTGTAAACATATATCAGTTTCAATCTTCAATCTTTTATATCATTCAGTATTTTGAAGATCAGTGCACCTTCTGCAACAGTTGTGTATTACGGTACAAGTAGGGTCCAGCTGTAACAAGCATCTGAAACACTTCTTTCGGAAGATCTAGAGAAGTTCTATTGGCTGTTGTATTAGCAGCGTGTGAAATCTTTTCTGTGCCCGAAGAAGAATTTTTTTCATATCGTATCTGACGGGCAATTTGATAAGCATGAGTGATCGTCTTCTCTATAAGCCTGAAACATAGACCAAAAAAATCATTGTTGTCATCATAGATTAGTGGCCAGAGCTGCGGTAACCCTTAGGTGATACATAGAGCTAAAGATGCAAATCAATAAAAAAGCTATACATCTGAGGACAAAATGGTCTGATCTAAAGAATCACTCACTAACCTAAACAAGCCACCACAAATATGATTGTGAGCCACTGGATTAAGAGGCGCAAGACGCTCGAACAAGATATTGGCATGATACCTGAGACAAGCAAAGAGTTAACGCAAGAAAAAAAGGAGCTTTCACTTCAGTTGAGCAGAAAGGGGAAGAGTAAAGTACCATGGCTTTAGTATAAATTATATCATAAATTAAAATGTAAACAAAGTTTATATGATAGTATCAAACTGAGACGTAAATTCTGCAAAAGACAGCAGTAACGGTAACCAACATGTCCTCCAAGTTCAATTTCAAGTACTAAAAAAAAGGTGATTCAATTATCACAAATATAACAGACATACACAGTAATCCTAGAAGAAATCTCACACTCGTGGAAAATTTAACTTAAAATTCCAAATGCAGTGGTTTGAGAAGCGTGTTACCAAACAGACTGTTCTGATAATAGTGGATTTGTTAAGTGAAAAGAAAAAAGAAAAATGGATGTAACACTAAGCTTTCAGAAGAGTTCAATGTGTTTTTATAAATGAAGTGTGGAACTGGTATACATACCAGTCGTCCACAGAGAGGAAACCATTAAGGAGGCCCAGAGTCTGATTATTTTCAAGTTCTGGTAATCGCTCAGTAACAGCTTCAGTTTCCAAGTCTAAAGCAGCAAAGAGATCTACAGTGACATCTCCTTGCTTCTCATCCTCCATAAGATCCTTCCCCGTAGCTGCAAGATTTATCTTTCCAATATTATTGGCCTGTAGAAAAGGAGGGATTTGTATCATAACTCGTGTATAAACATGTGAAAGTAAGGCTTGAAAAACAACAAATAATTAGCTGGCTTCCAAGAAGATAGAGAAATGCTTAGAATCTAAGTATTAATTAAATTTTGTAAAGGCAAGATGAGTAGATCATCGTAAGAGCAGAGGAAACAAGTTTGTTGTCTCAAGGGCGAAAAACGATTTGAACTCAGAAGAAACATAGAGACAATTTATGCGAGGCCAGAACAAAACTATCTTAAATCATCTATACACATGCCTCTACAAACTTCTTAAGGAAGAGATCATATTTTGAATTGTACCTCTTCGAATCGCTTTGCCGAAGAAGCATTATAATCCTCAAAAACTTCTTCGTCCTTAGGCAGCAGATGTGCATATCTGTTCACAACAGTACGGCAAAACAGCATAAGAACATTGAGGTCCGTAGATTTAGGATAGTTTCACTTGTCAGAAACACAAGGAAATGTAGCAATATAGTAATCACGAAACAGTGAATGGTAAAATAAGTTAATGATTTGAGTGAGTTGCTTGCAAGATAATAAATTATCTCTACTAGGTAGTCCTCCCCAAGAGCAATCTCGAAGTAAGTAACTTAGAACAGCCAAAAGGATTTTTGACAAAAACCTTTCATTTAGATTCCAACTGATATAGCCTTATGCTCACACAATGAAAAGAAAAGCAGTAGTCATTAAGAAGACTATGTACAGGTATCCAATTAGAAAGGAAACTTCAAAGGTAGCGTCAAGAACAAAAAGAAAGGGGAAAAAAAAGTTGAAGGAAAAAGTACTCGCATGCTTTCAAGATTGATGAACTCCTCCTTTACTAGCAAGGCTGTAAGCTTATAGAGCCCGGATGGAACAGGGGTATTCACCTCCAATCTCTGATAGTATTGAAACTTAAATCCAAGAATTTGTGAAGCATGAGACTGCATATCAAAGAGAATTTTTTAGCAAAAAATAGTCTCTCAAGCTAAAAGGTAGAATATGACAACACGTGGAAGGCATTCCAAACCTTGGGAAAGATAGGAATTAGATTGAGAAATGTGTCGTAATCTTGTTCAAGTTCAAAGCAATCCAAAACCTATTCATCGGAAACAAAGGGTATATGACCAAGGACAGAGCAATGCACACTGCAATATTAAACAAAAATATGACGGGAGCGACAACGAGAACTTACAATGTCAAAAACACGGTTCGGATCCAGGTCAAAATGCCCAATTAATGACTGCAAGAAATATTTCAGTTCAGAAAGTGTAAACATAATACATATGCGAAATATAATGTATGGCAGAATCAAAACCTTGATAATTCCCATAGTTGCTGCTGATGCATTATGTGAAGAACTTGCAGATCCGCGGCATAAAAGGGTGACCTGCACTCCACAAAAGGAACTACTGTAAGTTGGTGTATTGTACCAAACTCCACAAATCAACAGAAACACTACTGAGATATATGTTGGTTACTCTGCGTAGCTATACTATAATTAAACTAGCAGAAGATTTGCCTTTCAACTGGAACCGTGTGAAAAGGAAAGGCCAAATCAACATGGTCGAAGAGATCATCCATTTCAAAAATTAAATGTGAGCATTCCTAAGGTGGATTTCAGAGGAAACGAAGTAAAGAGCGTATATGTATCTAACAATAGGGCACAGAAAAAGTAGACAGAAAGAATGACATCGGATAAAAGCTGGAGATCTTCTATGACGAACCAATTTGGCATATCCCTCGCTTTCTTCACGGAGTAAGTTGAACTTTGTCTGCTGGTACAGAAGACGAGTGTTTAATCGCACCTGAGTAGCACCAACCAGAATAGTTAGTTCTAAACAATGAGCACCAGTTACAGTGGTAAAGGAGAAACTCTTATATCTAAATCTTCTGCAAGAGCAACTCACTCAAAGTAACTATTACGTAAATCAGACTACAGTACATATGAATTTATGACTAAACAAGATAATATCATCGTTGTATAATTACTACCCCTGTAGCAAACTTGTATGTGACAATAATACAGTAGTTACAGAAGTGTGAAGTCCTCACCTCTTTCCCCTTCAAATCTTGCGCTTTAATTTTAACCATTTCAGATTCCCATAGAAACTCCTCCTAAAAGAAAATAAAGAAAGCAATCCTCAGCTCCTTCAGAAAAGTTACTTTCTTACTTATCAAGAAAATAGAGAGATTAGCTGGGTAACAAACTACTCAAAATGGGAATTATGTGATACATTTTAGAACCTGTACCCTCCTAACTTTTACACCTACAGCCAGAAGAAAAGGCTATTTAGTGAGATCAGCTGGTCCACTGGATTTGGGAGGACCGTTCTACATTCTAAGGGACTACTGTGGCATCAGGAATAGGCTTCAGCCCTGAAGTCAACATCTAGAACTTAACTACCTCATCGGCTACAATAAACACAACTAGTTAGCAGTCTCTATCTATCATTCTAGACTTGTTCTTGTAACCGTTTGTATGATTTGGAGTAGGATTGCATGATGCACATACTATACCTATATATATGAGGGGTATCAGTGAGGGAATTATGAAGAACTGAATGAGGGTTGTAAGGGGGGAATAGAAGGGACTCCGTTAAGAAACCTCTCAAAGCTGCTTTTCTTTTCTAAGTACAATCAGTAAAGAATTTCTATTCGTGTTACTATGTTTATTGGGCATTTTCCTGATTATTCATTGGATGGATGTAACATAATGTTTACCTCACAACGCTCTTGGAAAAGCCTTTGAGGCACTGTCTGTGATTCCACAAGCCATTTCGCCTACAAACGAAAAACAACTGATTGTTAGCTGTGGTCTATAGTCTCAAGATGCACTTTCAAAGAGCTAGAAATCTCGTTCATACTTCATAACCAAGACTAACAAGTCAAAACCACAATCAGTTCTAGAAGGTAAAAGTAAATACCAATTTTGTTAGGCGAGAACGGTGATCCCCCGACATGGTTAGCTGCAAAACGAAGCAAGAGAACACGAAAGCAAACAATCGAACGCTCAGTACAATGATTTGAAAGCTAAAAAAATGTCAAAACTGTAAGGTCCTGGAAGAAAGTATTGGAAAGACCTACGTCTTGAGCTATCTGAGTCACGACATCCGCAAAACAGGAAGCTAACTCTTCTTTCGATGGATTATCCAAAAATTTCACCTTCTCCAACACTGCCTTACAGCTCTGAATCGGCAATTCGCCACGAACCTGATAATCCATTACGATGCATCTTCAGCAACTCGAACACATATGCATAGAGCTACGCATAGATTGGGGAATAGGAAGAGAGGTTTGTGTGCGTGTACCAAAATCCAACAGAGCTCGTAGAGGAAACGAAGCATCGGTACGGAGCTCGGTAGCTTGGAACCGTAGCTGCCATTCTTCCCTTCGCGAACAAACTCCTCCGTCACGTACTTACACTCTAGTAGCGGAAGAGACATGTTTTCACCCTCTCTTGTGTATCTCCTACTCCCCTTTTCGAAACCCTAGAAGACGAAGAAGATAGATAGTGTTTAGACTGCTGGAGGATCCGATTGGCAACCAGAAATAAGCATTCCTGATAAGGAATGATCAGACGGAAGAGCGGAGGAACGAACAATTGATCAAAGAAGACAAAGATGAATTAGGGTTTTGGAGAGATGATTTGATTGATGCAAAGTGAAATTGAAGACGATGACGGTGATGATATGTTTTGCAAGGGGGACTATTCTTTTCCTATTTTTCTCCTTTTGCCCAACTTTGTTCCCGTCGTCGTCTTTGTTTTTTTTTTTATGAAATCATTTAATACCGTACAATTAACAATTTCCACCCGAACCGGATCCGGTTTTCTACGCCGATGTTGTTTCCACATGTGAACTGGCCCATGGGCTCATTGGTTACATTTTTTTTTTAGTGGGTGCTAAATCATTGGTTACATTTTTGCTAGCGAGATGATGATTTTTTAAGTCGTCAATATTTTGATGAATATTAAAATTTTAATAATTAACTTTATACGTGATATATCTATCAATAAAACATTATATATATATCAAAAGAAAAAATAAATTATAAATGTAAAATGTCTTACATGTTTCTGTCCTTCGAGAGGGGATATTAAAAAAAAATTGTCAGAACGTTTGGGGTATGAGTAATGTACTTGTTTACACATCATTAAAGTATCCCATAGATTACCGGAGTCCGTCAAGCTTGTGTGATGTAGAACTTATTTACCCTAGGAAAAGGTACGTACAAGCATGGCATATAATATTTCATCATGTATATAACGTGTAATTTTACTTAAAAGATTTTTGCATATCATTTGTTCTTTGTTGAAAACAAACGTCTTAACAACCGTACGAGAAGTTAGTTGTCGAGTTCGATGAAATCATAAAATCGAAATATAATAGTCATTTGTAAAATGATACATCGTCAATCAATAAAATGAATAAAACTGAGTTATGGAATCAATGGCAATACCCAAGATAAATTATCAAAATATCTAGGACGTGCAAAATCCAGCTGGTCTCTACAACTAGGGTCCCTAGTCTAGGGACCACATGTTCATCTAAGCACATGGGTTCCACTCGTGCGCTCTAACTTGGGAATCAAGGTAAACCAACAAGAGATATTCACAATCTGTAACCCTAAAACAAGATCTCATCCAACAACAAAACATTAATTTCTCCATCCAGCTAATTCCCTAACACACTTACCTCCCTTGTCCTGATGTGAATGTGTTGTCAAGCTCGGGAGGTCGCGACGGTATTCTCGTCAGAGTATTATCTCCACGGAAAGATGAAGCAACGGAAACATTGCTAATTCCCTCTATTATCTCCAAAGGAGAAAGAGGTGTGTCGTAATCGATTCCATAGAGATCTTCAGAGTCCCGGCTTCGTTCGTCGGGTTTCCACTGATCAACGAGCGAGACCAAAACGCTGACCACGTGACTCATGTCGGGTCTCTGTTGCGGATCCCTGGCACAGCAATGGCTAGCAAGCTCAGCTACTCTGTTGATGCTTCCGAGTGTCTCTTCGTTGATCTCAATCGTTTTGTCAATGGCCTTTGG
Source organism: Alliaria petiolata (assembly GCA_020283515.1). NCBI lineage: Eukaryota > Viridiplantae > Streptophyta > Magnoliopsida > Brassicales > Brassicaceae > Alliaria > Alliaria petiolata. The sequence continues at coordinate 71,146,370 of JAHZTW010000002.1, read as the reverse complement.
GAATGTGTCTTTGTTGATGAACATTCTCCTAAACCATGTGGCAAGGTGAACATCTTCCTCACATCTCTTTACGTCAAGAGCCTTTCGACCCGTTAGTAGCTCCATGAGAATGACTCCAAAGCTGTAAACATCAACCTTTGTTGTAACTCTACCGGTCACTGCAATGACATATAAACATTTCAGTGTTTTGATTTAGTGAGTTGAGTACAAAGTAGCAACAGACATTAATTAAGCATGAAACCACACCTGCGTATTCTGGTGCAAGATAACCAAAAGTTCCAGCAATTTTAGTCTCAATCGATTGTGTGCCTTCAGGGGCAAGCCGGACTAATCCAAAATCAGCAACTTTGGCATGCATATCGTCTCCAATAAGAATATTGGAAGATTTGAGATCTCTGTGTATGAAACTCTGCTGCGCCAACGTATGCAAATACTCCACTCCTCTAGCCACATCCGATGCAATAATCAATCGTCTAGACCACTCTAGAGGCTTTAACCCTTCTTCCTGCCAATTGAAAATATGCCTACTTAACGTTCCTTGAGGCATGTACTGATAAACCAGAAGCCTCTCGTTGCCTTGTAAGCAATATCCATGAATCTTCACTAGATTCCGGTGGCGAACTTTGGTTAGAACAGAGATCTCTGACGCAAACTCATCCAAGCCCTTCCCACTTATAACCGAAGATTCCATTCTCTTGACCGCAATCTCCGTCCCATCAGGCAAGTCCCCCTTGTAAACAATTCCAAATCCTCCTCTCCCGAGTATATTCTTCTCGTTGAAATTATCCGTAGCATCCCTCAGAGCCTGTATTGAGATCACAGTGTTCCCATCTTCCATCATATGATGAGCGTCGCTTCCACTGAACCCGCTTTCACTTCCACCACCAACGCCTAGATTCGCTATTGTAATCTTGAGCGCATCTTGTTCACCAGAATGTTGTTGAGGATGCATCTTATGGTATTGCTTCTTTTTCTTGACAAACAAGAAAACGGCGAACCCGATAAGAAGCAAACACAACACAGCTCCAATAACAAAACCCACGATTTTTCCAGAATTTCCGGAAGACGACGAACCAGGAGCTGGTCCAGGGCCATCCTTTCCTATGTCAGGTTTCCCGCTGGTGTTTACAACATTCGGCTTAAAATCAGGTACTTTACCATACATCTGATTACCAGAAACATCAAGAGTTCTCAAGTTACTCAACTTAGCGAGCTCTTGTGGGATTTTACCGGTGAGATTGTTCTGAGAGAGGTTGATAACCTGAAGAGACGTAAGATTCGCAAAGCTTGGAGAGATAGTTCCGTTGAGCCCCATGTTCTTGAAGTTGATAACCGTGATATCACCTCCGGAACAAGTTATCCCTACCCACATGCTCTTTCTATTACATGGATCATTCCCTTTCCAGCTCTGCGCAAACCTCACCGGTTAACCAAACGCTTCGACGATCGAAAGCAGAGTGTTCACACGTTGATCACAAGGAGTACCTGGAGTATCTAAGCAGAAACTATTGAGACCAGTCATATCAGCCTTCGCAGCCTTGAAGCTTGGTGTTGGTCCTTGAAGCAAATTATTCCCCAAAGCCTCATCAGAGAGAGATGACAAACCGGTGAAAGAGGACGGTACAATTCCCGTGAGCTGATTCTCCCTGACATTGAAACTCTTCAGCGAGACCAGACCGGAAAGATCCGGTATGGGACCTGAGAACCCGTTTCCCTGAAGCGAGATATTAGTTAAAGAAGTCATCTTCTGCAAAACCGAGATTGATCCATTGAGCTTCTCGTTTCCCTTCTGACCGTTGAGCATCAGAACCTGAACTGGTGATTCGGCGAAGCTCATCGGAAGCTCGCCTTCGAGCGAGTTACCAGAAAGTACCAGAATCTTCAATCTTGGGAACGTTTGTCCCCAAAGAGAATCTGGGATCTTCCCGGAGAAACCACAGTTTCCGGCGGCGAATTTCGATAGGGAAGTCGCGTCCTTTAGACTCAGAGGGATTCCCCAAGGTGCCAACGGATTGTTGCCAATACTCACATCCTGAAGGGAACTCAAACCGGTGAAGAAATCCGGATCGATTGAATCGAAACCATTGTCATGAATATAAACCCTCTTTAACGAATTTAACCCGGAAAGTCTCGGGATTTTTCCGGTTAAGTTGTTACCCATGACCTCGAACACAGTCAAAGACGCGAGGTTTTTGAGATCGGGAGGTAGCGTTCCTGAGACTCCGTTGTTCCCGATTTGGATCCGGGTGACCCGAAGGGATGAGTCGCATTGTAGACCTGTCCAGCCACAAGGGTTCTGGTCGTCGGTCCAGTTGAACAGCTTTGACGGCTTGAGGGAGTCTCTCAGTGCAATCATGGTCGCCGTATCAGGACTCCCGTGCACCAAGGCGATGAAACAGAGGAAACAGAGCAAAATCCTCGCGGTGATCATCTTCCTCGGCTGTAGAATCTTCCCGTTTCGAATGAAGGAGGCGTTGATTTACACCGTATCTGAGTAGGGTTTTAAGGACACAAAGGGAGGGAAGAGTTTTTTCGACGGAGATAATAATCTTCTTCTTCTTCTTCTTTCTACAATGAATTGAGAAAGAGAAAGAAAAGGAAACGGCAGATTTTACTGCTTTGGAAATATCAATTTGACGCGGGGGAAATGGTTACCTTTTTTATTTAATGAGATTTGTTTCCTTTTTCTCTCACACCAATGAGAAAGAATGCAAAAGTGTGTGGTGTGAGCCAGTGACTCTCATATAAAAGGCCGCGAACTTTCTGTACTTTATGTTTAAGACTACAAGTATGTAAAACAACAATTTCACCCAGCGATAAAAACAATTTTTATGGAAATTTTAGACCACTATTCTATTTTGGTTGAATGATCGGATATTATACAAAATTTTACAAAGAAAATAGAGATAAATTTTTATAAGTTTTAAAATTTTATTTTTAAAATTTAGGTTAGTTTGTTATGTATCAAAAAATCTTATCACTCATGCTAGTATGAAAATATAAATTATGATTATCGACTGTTTTATATGTTAAAAACAAAAATGAATATTATCACTCATGCTAGTAGAGATTCGTGTCTCAAACCTTTGATTTTGAAAGTTAAATATGAGCTTCAATCATTCGACATGATAATTTGGTTTCTCTCAATACAATTTGAATTCTACAGCGTTTTGGATACCAAAAGTCGAAGCTGGCTCTAGTCACTTAATTAAGTAATGAATTGTTGATATGCTTAATTGGTCTTCTTGAGATGTAATGACTACATTGTGGTTTTCTCTTCTTAAGTTGATTGTTTTCTCCACTAGCTGAAATTGTATGACTTCATGTACATATCTTGCACATTTGATAGATTCTAAGATATTTGATTCTTTGAAATGTCTCGAAATTGACTTATTCAATGTATTGTTTAGTTTCGTCATTAGTTTTTAATCAATATTTTAGCCAAGTTTCCATACAAGAAATAAAGTACTAGGGCTTGAGCTCACGATCTCTTATTCGAGAACTCAATTGTTCGGTACTAACAATAGCAGAAGGTATGTGTTGGTACCGAAGAACGGGCTCGGACCAAAGCTTGTAGGATTCATTGGCATATCGGGTGCTCCTTCGATTAATGCGACTGGAACTCGGTTTTGTCCTATGGATTCTTCTTCTCCTCCCAAGACCGAGTGTTTTCTGTATTTTATGTTTGATACTATGCAACAACAGTGAGGAAATCTATGCTCAGATGACTCTTCAACCTGTCCACTCTGTAAGTTTCAAATCTTACAATTTCCTTAATCAAAGTCATTTTGAAAAGTCGCATGAGTCTTAACAATTTTTTTAGATAAAAACTTATTTTTTTTTATTTCTTATTTTCAAATTTCCTTAAATCTCTTTAGATATCTCAAAATTTATTTCTAGGAAAAAGTCCAAGTTTTAGAAGCTTATGTTAACATCGAGTCCCACTACATTTTGTTAATCCAATCGGTTTAACCAAAAACCGATTAAAGTAGTATTTCTCAACAAATGGTTTAATTTTGGTTTAGTTTAAATAGTATTTCTCAAATTTGAAACACAAAAAGTGTTTTATCAAATTTTTCTCTTGAATCGGGGTTATTAGTTGGTTTATCTCAGATTTTGGTGTACGTTTGGTCAGCCTCCGGTTCACTAATTAATTAATCTTTTATTTTTGTTCTTCTGTTTTTTTAGAGTGTTTGACTTTGATCTTGCTTAACGAGAAAAGTACATCACTTCATTGGAAGGAAGACAAAGCGTCGATGAAAAGCTGAACACAACTTTCGTGTCATGCATTTCATTTCAGACTTCATATAGGACAAATTATGTGCCGTGGCAGTTTGACGCTGGATGCCTCTTAGTTCGTGTTGAAGCCTGAGGGAGGACATATGACAAAGCTGATTGGATTTCTTGGCACATCCGAAGCAGATCAACGCCTTAGGAGCTCATTTTGGATCGCCTTACTCTGCTTCCAAACGAGTATATCCAACCTCAGAGATAGTGCCAATTGTATGTGGTGTCAGTGGCTCCTCCTTCGACGATGGCCCCTTACACTATTGTGAGCAAGTTTTAGGTTGAATGATCGGAAAGAAAATAAAGATAACTTTTTGTAAGTTTTAAAATTTTATTTTTAAAATTTAGGTTAGTTTGTTATGTACCCGAAAATCTTATCACTAATACTAGTATGAGAATATAAATTATGATTATCGACTGTTTTATATGTTAAAAACAAAAATGAATATTATCACTCATGCTAGTAGAGATTTGTGTCTCATACCTTTGATTTTGAACGTCGGTCAGTTAAATATGAGCTTCAATCATTCGATATGATGATTTGGTTTTTCTCAATACAACTTGAATTCTATGGCGTTTTGGATACCAAAAGTCGAAGCTGACTCTAATCACTTAATTAAGATTATAAATGAATTGTTGATATGCTTAATTGGTCTTCTTGAGATCTAATGACTGCATTGTGGTTTTCTCTTCTTAAGTTTATTGTTCTCTTCACTAGCTGAAATTGTATGACTTCATGTACAAATCTTGCACCTTTGATATTCTATAATCCAAGGTTAGCTCAATAGAATCTTCAAACTCTCATAAAGATCTCTTCTTAGTTCTTCTCACATAGCTCACGGTGTTTGCTTTCAGAGCTTGTCCAGCAGAGTTTGTGATCCCTCTTGCTAAATACCACAAGTCTATATGCGGGTCTCAGCTCTCGGTTGGTATGAGGTTTGAAACCGAGGATTTCGGGAAACGTGGGTAAGTAATCCATAAACCACAATCTCTCTATTTCTTACCAAGCAACAAATATGGTTGTTCATTTTTTTCATTTCTTGGCTGTGCATTTATTTTATTTTGAGTATATTTACAAAATTTGTTTTGTTATTTTAGTAATTTTCGGAAAATTGGTATGAAAATGATGGAGTGTTACATGTAATATTATAAAACCATGATAACTAAACATTTTTTTTGTTGTTATTAAGAAAGGTTTGTGTGATCGATCCTTTTCAAAAAATAGTTTATGGATACTGAAATTTATGGTGGGAAAATATGCTTTTTCTCCTGATATGATCATTATAAGATTGTTTTTGTAAGTTTTTTGTGTGGTAAGCCAGGCAGGCATATTTATATCTAAGCATGAGTTTTTGACTGTTAGATAATCTTGCTAAAGATGATATATAGTTTACCTCATGCAACCGTTCCACAGCTTATCATCAGACAAAGTATTAGGCAATGCATAAATAGATTCTTCAAAGAGTGGAGCTTTCAAAATTGATGGGCACGTACAAATGACCCATTGGAATCTCAATAGTAGTTTGTCCTTGTAAATAAATACTCTAAAACTATCTTTCTTAGTGTGTTCCGATTTAAGATGGTGTCGGGATGTTTTCATATGCTCTATGATGTCTAGTAATTTTTTGGCGGACCCATGCCCCTTTTTTTTTAACCAGCAACATAGAAACGATGGAACAATCAATCATTTGTAAAATGTGATTGGAAAGCAACTAAGCAAGTGGACGAAAGCTGAAGATATGTGAAAGGTAATGAATTGAGGTGGGCCCAAAGGCCCAAATACAAGTTGGGATGGAAATGGAACAACAGTGGGCACAGGTTATTCACTCAATGCATCAAGACAAAATAAATAAGGAGACACCATTATCTCTTTGTGTTTTACCACGATCCCAATATTGATCTTGCCTTTGCTTGATTTGCTCCACACACACACAACACCCCCTTTGAAAAGAGTCTCGTTTACTATGATTTACACTATACGTCTATTCATAAACCGTCGTAAACATATACATATATTGTGAATTACGTTTATAACGCGAAAATTTTATCTCAGTTGTGTTTTTTTTTATTAATTTTGCAATCTTTCATTGTTTTCCACTAACTCCAAACTTGATTAAAAGAAATGGGTTGTTCGTCTTTCATAAGAGACAAAAAGGGTTTTGATTCATTTACCCTCTCTTGCACTAGAAGTGAGTGAAGTCAACTAACAAAAATGCATAACGGTGTAACAAAACAGCTTATCTTTTACCGCACCAGTGATTGGTAACAACAACCCAAACAGTATCGAAAATATTTTTCGACTTTACCAAAAGAAAAATAAAAGTTAGATAGAAATGGGACAGAGAAAGCAGAGACTTTAAAAATCACATGTGAAATATCAGAAAAACACAAAGAAATGTCAGCATCAAAAGAAAAATGTAAAGCGGAGGGAATGAATGTATGGGCTCCATGCGACATTATCAAATGCCTTGCGCTCAATTCTTACTTTTTTACTATATATTGTATACTTATAATGTACCTAAATGTCCAAGTTCAACTACGTATTATATATTCATGAAAAGAAAGATCCAAATTAAAATCTTTCTGAAGAACTCTGACAAGTGAGATAAATAATTGAACAATATAATGCCTTTTTCTTTTCTTTAATGTTAGTACAATTTTTTTTTTGTTTGTAAGATGTAAAAGTTGATTCCTAAACGTAAAACATCATATTCATTTCCGAGAAAAACTCATCCGAGCAAAGAGATCATCTAAGAAAACCCCTATCTATTTTGTCATAAAGTTTTTTTGCTAAATATAAAAAAAGAAAAATTGGGAGCGTTCCGAAAAAAAAAAATTACCGAGCACAAATCAGTAATGTCTATTTCAATGGCGCATTAATTTATATTTGGAAAAAGGGTTTCTTTGAAGAGTGTTAACCATTTCATGTGCTATGACAACGTTATTGGTAAACAATCAACCCATACAAAGGCGTTTTGAGTGTTCGAGACCAACTATTGTAAAATATGTTTCAATTTTGAGCAAGAATCGTAGATATGATTTGTAAATTACCGAGCACAAATCAATAAGAGCTTAATTTATTTATAAACAAATTTACCTATAATGGTTCAAAAAAAAAAAAAAAAACAAATTTGCCTATAGGTTACAAAGTACACATTACAATGAGCGTATAATAAACAATACTTTCGACGTGCATACTAGTAACGCCTATAAATTAAATACGGCTACACCTTTACGAACACTGTTATAAAAAAAATTCCTTTGTAAAATTGGATAAAGGGCTCAAATAGCCTTCAAAAAATAATTATAATCAATCTACCCTCCCTCTAATCTTCATACCCTTCCCCTTTTCAATCAAACATGAAAATCCTATTTTATTCTTACTATCCAACCCATCTAATTTTTACTATCCAACCCACCAATTAATTAAATAAATCAACAAAAATAATAATAGTTGGACCAATCATAATAGATTAATTCTAACCAATCAAAAACAGAAAAAATCTTGAAAAGAAAATCACGATTTTTCCCGTCGTCTACCTCCTTGCTCGAACTCTCTGCCATTAAAGCTGATGCATCTTCCAATTTCAGATGCATTCAAGTTTGTTTTTCGACTATTATTACATTCTGCCTTATATGCATCGAATATAGTAGTCAATTTTGCTATAAAAATCAATTTAGGTTTTATGTTTGCAAATTGAGAATTTGAATTGGATCTCAAAAATCATTTTTTTGGTGTACACATTGAGTTTTTAACCATGATTTCTGGGTTGATTAGGATCATGCATTGATAATGAATGAATTGTAGTTGATGAATCGTAACGAATCGTAAGTATATTAGAAACCCAGATTTGAGTTGCAGCGATAGAACAACTAGGTAAAACTGGTATTACTGAGTACGAAGGTATAACTGTATATACATGGTATTACTAATTGATTGTTCCAGATGAAATATTGGGTTACTAATGAATTGTTCCGGATGAAATATAAGAATTGCAGATCTTACCTCCAGGTTACACCAAAAAGGGTAAAAAATCAAAAAAGAAGGTTTCAATTGGCTTGAGAACGGCATCGAAGGGATGAGTACTAAAAGTGTGCCAAGACGAAACTTGGGTAGATGGTTTGAGCTGGTTGAGAACAATACTAGTAGTGAACCTTAGTTTGTGTTTGAATTTGTATTTTCTTGACATTCTCTATTTTGTACAACTTCTTAAAACTTACTTTCATAATGGTACAATTAAGTTAAATTCCATTATAAAAGATGAGAAAAACAAATAAATCACACGAAACAAAGAATTATACATTATATATGTACTATTAAATATAAGAAACATATATTAATTAGATTAAAAAAAGTATAGCATTTTGGTTGTTATTAGAATATGTACACAACAAACACCCTATACTTTCATGATCACTTTGTTAATATTAACCTCATTAGGATGCAAAACATACAAGAAATGTGATTTAACATATTTTAATGCATAAAAACTTTGGAATGTACTTTAATTGAGTAAAATGATCGGGACAACCAAAAAAAATTATTTTATGGTAAGGTAATACTAATTAAAAGTAAAAAACACCAAAAGTAACACTGTTTGGAAGCAAGTAATACTAGATTACTAGGTATAACTATGTGAAAAGTAACCGCATTTTTATTGCCACGTGTCAGTTCATACAACGATATGTGTGAAAAAACGGCGCACATGTGAAAAAATGACGGAGCACGTGTTTTATTGTTATTTTTCCCTACAATATTATATTTATATATGTATTTTTAGTTTCTTTTGTTTTTTTCCCCCAAATTTTCATTTTAGGGTTTCTTCATAGTTCATCTCTTCTCTTGCACCTCCATTGTAGCAATTTATAGAGAGTTTCCAAACTTAAATGTAACTCGAATTTCATGTTTATTTCAGATTTAAAACTTGATTTCGGGTTTGTCTATGGGTTTCAGGTTTGATGTTCGTTCCTAATTTTAAATTTCTGGGTTTTTGTATTTCTGATTTTCTGGGTTTCTGCATCTTAGTAATACTTGGAAATACTTGGTACAACTGCATTTAGTAATACTTGGCAATAATTGGTACAACTAAAGCAAAAACAATATATGATTCTCACTAAATAATATATGAAAAGCAACCAATTTTATGCAATGAGTGAAACTTAAACATTTTTTAATCAAAATAAGTTTCAGAAACAAAGTATAGTTCATCATAGTACCTAAATATTCCAAAGTTGTAATTTCTGCGTTTTTCCTCGAAATCTTGCAATCCAAATTTAGTTGTACCAAGTATTACTAAGTGTTACTTTTTTGTTTCATGTTTTTCGAAAAGTAGCGAAATTTTGGATTTTCAGATCTTTTTGGGTTTATGTTTTGATAGCGAATCCGAGAGTAGAACGAAAATAAAAACCCGATTTATCTTTTCTAATTTGCCAAATTGTCAAGACCGAAAGTATAAACAAGAATCGTCAACTCTTGCTTAGTGTTTTTTAGCCGTCAAAGTTTTAGAACGAAGAAGAGTAATAGATTTGAAACTTAGCGAAAATGGATGTTTTAATCTGTTTGATCTATTGGATTTTTTCAATTGAGGTTTTAATTTTATTGGGTCGGTTCACTTGATTGAATGGGTGGACGAGTTGGATATGGATGAATAATTTGATGGTTGGGTATGTAATTCTTTAAATTTTAGAGGGACAGTCATGTAAACAACCAATTTTTTAAATTCAAAAAAAATAGAAAAGAAATTCGAAATTAGATGGAGCTATTTGAGAACTGAATTTTAAGTCAAAGGGCACTTCAGCCATTGATTCTGTAAAATTGACATTTTAGAAAAGTTATTTTACTTGATCAATTTTACTTTTTCAACAATTTTTTTTTAGGAAAAGCATACTATTTTGATAAGTGCCCCCTAAAATTAAAGTCGATGAACTATTGGAAAGCAAAAAAAAACAGGTCTAACTGGCAGACACTTATATTCCCACATGTGTTTCCACCAGACCATCTCCATCTCTCCAACATTTGCGTTTCCATATTTGTTTAAACATAACTCTCTCTCTCTCTCTCTCTCTCTCTCTCTCTCCTTCATTATCTCTTATTCTTCTGCTTTTCTTCACCAATCCTATCTCTTCTTTCTGGCTTTTATTATCCTTACATCTGGATTGACCCATTTTTGGTAAACACAGAGTACCACTTTTCTTTAGATTCTTCTTCCTTCTTCTCTTAGCTTCCAAGTCAACTACTTCAGCAGCTTCTGTCGGCTGTCTCTCCCCAGATCTCAGCAAATCTTCGTAAGCACTGTACCCTCCAAAACTGCTTTCTCTCTGATCTTCGATTCTTGTTAATTATCCTTAATTGCTGTCTTGGATTCTCTCTCTCTCCCTCCTAGTTAAAGCTTCGTTTTGCGATTGGTCGTCCTTAAGCTTCGAACTTGCTGGTTTTCTTGTCCGAAATTCAAGAACTTTGTTTAAGGTTTTGAGCCAAGTGGTTACTCTGTTTTAAGTCTTTACCTATATACACTTCTTAGATTTTGTAGATTGTCCCCTTTTGAGGCTCTACAACATTTTCTTGATCTGCTTTGTTGACTTTTAATATGATTTTTTTTCAGGTTAAGACCAAAAAAGTTGGATTAAATGACGGAATCTGATGATGCCTCCCGAGAATCACCACCAGCCAGAGGAGGAGAAACCTCGTTAAATCAAGATCTGTCCAAACCCGAATCGATCATCCCTGTCTCGCTCGATCTCAAGCTCAACGATGGTTTCAACGATGACACAAAGGGCACAAAGTGTGAATCCAACCCGAGAGTCTTCTCCTGCAACTACTGTAGGCGCAAGTTCTATAGCTCCCAAGCTCTTGGAGGTCACCAGAACGCTCACAAGCGTGAACGAACAATGGCGAAACGAGCAATGCACATGGGAAGAATGTTTGGTCACCATCACAGGCCTTACACATACACATCTTCTTCCCTTGGGATGCAAGCTCACTCCGGTGTGCTTCACCCCACCTTATCCCAGCCTCAGACTCAGCCTCCTCTTGCAAGGTTTCATCAGCAAGGGTACTTTGGTAACACCGTCCCATTGTTCTTTGACTATGACGATGGTAGTGATTTCTTCTGGCCCGGGAGCTTTCGTCAGGTCGTAGAGGAAGCTGAAGCTCCCGTGGTGGTGGCTGTTACAGAGTCGGGCCTTGATCTGAACTCGGCTGCAGCAAGTGAAAGTGTAGTAGATAATAACAATAGCTCAAAGCCTGATCTTACCTTGAGACTATAAGGTCATTATCTCTTGTGTTCTTAATTTCTTTTTTCTATTGTTAGAAGTATAGCAGAAGATAAGTGGGGGACAGATGATAGAAGTTGATGCAAAACTTTTGTTGTTATATATATGAGGTTTGTTACATTTTGATATTTGATAAGAGCTCGCACTAGTTAATTCATCAACTAATTTACAATCTAGAAAGTGAATTTTTTATAGTTTGCTCTGTTGAACAATTTTGGTAGGATATGGTAGTTAGTGTTCTTGTAATATATGAAAGAGTTCTCATGAAACTATTCCCATGTCTTCTCCGAATTGATGATATTCTGCTTGTTTCATTCATGAAAGACAGAGACGTAAATCTATATGAAGAGCAGATTGTTTAAAAACCGTTGTGTGAAATTAGTATGTTTCTTATACAGTTATACTGTGTTTATAAATCAGCAGACTATATATTTGCGTCAAGTATATGATAGTTGATGTTCTTATTATAAGATATGAAAGAATTTTCATGATATTTTTCATGTCTTCTCCGAATTGATGATATTCTGTTTGTTTCGTTCATGAGAGGCAGAGACTTAAATCTATATTGAGAGCGGATTAATAATAAAAAAAACCGTTGTGTGATATATAGTATGTTTTTTTTCTTAGTTTGTATCTATATATCACTAGACTCTACTGCATCAAGTGTGTATAACTAGAGCCAAACATGCCAAAACTTCGGTTAAAACATGTACATCTGAGCATACAAACCCGATATATGTCATCGAATTATGTCTTCAATCGATCTTTCATCAAATGAAGACTTTGATGTCTACATTACTTTATATGTACTCACACAAAATATATAGTCTGGTGATATAAAGTACAGCTAAATCATTAATGGATATATAAAGTATCAACCTATATATATTAAATTCTACAAGATTAGAAAAAATATATATACCAATGTCCAAAAGAAGGAATGGTCCATAGACCGTGATTGTGCCGAGATATGTGGAGACATTCAAACGAAGTTGGTTGTGATATGAAACCCATTATTTATGTGAATAAATGTCATATTTATGTGAATAAATGCAAGTAATCAGCATATAGTGTATCTTTTTTTGGTCCTTATATGCACAATTGCTTGTTTAATACTAATGACTAGTCCTACTAATGACCACTACTACTAGATATTCGCATGGATTATGTATTTAGTTGTTTTGGCTTATTTTTTTGTCTATTTAATTTTTGTAGTAGTATAATTGTAGGGAAAATTAAATCAATAACCATAATAAAACCAAACCCCCCCCCCCCCTTTTTCTCTCTCTATCTCTCCCTATCTCTCTTTAACCATTTGGTTAGTTTCTTAATTTTGTTTTTGTTATGGTCATTTAGCAAATTGACCCATAATTGTATAATGTTATGTGATTGTTTGTTGTATATAGAATGAAGTTTACATTACAGAATTGTAGTTGTAATTGTGAATATATGCAATGAGAACAACATAAAAACTTTTAAAGTTCAAAAAATATATTTATATATATGTTGATCAAGCTATCTCGATGCAATACAAAATAGATTTTATTAGTACTTCACAAAGCCTAGATGATTTCCCATAATTTTTTTAACATAATAATTTCCAAATGAAATATATATTAACTAGAAACCATGACAATAACAAAATCAAGGACTATATAGTACATCATGCACGTGCTGCATGAATGTGTGAAAAGTGATCACGAAACCTAAAAACAAAAAGGAATTACTTTGACTTTCGATTTATATAAAATTGTGATTACAATGGAATTTAATGATCAAAATTCTGTTATCAACATCCACTTGTTAATAATCTAGAAGCTGTTTAGAGAATTGGAAGAGCAGTACTTACGCATGACCTCGAAGCTCTTATCAAACATGCCTCCCATCTCTACATTTGACTATTTTCCCCATTTCCCGAAATACTATCAAATTTTAATATCCATTTTAATTATGGAAACCAAATAACTAATTAAATCGATTTACGTAATCTGAGAATTTTTCGGGAAGGGAATTTTCCAGATTTAGTTGAGAGGATCCCAAATTAGCTAGTGATTCAGAGATTCATCCGCTTCCTCTGGAATCACACAAATACGGATATTTCTCTAATCCCGATTCTCTCTTTTTTTCTTTCACAGGAATGGGATTTGAAACGATGTTCAACAAAAAAAAGGAATCGGATGGTTCGTCTTCTTCGCTTCCGGGCGGCGGCTCGGTGTCTCGAATCGGAGCAGACTCGCCGTACCTGCAAAAGGCACGCTCGGGGAAAACGGAGATCCGAGAACTCGAGGCGGTGTTCAAAAAATTCGACGTGAACGGAGACGGTAAGATCTCGTCGAAGGAGCTCGGTGCGATAATGGCGAATCTAGGCCACGAGGTTCCGGAGGAGGAACTGCAGAAGGCGATAACTGAGATCGATCGGAAAGGAGACGGTTACATAAACTTCGAGGAGTTCGTGGAGCTGAACACGAAGGGGATGGATCAGAACGATGTGCTGGAGAATCTGAAGGATGCTTTCTCGGTGTATGATATCGACGGGAACGGATCGATTTCGGCGGAGGAGCTGCACGAGGTTCTTAGGAGTCTCGGTGACGATTGCTCGATCGCGGATTGTAGGAAGATGATCGGCGGCGTGGATAAGGACGGAGATGGGACGATCGATTTCGAGGAGTTTAAGATTATGATGACGATGGGATCTAGGCGTGATAACGTCATGGGAGGCCAGAGGTAGAGTTTCACGGCCAAAACGCCGACTGATTTTCCGTTCTTCCTCCTCCTCCTCTTCTTCTCCTTTCGTCATCATTGTTTATTATTCCACCATTGTTTCAATCTTCTTCTTTTTTTTTCTTCTCTGGGATTGCAATCCCCTTCAAGCTAACGTGTTTTTTTTTTTTTTAATTTAATTTAACTCTTTTTGTTTTGTCTCCTTTGGAATTGAATACTCGAAAGTGAAGTTAATGTGAATAAATAATAACCAGAGTTCTCAATTCTTCCTCTATATTGTTTAGGCTTGATTACTTTTCACAAACGTCTTATTGCATTTGTTTCAGATGCTAATTTCTTGGGTTTGCATTGCATTCACACCTGAAAATTATTATTTTTGAACATCAAATTTTCAAAGTATAAAAACATTTTTACTATAATTTTTTTTAGTTTTTTACAGAATATAAAACCCAAACGTCAAATTTGGTTCATGCAATAATTGTTTAACATAATTAAATTTTCCCTGTTTTAGTTTTCAAAAAAGAAATAATACATACGCAAACGTTAGTCTAATATTTTATTTCTACTTACTAAAAACCCCATTGTTGACGTAAAGTTAAGTAAAAAGCCCATTAAAGTTTTAAAGCGAAATTTGAAGCTTCCCCGTTAACAATGGACCCAACCTAGCCGACTTATCCGATCCGAATAGAAACTAAACCCGACCCGTTCGCCTTTGTTCCGGATCTTTCATCCTCGAGAGCAACAAGCGGACCGGGTCCGCGTCGTTGGTAAAGACATGGCAACTTCGAAAATGGCGATGGCTTCTCTGGCAGCTCACATTCGTCCCTTCACATGTTTGGCGGCGTCTNTCATTAAAATAAAACAGTATATGCATTACTACTATAAAATTTTGAAAAACATATAAAAGATTAAGATTGCCTACAAATTTTAAAAACGTATAAAAACATATATGCAATTTTGAAGACATATTCTCGCTTACATTTATACTACACGTATACAATGAAGAACTTACTAAATATATTATTTGATACAAGCGTTGAATCAAAAAACATATGCAAATAGTTAAACTGAATTTATTTTAATTAATTGATAAAAATAATTAATAAAAATAACTTCATATATATGGTGCCCAAAAATTGATTATTCATACATTAATGTATCACATCAATAACTTCTAATTTTCTAAAAAAAAATTAAAAAAAAATTATTTTATTTTTTATATTAAAGAAATATATAAAGGCTTTTGGATTCATATAAGGGCAATTCTCAAAAATTAAGAATTGTCCTAAACTAAACTCATCTAGAAAAGACTAATAAAATTCTAAGCTCAAGAGTAAATCGGTGAAACAATATAAATTAATTGTCCTTAAAAACCATTAACCCTTAATCGGTATATTTCTTAAAATATTTCCAAATAATTTTTTTGCACCAAATCCCTCTAGGCTCTAGCTAAGAATTACTTTTAAAAGACACACGTACCACTAAATGAATCAAATGGTCAAAGAGGCCAAACTTTAGAAAGAAGAAATATTTTGGATGATGATTCTGTAACCAAACGGATCTTCATGATCATGGTCTCCACTTTCTTCGTCAAACCTCACTTCCAGTACTCGTGTTTCTCAATTCAGGCGAATCTTTGTCTTTATTTATGTTTTCCATGATCTTCTTTAATTTGTAGATTTGATCACAATATATTTTGCAGAATTTCAAACTCACTTCCAGTACTCGTGTTTCTCAATTCAAGCGAATCTTTGTCTTTATTTATGTTTTCCATGATCTTCTTTAATTTGTAGATTTGATCACAATATATTTTGCAGAATTTTAAACAGTTTATGATTTCGTTACGATTTTTTGCTTGCTGAGTTTTATTGATTTTCGACTCAACTAATTAACGATAGATTCATATTTTTCATATATATTTTTTAATTTTAGAATTTTTTAATATGGATTATAAAATACCATCTCAAGATAATTGTTTATGGATCAAATCGCAGGATAATAAATCAATAAAGAATTTTATTAAAAATGATTTTAAAATTGTTTAAAATAAAAATAAGCTAATGAGTTATATATATATGAATAATATGTATGGATGTCTATTAAATTAAACTGATTACTTTTACAGTTTTTTTAATCATTTATGTATTTTTATAATGATTTTTGAACTATCTACACATTATCATTTTCAATGTGAGACTTTTTAAAACATACTCATATTTATTAATCATTTGAGTAATTTAATTTATATTCATTTGAAAAATTTGAATTATAACACATGTATAAAAAAATCTACATATTTTTACTATATGGATGTTGTGATGATTTTTTTTTCACAGAAAACAGAAGTTTATCACAGAAAAATCTAGGTGATAAACAGAAGTTTGGAACCATAATTTCATTCTAGTTCATAATTATTTTTATATAAATGAGTCAATCTGCTTATTAGATCTTCCCATATTGATTGACTCTATTATCACAAAGATTGATTTCGACTACATATATATTTTTCTGTTACATACATAGTAAGAATACATTTTAGAGATTGCGTAAATAAATGGGATAAGTGCATAATTACTTTATATCTTTTATATTAGTTACTATACCGTATTTAGTTACTAAACCGTATTTAATGTCATGTCCAAAAAGACAATTCGTTTTTGGATTAAATTTAATTAAGGTAATTATAATATCTAAATTAATGTATAGATATCTAAAAGAAACTGATTAGTAAACATATGAAATGTCTTTGTGAAAGTGGTTGTGTGCTTTCTATGTTGTCTTTGATGTCTTAAGTTCAATTCCCCAAAAACGAAATTAGTATTTTTTTATTTTATAATTTAAGGTTTAAGATTAATTAATAAAAAAATGTCAGAATAATTGTGATGCTGACATATCAGCAAAATGACACCATTGTAAATAAAAGGGTTTGTGAGAATGTTTCTCAATTAATATATAGAGGATGTTTTTGGTATATTCAATGATGCATAAGCGTGATACATTTAAGCAATCTACAAAATTGCAATGAATATATTTTTAGAATATCATAACATTCATAGGAGAAAATTTCTCCCGAGAAAGTTACCAAAAAAAAAAAAAAAAATTCGCCCGAGAAAACCTATATAATCCATTTCATGTAGGTTCGATTCTCGTATATTTTGGTGTGTGATAAGCTAAGTTCTTGTGGATTCAATTTTCTTATGCTACCGTATCGCGCACTTCACCTTCTTCAGTCTAGACTAAAGAGATTCGATTGAGATGCCTAGCCTAACTTCAATCATCCAAAAAAAAAAAACTTCAATCATCACTTAGGTTCAGTCCCGATTGACATAAGATAAGCCATGGCCCAACACACCCATGGTCCATCGCCATAGCCATTAACGGGCCATAAAGCCTAAAAGGACATACGCGTCAACCGTACGCGCAAGAGTGGCGCGTGGCAAAGGTGCTCTATCTTCCACTACACGTGACGTCAGAACAGAGAAATTTCTAATCTGGAGCTTGGTGGAGCCGTCGAGTCTCTTCTAATCTCTCTGCATTTCGTAATTTCCCTCTCTCTCTCTCTCTATCTTTATCTTTCCGGCGTCCTTTTCGGTCGCCGGCCTCGTCACCTTAAAACTCTATTTGCTACCTCAAAACTCGAGTTGAAGTCTCAGCCGCGTGGTTGTATTCTTCCGGTAGGGCTACAATCCCTTTCGATTTCGTTGTCCTTCTATCCATATTTGGCGATCTCGGTCGTGTACCCCCCTGTTTGTATAACAAAGATAATAAAAAGGAATTAGAGTTATACAAATTTTGTGGCTTTGGCCGTAGAACTTCGGAAGTCGGTGAAATTTGATTACTTTTTCTTCTTCTTCTTCCTTTTCGTGGAAGAGTGTGAGTTTTCAGTCTGGGTTAGGTTATTCGATTCAGATTTGATTCCTGAGTCGTTGAAGATTTAATTTGAATTGTTTAAATAGCTTGGAAATAGAATATGTCAGGATACATATTTCTTATTTAAGAAGGATCGGGTTATTAACAACGTTTATTGATGTTATTAATGTTGCTTCCTGTAGTTTTTTTTTTTTGATTTGCTTAACATATATATATATATTATTATAATTGTTCTGGATCTGAGATGTGTCAGAGCAGTTTTGCTCCATGTGAATCAAGGATTCTTGAACATGACGATGGTTTCTTCTTATTTCTTTATTAATTGATTCACTGCCATGTCGCGTGAATGTTTGGTTAAGCACGTTGCTTTAGGGTGTCATGTAACGTGTTAGCACATCTTCAATTCTCTTTTTTTTTTTTACTTTATGTGATCCCCTTCATTTGCACTGTTCAGGCACGACCCTGTCTCTCCAGTCGTATGCATTGAAAGTCCATCTGTTTTGTAGCAGGTAGGAGTTACTAGCTTGATTGATTTGTCTCCTTTAAAATCTGTCGGTTGTTCTGTTGGTGAAGAAATTGTAGCTGTTTTGGCCTTTGATGTTGTTTATTGGAATCTAGTTATTGTGTTATCTAGGTAAGTCTTTTGTATGGATGTAAATTCCGTGGTCTTCAGTTTCGTCTGTTCTTGATACATATGTTGATAGACATCTCTTGCTTTTCTTTCATGCACTCTTGTGTTAAGCGGTGTGTGTGCTTGTTCTTCCTCAGGTGTATTTTTACAAGAAAATGGCCAAAGCTAGAAGGGCGGGACGCAGGGTTTCTGCTCGACGGATCAGAGCAAGACCATACAAGTTCACATCTTCAAAGCGAGTTGTAGGGAGGAGCGTGTTTGCAAACAAGAACTGTCCAAAGGTGATGGAGAAGAATGAGTGGGAGGATGCTGTATGTTCGGTTTGCATGGAGTGTCCCCACAATGCTGTTCTTCTCCTCTGTTCATCTCATGATAAGGGTTGCCGTCCTTACATGTGTGGAACTAGCTTCTGGTATTCGAATTGCTTAGATCAGTACAAGAAGGCGTCGGCTAAACTAATGCCATCGCATCAGCAGCCGGTTGATTGTAAGTCTGAGCTAGCCAATCTGAAGTGCCCACTTTGTAGGGGCCAGGTCAAAGGTTGGACAATTGTGCAGCCTGCAAGAAACGATCGAGGAGCTGTATGCAGGAGAATTGCTCTTTTGCTGGAACCTTCAAGGAGCTGAGGAAACACATGAAAAAAGACCACCCTTGTGCTCAGCCGCGTGAAGTGGATCCTGATGTGGAGCAGAAATGGAGAAGGTTCGAGGTTGAGCAGGAGCGTAACGATGTGATCAGCACAATCAGGTCGACAATGCCTGGTGCTACGGTTTTCGGGGATTACGTGATAGAGAGAGGTGCATACGGTTCAGATTCAGATGAGGGCGGTGATGATGATGATGTTGATGATGAGCAGAGGGAGGACGAACACAGAATCAGTGCTGGGATAAGTGCTGGGATAGGTAGGAACCTAGTGAACGTTTTCCTTCTGTTGCAGGCATTTGGGGGATCAGGAAACAACAACACAAGGAGCTCTGATTCGGCTGGTCTTGCATCTGATACATCCCATGATCTAGCATCGGATGCAAATGAATTAGTGATCAACCAGAGCGATGTGGAATCCTCTGGACAGGAGGAGAATGGGGCTATGTCGTTGGCAAACCGGATCAGGAGCCAAAGAAGGATTCTCCTGGGAAGATCAGTTAGTAGGAGACGTAGAGATAGAGAAGCTAACCAGAACTCAGACCATCCTAGATGATACAATACTCTTAAAAAGGAAAATCTCTGTTGGGTTGTGTAGAAGGTACAAAATTTAGTTTTCCAGAAGATGAAAAACAGAAATATGCGACCTGTGAAAACCCTTTCTATGTTTTTAACATTTTTGGGATTTTTACTCAAATTTGTTTGCAAGTGCATGAAGGTTGGTGGAGAAGGAGGTTCGGGTTATAAATACACTCTTCTTCATTGTGTTGTTTTAAGTTTTTTTTTTTTTTTTCTAAATAAAGAATGTATTCTCATGTAATATTCTGGGTAGCAAATTTGTGTTGTTTATATTTACTTCTGTATCCTTCTGAATTAAGTAGGAAGGCCTTGAAGACCAATGTCTCCATGGATGATATTTTACAGATGATATTTTACAGATTTTACTCAAACCTTTCTTACTGTTTGTTGTCTGTAAATTTGATGTTCCTTTATGGAATGTAAACGTTTGGCTTTATTTTTCTGCCTAATAAAAGGAGCTTCTTTCACTAATTGCGTTTTTGGTTGAGTAACAAAAAATAATAAGGGAGTAAAGTGACAATTAAAAGTGTTTTCGCTAACGGACTAGACCAAATTAATTATCCGGAAACCAAATTTATCTCGGCCCAGAATTCTGAAAACGGGCCGGGTCTGGACCTTGGCCGAATCCGGGTCGGGTTAACTTAGGGATCCGAATTAGAAAAAAAGAGGGATTAAAGCAGAGAAGGGAACGAGGGTTTCAGTTTTTTTGTGAAGAGAAGTGAAAGGAGCAAAGCCGTTTACTTTGGTTGCTCTCTCACTTACAGCTTCATACATCTCAAACCCTAGATATGCCTAAATCAAGGCGAGACAGACCAGGTCAGAACTCTTTCTTCCTTCACTCTTTCATGTTTCTATTGTCTGAAACTATTGCATCCTCGTTACCGAGCTAGGAAGCTGTTATAGTTTTGTAGCCGCCGTCAAGGGTTTAGGGTTTCTAAGATTTTTAAAGGAACCCTTTTGAAGACAACCCTTATCGTTGCTTAGGTTTTGTTTTGTTGTTGTTGCTGCTGCAGTTACTTTGTCGAAGACGAAGAAGAAAGGAAGGGAGCACAAAGAGTCTATTGTGAATGGAATCAGAGAGGCTGTTGAGAAGTATAACTCTGTCTATGTTTTCTCTTTTGAAAACATGAGGAATATCAAATTCAAAGAGTTCAGACAGCAGTTTAGGCACAATGGAAGGTCAGTTTCTTTGATTTTTGTAGTCATGAATAATATAGATGGGTGTTAGTTGAATGTAATTGAGATTGATAGTTATCGAAACATAAGCTTTTTTTTGAGTCTTTTGTTTTCGATTTGGTGATATCATTTGGTTCTTATTCGTCCAGGTTCTTCCTCGGTTCGAACAAAGTCATGCAGGTTGCTCTCGGACGCTCTGCTTCTGATGAAATCCGTCCTGGTATCTTCAAAGTATCCAAGGTTGTGTACTCTACTTTTTTAACTATAATTGTTTTTGTCCATTTTCTTTTGTCAGTTACATTTACACACGTTGTGGGATGTTGTTTTCAGCTGCTTCATGGTGATGCTGGGCTTCTTGTTACAGATATGCCAAAGGAAGAGGTTGAAAGGTAAGGCCATCTTTTTCCCCTGTTTTGCTTTAGTGAAAGCAAAAGTGAAGGGGCATGAGATGTATCCATTTCTCTTTGTTGTAAATGTTAACAATGCTTCTTTCTTGTGGTTACATTGCAGCTTATTTAACGCTTATGAGGATTCTGACTTTTCAAGGACCGGAAGCGCTGCAGTAGAAACGGTTTGTGAAATAGAACTTGTACCATCTCTATGTATCGATGTTTCTAGATATGCAGTCAAGATTGACTGTGATCAGGCTCTTCATCTCTTTGTTTTCAGAGAATCATTTTCTCCCTTTAGCTTAATTACTGAACAATTCTCTTTCAATACAACTGAATTGATCAGGTTGAACTGAAGGAAGGTCCTCTAGAACAGTTCACACATGAGATGGAGCCGTTTCTGAGGAAGCAGGGTATGCCTGTTCGACTAAACAAAGGTTTGTTGTCTCACCATTTTAGTTTCCATCTCTCTCTCTCTCTTACACAAGTTTTAAAGAAATCTTGATTCGAAAAGTTGTTTCTTTTTTGCTGATTTATTATGTAGGTACGGTAGAGTTACTCTCCGACTTTGTAGTTTGTCAAGAAGGAAAACCTCTTTCGCCAGAATCTTCCCGCATTTTGGTAAATAAGAATTTGTATTCCAAAAGCCTTTCCCTTTTGTTTGTTTTCTGAGAATTAGAAAATTTGCTTATACTTTGGTTATATAATGATTGCAGCGTCTGTTGGGGATCAAGTTGGCTACTTTCAAACTGAACTTAGTCTGCAGATGGAGCCCTAATGACCTTGAGCTTTACCGAGAAGGAATGGATCTCTCAGACGTCGAAACCTCTTAAAAAACGAAGATTTTGGCTATTGTTTTAAGTTTCTTAATGTCACATTATTCACCTGGATTATACTGGCTATGTGGTTTGCACTTGGATGTTTTATGTCAAAGTTTTGTTGCTTTACATGTTTGTAGAATATCAGATTATCTTCGGGAGTCCCATATTCTAGTATTCTTGACTGAAATACATATCAATCTTAATTTTTTTTGGCTTATATCTCCTGTTATCAAGTCACATTATCGAATTTTTAACCAAAAATGTTGCAAACTTTACAAAAACTTAGTTCGACTAAACTCATTGCATAACCACGACAATTCACCAATCAGATGTATTGAATCTTTCTTTTTTTTTTCTCCGGAAAAAATTATCAAATGTATATGGTTGATCTAGATTTTCTGATGTGGAACGATTCAAACCTTTTAGACCACATTTGTTTCAGTGATGACGCAAAACATCAAAAAGGTTTTGATTCAATGCAACTTTAATTGCTTGTGCACCATTTGTATAATTTAAAGCAAAATATTGTGGTCAATGGGGCTTGAAAGTGGAAAGTTGATGGGAGAGATGAAAGAATTGATCTAATTTTGGGAGAGATGAAAGAATTGATCTAATTTTTAATTTTTTACATATTGTCTAGCAATCTGAGGCCATATGGTCATGGTGTTTAGTGAGCTTATAGATATCCAGACGGAACCATAAATACTGTATATGGGTTTGCTACTTCATGTTTGGGCCTTGTATTGGGTTTTCAGACTTGCCTGTCCTCTATGAATGTTGTTGATAAATTAGATAATAGAAGCATATTTTAATCTTTAGAATTTTCTTCTTTTTAATATACTACAACGATTGAACAAACATAAAAGAAAAAAAGAAAAAAAGAGAGATCGTAAGGAGATCACGAAGTGACACGAGATGACAGAGAGAGAGTGTGTGTGTGTCTGTGGGGCTTTAAAGAAAGAGTCAGAAAAGTGAAAGAAAAAAAAAAGAGAGAAGAAGGGGAAATCATGGAAGTGAGGGGAAGAGAGAGTCAGGTGAGAGAGACAGAAGCCTGACTCCTAACAACCATTTCAATCTTTTTGGCACTGAAATTCATGTCGTTTATTTTCTTCTAAAGGAAACGACAACCACTCCTGCTCTGAAAACAGCATTTACTCCTCCTTCTCTCTCTCTCTCTCTCCCCGTGCGTTATGATGCATCTCTCTCGTTGACACTGGTTTTGGCTTCTTCATGATGGGTGGGCATCTTTTGAATTTGTTCCTCCCATTTTATAGCGCATGGTTTTCTCATATTTACATATATTTGTTTCGGTTCCAATATAGTTTTTGATACTACGTTAATTTTAAACCAAAAAGAGACGGCGTATTGTTACAACGAAACCACAATAATTTAACCATTTAAAGCTCACAAATTTGAACCTATCAAGAATTTGACATAATAATCTATCTATTTTTTTCAACCGCCAGAAACTGCTTCTTTAGATCAGATATTTGTTCATTATACACATCGTTTTATTTGTGAATATTATTCTAAACGAACAGGTTATACTAAGATATTGTTTTCAGTTCTAAGATTAGGGAGAGATATCATATACTAAATTCCTCTTATTCCATGCAACTATTTTTAATACCACCCGTTAAACAATTTCGCATACATATATGCATGTAAAAATATGCAAAGACAAGTTTAGATGGATTGGCCATGTAAAAGGAGAAATTAGGAATAACACCATTTAAAAAAAAAAGCTCGATTTTTACGGAAGCAACCATTTTTTTACCACATGGCATTTGACGTTTAACCTAATCTTTTCCCGTAATTAGTGTATGAAACTTTATTTGCCAAAAGAAATCTTCAAAAGTAGCCAATTTTGTTTTTTTTTTAACACTACACTTCAAAAGTAGCTAAAATCAAGTATCTTGTATCAATAAAAAAATCATGCAAAGATTCATCTCAATTACGTAATTTTTTTCACAATGTGTTATGTATATCGCTTTCCATTTTCTTGTCATGATGACTCCTATTTGTACACATTGTATCAAACACGATATAAGAAATACAATTCGTTTACATATTTTAGTCGCTTTTATAGATCTGTTAATTTATTTATTTGATGACTTGATGGACCGGCTCGCTAGTCGTTTCTTTACACTTGTTTTCTTTTCTTCTTCTTCTGTACCTGGAAGCAATAAGCTAAGAGCCTAAAAGCCTAAGACCATTGTTTTTGCTATTGACATATCTTAAGCATTAAAATATATTTGTTCAAATGGCATCTTATAAGATTCCGTCGGTATGTGAGAGAGATGACTTATTGTTTGGTCGGGACTAAGCTAGTCTACAACTACGAGAATGTAAAGATGGGAAAGAGCTGACTCGTGATCATATTTTATTTGGTGGACATCAATCATTTCCACCTGAGAATCTTATATACACAAAATTTGACATCTAAAGTTTGGAGAAAGAAGGTGAATAAAGTAAACATTAAAAAAAATAAAAAAAATTGAGCTCTAACAATTTTTCTGTCGAATTTAATGCAAATTACTACTGCTTCCCCTCCTCAATCAATGCTCCATTCATTATTTTTTTGTTTTGTCTAGAATGCGCCATTAGTTTTAAGAGAACAAAACATTTTCTATAAAGCAATTCCATAAACAAAAGTTACAAATTACACCAACCCCACATCATTGACTTACCATATAGTCTGTCTTTTTCTTTTTGGAAAAAATCCTAAGTAATTGTATCAAGTTACCAAAAACCAAATAAAATATAATTCCAAGAAATAAATAATTAGAACAAATAAATTTATGTTTTAATAACGAGAAGATATTTAACCGAAATTCATAATGATTCTTGAAATTTACCATCGTTACAGGAATTCTGCGGTGACAAAGAAAAATGATGCATATTGTCAAAAATTGATCCACAAAACGGTAACCACTAAAATACCATCATTTCATTTAAAAATCATTATTGTTCTCTTTTGCTCTTGTGGGGATTTGTGAAGAAGTATTGGATTTACTCGCATTCCCCTTCCGTTGTCGCCGAGGAAACATAACTCATAACAAGAGACGACGTACTCTCATCAGCCATAACGGGGAGCTGGAACAGCTGCTTGCAAGAATGGCAAGTGATCTCCAACATTGTTGCATTAATCCTCTTGATTGCTTCTTCTCTAACAACCTGAACCTTCTCCAGCTCGGCTTTCGCTTCTTTCCTTATTCTCTTAGCCTTCTCAAAATCACTTTCCGCCATCTCTATCTGCCTCTTCGCTTCTTGTCTCATTTGATCCGCCTTCCTCGCTTCCTCATTAGCTCCCTCCTTTGCTAGACTCGTCTCTCCCTTTTCGTTCCTCTTCACTTCTGCTGATGTTCTCGCCATTCCAATGGATAGTTGAAGCTCGAGGCTTTCGAAAGGAGCGGATGAAGCATTGAAAGGGTAAGCAAAAGCTAGTGAGTGTTGATCGGATGGCTGTGGCCTTAACAAAGGAAGTCCATGCAATAAAGGGCCAATGCTTGCGGTCGAAAAGGTTCTTGATGGAGCGGCAGTGCTTGCCGTGTGCTGTTGTGGACGGTGGTTGGTGGGTGGAGGTTGCCGGATGGTGCAAGTATCTTGGTGCTCTATGAAACTCTCAACCCTGAAACCAAAATAAAATCAAGAGAAGAATCGACAATGAGGTACTTATTAGTGCGTATATATATATTTTTTCCTATATATAACCACAATAATTGGAAATTAGTGTAAACGGCTTAAACTAAATGATAAAAATACTGTATAGAGTTTAAAACACGAGGAATGAATCATGGATGTGTTTGGAGTACGTACGTAATCAAAAGAAGAAGGCAATAATATAAAATTGAGTTATGGATTTAGGTATCTATGGAAAGGGATTATGTGATTATAAGACTTTTTTAGTTTGTGTATTAAACAAATGCAACAAGTGTGGGTAATGGGAAATCCGTAATGGGGTCAATGTGGGATCATATACTAAAACATACATATGATTAAATTAATTATTTAAAATAAACTCATCTGGCAACAGTCAAGCACTGAGCTTCTATTGGTAGGATTTGTCAAAATCCATATGCACATATATAGAAAAAAAAAACAAATCTATGTGTGCATTATAGATAAATATACCTGTAATGTAGCAACATTACACACCATCCTAGAAAACATTCTTTGGTTTAATTAGTTTAAGGATTCCATATTTCCAATTATAATCTTTCCTATAAACAGTTAAAATTGTATAAATAAAATCTCAAGAAAAGAAAATATTAAACTTTGGAAAAACCAAGAAACTAAATCATCAGCATAGAGAACACTATTTAGGGTTTTCAACAAAAGAAAATTCACCACAGTTTTTTTTTTAATAGATAAGAAAACAATGAGACGATGATGAAGAACCTGGAGAAAACACGGCCACAGTCGCAGGAGTGACCGCGTGAGCCGCATGTCTTGAGATGGGCTTTGTAGTCAGATTGAACGGCATAGCCTTTGGAGCATCTCTCGCAAACCCATTGCTTGTGGACGCTGTGTTTCCGACGGTAGTGTTTTTTTATTCCGACCAGATCTCCGAGGGCGTGGCACGGGTCGTGGTGGAGACACGCCGGCTCAGGACACACGTAGACTCTCTTTCTCACCTCCTCATCTTTCTTCTCTCTCTTCAGAAGCTTCCATGGCACTTTGTGCCTTCTTCTATGCATCTGGAGATTCTGATCTCTCTGAAACCCTTGGTTGCAGATCTCACACACGTACCGATCTGACTCTAGCAACGTTCTTGGTGATAAAGACACAACCTCTGCATCTGGATCTGTTTGCACGGATATACACAAGATTACAAATGATTATATATCGATAACCCATTTGTAATACCAATTTTGATTTCCCCAAAAAGCAATATAATACTATTTGAGAATTTATTGAAAAAAACCTTTAACTGAATTATTGGAAATCCAAAAAAGTTCTTTAGCTGAGTTTTAAAAAACCCAATCCCCAAAACAATCCTATCTATAAGTCATTTCGAATATCAACAACACTTTTTTGGAACTTATCGAAAACCCAATCCCAAAAATCAAATATTTAGCTGAATAATTGAAAACCTAATAGTTGACAATATAGTATAACTTAAGCTGAATTATAAAAAAAAGAAACCTGGTGTCCCTGCGGGTCTACGTTTTCTCTTATTGGTCACGGCGGCTCCATTGATGGCTAGAAGAAGATCGGAGGAAGATGGAGAGGGAAAGTTCCGATGGTTGTTGTTTTTCTCGTAATCTACCATCGGATGCGATTTATAATAAAACTCTTTTTATTTTGTTTTCCTAACGATGGTGGTACCAATTACTGTTTGACTACTGAAAAAGAAAAACAAAACTGAAGAATCTTTTGTTTTTTCATGTGGAGAGATTAGAGGTTTTTTTTTTCTTCTTTTATTTGGTGGATATATAGTGCTGTCTCAGCTTTTACTAATAGAGGAAGAAAGGGAGATGAGTTATGAGGGAGAAACAAAGGTTTTTGCTTTCTGAAATCAACTTTTGTTTCAGCTCTCTTTTCCGAGGCCTAAAAGTTTTCTTTCTTCCCTTTACTCTCTCCTCTTTTTCTTATTTTCCTGGAAAAGAAAAGTTTCTTCTTTTTGTTAATTGTTTCATTGACCTCGCACCTTACCTGGAGAAGGCATTTGTATGGTCTTTGATTGTTTAATCTTCTTCTTTACATACACTCATCATCTTCTTTCTATCTTTTCTCTTTTTCTCTCTCTATGCTGTATATGCATATACATACATGTGACCTTAAGGAAACGGGGTTGAAACTTCGAGCCCACATAGATATTTGGAAGAAAAAAAACAAAAGAACATCCCCTTTCACAACAAAACAAATCGAAGTCATTATTATTTCATATCACAGAATCTTCTTCTCCACAAATTTCTTGAAAAGACTAATTATTAGTAAAGGACTCTTGAAAATTTTGATATATACTCCCTCCGTTTCACGAAGAGTGTCATTCTGACATTTTTCACACAAATTAAGAAAAACTTGTAAATCTCTTTTATGCCCTTTATTAATACACTAAATCAGTTTCTCTTTTTAATTAATAGGTTAAAATAGTAGGGATAAAACTGAGATTTAGTTTAAAAAATTGCATTGAAAACATAAAGTGACACTCTTTGTGAAACAAAAATCAAGAGTCAAAATGACACTCTTTATGAAACGGAGGCAGTATATATTTTATGATTTTCTAAATGTTGATTATGCCTCGGGGCAGCACTTATACAAACCATTAAAGCACTACTTGCTCTGGTCGAAAACTTGGATATTATAAGTAAACACGGTGAGGAGACCAAAAACTAATATTTGAGGAATATGTGTTAATTTATCTATTATCAACTAGTTTTGAGTTATAAGTTTATGATATTTAATAATCTACTATATAAAAACAAAAGGGCACTCTCCTGCTTCTGCCACATCAGCACATGAGAGAGTGCCACGTGACACTTTCTCATTTAATTTTCAAAAAAAAAATTTAATTCTGGCATATGTACTCTTTAATAACACTCTCTAAAAACGTATGCTATTACCTCTATGTTTTACATATTAAATTAGAAGCACTTTTTTAAATTTATATGTATATCAATTATAGATTTATGTACAAAACGCATAAATAAAGACATCCTCAAAATGATAAATTAAAAACAACATTTTTTTTTAAACATCAAGTAACATAAATAAATATCAACATATGTAAAATCAATTTTACATAAAAACCATTAAATTTGAATTCAACTATCTAAAGATTATTATAAGTAGATAAATTTCTAAATTAATTTTAAAAATAATAAATATATAAATCTTATATAATACATAATTTAAATATATCATTATATTTTTGAGTGATTTAATCCTTACTTTCTAATATACAAAAGCTTAACGGCTGTCTACAGGACCTGCCACGTCAACAACTGAAAGTATGCCACATGTCATTTATTATTTAATTTTCAAAAAAAACAAATTTGTATTAAATCTTAACCAAACAACTTTTTTTTCCCTCTTATTTGCTTTCATACGGTTTTAGACTCACAATCCTCTCAATAAAAGAATTTTTTTTTTTCCATTATGTCATAAGTACTTTAACAACACTCTATAAAAATTATGATATTGTCTCTATATTTTACATATTAAATTAGAAGCACTTTTTTAATTTATATGTATATCAATTATAGACTTATACCTCAAACACATAAATAAAGAAATACTCAAAATGATAAATTGAAAGATGCAATTTTTATTTTTTTAAACGTCAAGTAACATAAATAAATATTATCATAAGTAAAATTAACTATACATAAGAACTATTAAATTTGAATTCAACTATTTTAAAATTATTATAAGTAGATGAAATAATAATTTCATTAAAAAAATAAAAACATATAAATCTTATAAAATACATAATTTTAAATATATCATTATATTTTTTGAGTAATGTAGTCTTTATTTTAAAATAAATTGCGATAATTAAACTTTAGTATAACAGAAAATAAATTATGATATGAAATAAATTAAGAAGTTAACTACATTCTATAAAATCTTAAGACACAACAAAATATTTAATTAAAAATCGAGAAGATAACAAATTATATTAAAAAATATAGAGAAGAAGGTAAAAATAAAGAAAAACAAGAATATATGAAAAAATATACAAAATTTTAAAACATGGAAAAAATATGGATTCAATGCAAGATATGTGAAATAAATCTTCAAAATGGTAAATTGAAAAAAATTAAGATGATTATAATATTAAAAGTTAGACAAATGAAAAGAGTATGAAATTGAAGAACAAATAAAGATTCGTAAAAAAATGAATGAAAGAAATTGCACAATTATCACGGAAAAAAGTAATAAATTAAAAAATTTTAAAAAGATAAATTAAATTGTTAAAATATAGATCTAAAAATATATAATTTTAAACTTAATTTAAAATAAAATCCGCACATCTCGCGGGTTCTCTCCTAGTCTACTATATAAAAGCAAAAGGACTCTCTTCTCCTTCCGCCACGTCAGCACGTGAGAGAGCGCCACGTGGCACTTCCTCATTTATTTTTTAAAAAGTAATTTTATTTGAATTAAATTGAAGCAAATAAATATTTTTTTTTTTTTTTCATTCATGGGGATTTGAACCCATAATCTCTCAACTAAATAAGCGAGTTTTTTCCATTATACCATAAACACTTTTTTGACAATCCTCTTTAAAAACATATCATATTGTCTTTATGTTTTACATATTAAATTATCAACACTTTTTTTAATTTATATGTATAACAATTATATACTTATGCCTCAAACGTATAAATACAACAAAACTTCAAAAAGATAAATTGAAGAAAAAATTATTTAAAAAAAAACATTAAATAACATAAATAAATATAAACATATGTACAATTAACTATACATAAAAACCACTAATTTTGAATACAACTATTTAAAAATTATTATAAGTAGATGAAATTCTAATTTAATTTTAAAAATAAATAAATAAATAAATATGTAAATCTTATATAATACATAATTTAAATATATCATTATATTTTTTCGAGTGTCGTTATTTTCTACTATATAAAAGTATAATGGCTCTCTCGTGCTTCCGCCACGCCGGCACGTAAGAGAGCGCCACGTGGCACTTCCTGATTTATTTTTTAAAAAGTAATTTTATTTGAATTAAATCTAAAGCAAATAAAATATTTTTATTTTTTTATTTGTATTTAAAGGGATTTGAACCCATAACCCTCTCAATTAAAGAAGACTGTTTTTTTCATTCTGCCATGAACACTCTTTGACAATTCTCTTTAAAAATGTATGATATTTTCTCTATGTTTTACATACTAAATTATAAGCATTTTTAAAAAAATTTATATGTATATCAATTATAGACTTCTGCCCCAAACGTATAAATACAAAAAACCTCAAAATTATAAATAAAAAAGCAATCATTTTTTTTAAACATTAAGTAACATAAATAAATATTAACATATGTACAATTAATTATACATAAAATCCACTAAATTTGAATAAAACTATTTAAAAATTATTATAAGTAGATAAAATTCTAATTTAATTTTAAAAATAAATAAATATATAGATCTTATATAATACATAATTTAAAATATATCATTGAATTTTTTGAGTGTCCTTATTTTCTACTATATGAAAGCTTAATGGCTGCCTACATGACATGCCACTTCAACATCTCAGAGTATGTCACGTGTCATTTATTATTTAATTTTAAAAAAAATATTTTATTTATATTAAATCTGAACCAAACAAAATATTTTTATCCTCTTATTTGCATTCATGCAGATTCAAACTCATAATTCTTTCAATAAAATTAGATCGTTCTTTCCCATTATGTAATGAATACTCTTTGACAACCCTATCTAAAAACTTATGAAATTGTCTATATATTTTACATATTAAATTAGAAGCACTTTGAAAATTTATATGTATATCAATTATAAACTTATGCCCCAACGCATAAATAAATAAATCCTCAAAATGATAAATTGAAAAGTAATTTGTTTTTAAAAAAACCGTCAAGTAATATAAATACATATTAATATAAGTACAATAAACTATACATAAAACCACTAAATTTGATTTCAACTATTTAAAAATTATTATAAGTAGATAAATTTTCATTTAATTTTAAAAAATAAGAAATATATTAATATTTTACAATACATAATTTTAAATATATCATTATATTTTTTGAGTAATTTAATCCTTATTTTCAAATAAATTACGATAATTAAACTTTTGTATAAGTGCAAAAAAAATATGATATGGAATAAATTAAAAAGTTAACTGCAACCTATAAAATCTTAAGACACAACAAAATATTCAATAAAATATCGAGAAGATAACAAATTATATTAAAAAAAATACAGAGAAGAAGATAAAAATAAAGAAAAAGAAAAATAGATATAAAAATATACAAAATTTAAAAACATGGAAAAAAACATGCATTTAATGAAATGATAAAAAGGAAAAAAATAAAAATTATTATAATATTAAGATATAGATAAATAAGAAGAGTATGCAAATTAAAGAATAATTAAAGATTTATAAAATAATGTATGAAATAAATTGCACAGATTATCAAGAAAAAAGTAAAAAATTTAAATTCTTAAAAAAAAATAATAGTCAAAATATAGATTTTAAAAAAAAATTATTTAAAACTTAATTTAAATAAATGAAATTCGATTCGATATAAATGAAAAAAATAAACATCTCAAAAGAATTAATGTGTTAGGAATTCTACACTAGAAATTAAATGAGAGGCAAGCAATATTAATATACAAATCTATCTATAATAACAATCTGAATAAATATCAATTGCTTTTCAATAAGTTGTGTCTTTTCAAAATTATTATTCGTATTTTTTCATAAATTCTAATTTTAATTAAAGAAATGTCATGTGTGGTTGCGTCTTTTCAATTATCAAAAATTGCTTCTTTTGAATTATCAAAAATTGCTTCTTTTCATTTATGTCTTTTGAAAAGAACATAAAAAAGGATCATTTGATCTTTATAAAACGAATTGTTATATTCATTTATTTTATCGGGAATCGGTAAGAATGATAAACAATGCCATTATTATTTATAGAAATGTAACTTTATCTCCAGAACAGTGGCGGAGCCACATGCATGGTAGTGGGGTCACTTGCCCCCATCAAAATTTTAATATTAAGTTCTAATTATAACTAAATCCAATTAATGCCCCCTAATAATTTATAATACGACCCTAGTTCTTTTCTTCTTTCCCTATTTCCTATTTTTAAGTGATAGGTAATTTTAATATTATTTGCTTAAATTTTTCTTTTTTGTTACCAATTATTTAAATGTAAAAATCTGGTTCTCATGCTTTTCTTTGTGAAACGATTGGTATAGATTCTATATATATATTTGCACAAAAAAAAGATTATATATATATATATTAAAGATACACTATCATTCATAATTATTGAGATATTTTGTTGGAGAAAACATATTTTATTCTTATGATTTATTTTCCTTTTTCTGACTATCAAATTTTTTTCTTTATCTAAATTTATGGTTTTGCAATATTTATTTTGGATTTTTCAACAGATACTTGATTTGGTTTTTAGCTTTTGTAAAAATAATTTTTATCATTTGTCAAACTTTTAATATTTGTGAAATAATATTAACATACAAAACTTTGCAAAATATATTTATTTAATATATTTGTTTTATATTTTAAATTTTAATATAATTAATATTTTAATATATAGTGTGCCCCGAGTAAAATAAGTTTATGGCTCCGCCACTGCTCCAGAATATAGTACAAGGAATCTGCTTCAATTCTTTTTTTGTATGTTCTGCTTCGTTCTCTTTGATTATAAATTTTTGTGTTACTTAACTTCATTTACGATATTGGTTTAGATCGTCAAACGATCATATTGCTTTACTCGACTTATTCTTTGAGGATAATATCGTTTTATCTAAGTCTCTTAGTTTTGAGTATTTGTATCGCTTTGTGTAACTATAATAACAATCTGAATAAATGTCAATTGTCTTTCAATAAGTTGTGTCTTTTCAAAATTGTTATTCGTATTTTTTTTATAAATTCCAATTTTAATTCACAAATGTCATTTGTGGTTGCGTCTTTTCAATTATCAAAAATTGCTTCTTTTCAATTTTCAAAAAAAAAATTCTTTTTACTTATGTGAACTTAATTAGCAAAATATATATTTAAAGCTTTTTTTATTAAACCATTTACATTAACTTGTGCATTTCAAAATAGAAGAGATAACAATCTTCTATTGTTTCATCTTTTTATTATTCATTATATATATTTTTTTTAACCGTTTATTTATAAATAAACATAATTAATAATTAAGATCTTCATGTTTTTAACACATTAATCTATCTATAATAGCAATCTGAATAAATGCCAATTGCAGATGAATAAGTTGCATTTTTTCAAAATTATTATTAGTATCTTTCTGTTAATCCAAATTTTAATCCAATAAATGTCATTTGTGGTTACGTCTTTTCATCAATTAAGTATATTTTTGTTATAACCATTTTTATGAAAAATTACTTCTTTTCACTTATGTCTTTTCAAAATTATGTATATCGCTCAAAATCACATAAAATTAAGGGTCATTTGATAGTGATTCTTGATATAATGGTTTATCAAAAGTATGTTATCTATCTTGATGGGGTTCCCTAAATAAAGAATAAAAAAGGTAAAAAATCCAACATATGATCATTTTCCAATAAAATATGTATTTACATCATATTTTTTGAATTGCATATTTTTATATATAATTTTTTTAACACTACAAAAAAATACTCTATAGAGCTGTGTGTCTTATAACTTTTTGTTTTTTTATTTTTTTATCTTAGTAGTTAAATTCTTTGAAAATATTTTACAAATTTTTATATTTGAATTATTTTATAACTTTTCTTTTATATTGTTAATAATCCAAAATTTGTTTTTTTAGAAGATCATATCTTTTTTTTAAGAATTATAATTTTCTGAATATTTACGTATTTTGTCATCATTATTTTGTTTTATATATTTTCACTTATAATAATTTAAAATAATTTTTTTTAAGTTTATATATTCGACAAATACCTCCGCGAAGCGGGGGTTGTATTCCTAGTAATATTAATAATAATATTCTCAATTCATTCGTTACCAACTGATTTTTAATCAAAAGTCTATATGATTACTCACAAGTACTAATGATGTCCAGTACAAAATTTAAAATATTACGGCTAGCAATAAATATACATACATAAAGGGACTTAAGAATTTTTGTTTTGGAAGTCGGACAAATCATTACTTATTATTACGTATGTCGTGTGCACATAATCAACTCCCGTCTCTGCGTGGGTGAGGAACGTAAATCGGAATCCATACAATGTGGTGCCATCATATCATCATATAGTATAGTAGACGGAGTGAAGACCCTTGGACAGATTTTTAAAGTGTGATCAAGAAAGAGCCAATATTGTAAAAAGTGTACCAAGACCGGGTCCATATGAAACACGGTCCTAACTAAGGTGGAACACGGATCCAAATCGATTAACGTTGAAATATGCCTCTCTCTTCGCTTTCTTTTTATTTGTTTATTACAATATGTGTTGAAACGAGATTATCGTTATTGCTTTATATAAGTTATATCACAACTTCCATGAGATCATGTTTCAGTTTTTTTTTTTTGGGATAAAAGTTTACTATTGAATCAGTCCCTTCGGTGAGATCATGTTTCTTCAATCTGTATCTTTTATACTCTCTGTTCATAGGTGATCAGCGTGTGTTGCATGTTTTCCAAATGTATGTATGGTTGACCTGATTGTCTCTAAGACCCTTGACGATTTCAAGATGTGTATATGTAAATTGTTTGCACATCAGAGATTTTGGTAAATAAAATAATGAAAAAAAGAAACAACATTAAATACCATTGCTAATTTAATTCTTAGACCATGTTCAACGCCAAAATTTTTAAAAAAATATCTTAAGTATAAAATATTAATATAATATAAAACCATAAATAAATTATAACTATATAAAAAAGAAAACCAGTTAGATAAAGACACATATCTTTTACGTTTCCAAATAGTGTAAGAAACAGCTCTTAAACAAGAGCAAGAAGAATCGATTCTTTCTATTTTTTTGCTTTTCCATTTTTTAATATTTTTTAAATATTAGATCTCAACCTTGCACATGCTCTTATGAGATACAAACTAGTGTCGTACTTTTCCATAAAACATAGTTTGTCAGTGAATTATGAATGTCTGAATGATTTTTCTGCTGCACGACCTAATTACATATCTTTTACATTGTCTCTCTCATTTATAAACAGGCTTCGTGATGAGTAATGGCTGGCTGCAGTTTGGGTGATGCATCTTCGAAAGGAACTCAAGATCACTGGATTGTCCTGAGTTTTAATTTAAACCTAAACTTAATTGGAACTTTTTGTAGCGTAGTCCTAGCTAATTGGATTGGAATACCCTAACGGAGATCATATACTATGTATAAATACAGCATACATACCGTATATGCTAATATATAATATAGATTGGTTGACACGTACGTAACTATATACAATTCATATTTTTTTGCTAAAATATATACAATTAATATTTTATTTTAAAAATTGCACATATATTTGTACATGTATCTATACATACACACGTATATTTGCGAGTAGTCATGCTTACGAATTTGGATTCTAAAGTTATTCCTCTCATAGTCTCATAACTCATTCACCATTTTCAGAATTCGTCATACAATAGTCTAACTAAAACCTGCACTGCTGCACAAGTACGTAGTTTATATAAGTAACTCCGGAGAAACAAAGTTAATTATATATGTTATTCTAAAATTATACTTGTATAGTAAGCTATTCTTTTCTAAGTCCTCCACCAAAGTATTTTTCTTAAATTTATTTATGACTTAATATCTCTGTACAGTCACTCTGATATTTCACTACAAAAAACAAGGATTATAACCAAAATAATAGATTAAATGTTATGGAAAATATTAAGAGATTGCATGTTATTAGTCATATAATTAGAAATATATTTTGAAACTAATTTAAAAATAAATAACCTTTTCATCAGATATTCATCATTTCACAAAACATATTATACGAACATATATATTAAATTCTAAATTTCC
This sequence comes from Alliaria petiolata, assembly GCA_020283515.1. Taxonomy (NCBI): domain Eukaryota; kingdom Viridiplantae; phylum Streptophyta; class Magnoliopsida; order Brassicales; family Brassicaceae; genus Alliaria; species Alliaria petiolata. Next base: position 71,109,285 of record JAHZTW010000002.1, on the reverse strand, counting down.
ACTGGACCAAAGTCTCTACAAAACTTCCGACATTGCTACGGAAAAATAACAATGGACCGCAAAAAAAAAATTATTACATTCGTGATTCGTGATATGTTCTAATTAAATGAGAGCTACAAATTGCGTCGTCGATAAAAAAAGAGAAGTACACAAAAACAAGCATCATTGTTACCTAATTTAGTTGATACTTAACGAAGGGGAGTCATGATAACATGGCACTTGGTCCCATCGGTTTTTTGCTTTTCAACGAGTAACAATGGAGGAGGAGAAAAGTTATATAGACAACCCATAAAGTAGTAACAAAAAAAAAAGTGTAAAACATTTAGATATAAAAAATTGACATTGTCTCTACGTCGTAATCTTCACAGAAAGCATTACATATATAACTCATGCCCACATGGGCGGGCAAGCCTTTAACCTACTCTCTACTTGATGCTATTAATTATCCTCAAATCCAAATTCACTCCATAACCATTTTGGATGTTATAATGGTAACCGTGGATGACGCGGATTAGTCCGTTTGCCGTTTAATCCGATGTTTTTTTATCATTCCACAATTTTATATGTACAGGAAATTTTTGTTTGGTCCGAACGTAAATACGTAATAGAACATAAGAAGGGGAAAAAAAAAAGAATACAAAAAGAAAATACATTGCCTTCCAGAGTTTTATGTCGGCCTTTTGGAAAAGTTGTCCATATAACCCAAAAATTCATAATTTGTTTTGCCAAAATAACTTTAATTTCAATTTTACTCCTTATCATACTTACGAATCACAACTTTGCCACGAATATTTGGTTTTATTGATAATATTTTGATTTCATATGATCAGGAACAAGATCATCAAAGTTAAATTACAAAAAAAAAAAAGACAATAAGACAAATTAGTTTTAACTTAAAAACAAAGTTGGCCTAAGAGACAACTTTAGTATATTTAGGCATGCTTTGGTACACTCAGTCAAATATAGCATAAGATTGGTACATTTCGTCAAATTTAGCAGAACAATAAGCTAGCTATGACACAGTTATGGATTATTTGAAGCAAGTCTACTAGAGCTTAGAAAAACTGGTAACATAATTTAATTGGCTAATATAACTAATATTGTAGAGTTAGAGGAAACTACTACAACGGACTTACGACAGTCTCCCGTGGCTACTTAACTATATGATATGATAGACTTGGGAATCTATATCATGACTTAGGTAAAATTTACATATGTCTGCATAATCTTAACTTTGTTGTGACTAACACTTACAAGATGTATTTGCTTATATCTGCCTTGATTTGGATTAGTCAAATCTGCCTCGATGTAGGAAAGTTTACGATAGACACAATTAGTTAAACGACCAAATCTTGTGTAACACATACTTACATATTTTGGAGATCTATTATATAATTTTTCCACTCATTTTTTTTCATACTCAAAAAGAGACGCAAATTAAGTTTTTGGAATTTCTTTTCCAGTTTGCATCACAATTAGGCCTAATCAGAATATATATAATCCCATTCTAAAAACAGAACAGTTGTACAACGTTGTACTTTTATGATTAATGGTAATATATTAATCAATCTATTAAACTTTTATGATTTTTTTTAGTAATTTTGGTTGGGGTCTATAATTATTAGTAAGAAAGTAGTACTTCCAAAATTTATGATCCATTCTTAAAGTCTTTGCTCTGGCCATACCATTTCTTCTGATCGATAGCGATTTGTCATCTACGTTATTGCTTTCATTACAAATTTTACAAACATTTCATATCAAAGAAGTCAAATCAAAATGATTAACTTTCTCTTAGCAAATAAAAGACAATAAAATATTCACCATGCAATTTTAATAACTAATTAACACAAATACAAAAATAATAATTAGAATATCATCTGATGTATTTAACAAAATATAAAAAAAAAATATTATCCGACGTCAAAAATCTTCTTATATTTTAAACACTAGTAGATCTATAAAAAAATTATTATTTAATATAAAAACATATGTAATTTATAAAAGATCTAACATATACTATATTTTAGCGATATATTTTAACTTCTAAATATATTAGTTATATATATGGAAAATACAATATTATCATAATAAGTATATATGAGAAATATATTAGTTATTGCTTTACAAATTTTTTTTGAGTAAATTATAAACAAATAAATTAGCACAAAGCTAAAAAGAAAGGAATTTGGAAGTATATCATAGTGTTCGATAATATGAAAAATTACGTATAATACGGTGGCGAAGAAAAACAAAACGAGTAAAAACATGGCCGCGGAATTTCAAACGATAAACTATATATTTATCATAAGTCAAGATATAGAGTTTTCTGAATTTCTTGGATCAGAAGTCAGAACTCGTGTTTAAGAATAGCTTCCTTTTAATTTGAAGTCTCATTCTTGCGGAATGTATCCAGGGCCCGACTCTTTACATCCCTAAGACAGACGACTTGACTAGGCAAATATCTCTGTTTCTCAAATGCCTAAATGAAAAGTATGTGTACTAACAAAATCTTGGAAAATTTGAGATATATCTAACGTTTATTATCATCCGCATATTCAAGAAAAGATAAGAAAACAAAAACAAAAGAGAACCAAGGAATAAAAAAATGAATTTGATCAAGTTGCAATTAGAAGGTAATCAAATCTGGTAACGTGTGAGGGAAGTAAACTGGCTCGTCGATAACTATAAGAGGCAGCGGACTCGGATCCACGTTATACTTTCTATGATGATCAGTTTCTATAATCTCATTACATGTGAAACAATAGTCGTCTTCGAAAACCTCCCATTTATCGGTAATGATGGTCTGGAGCTCTGGTCTCTCCACTAATATGATACCCTTCTCTTCCTCTACTTCATCCCCCTCCTCCTTTGTCTCCTCTTTTTCTTCGACTCCATTGATAACTTTCTCGATTGCTTCAATGTCTTCTTCCGGGATTCTTACGAATTTAGGGATTTCGTGCGCGTTTGAGACCCCAAATTCTTTGCAGAACTCAAAGTAGAGGGCAAGGTCTTCTCCTTGAGATGTAGCTTTCTTTACAATCTTAAGAGCCATCACAGCCTCTTCTTTTCCAGCAGCTGGATGGATATTGATGAGAAGCTTGGCGATAGCGCTGCAGATCCTTCCATAGATGTCGAAGATCTCGATCACTACGCAGTCCATTGCTTCAAGGATTAGCGTCTTCTTCATGTTGTCAGCCATTGGACGGATTTGGAGAAGCATGTGGAGAAGAGACTGAAGTTTCTGGATCCTTTCGAGCTCATGGTTAACCGAATCGAGCTGAGGTTTTTTGTGGCGGCGACGAATCTGATCGGACAAAAAGAAAGAGTACTGATCAAGAAACGAGAAATAGGCGCGGATAAAAGCGTTGAAACCCCAAGTCTTGCTGGGACGGGAATGGCCATCCGAGAAATCCGAGAGGTCGAAAGGGAGGCGGCGAATCTCTTGAAGGGCCGAGACTTTGCAGCAAAGGACACCGTGGACGAGCATTAGGGCTTTCAAGGCGACGATCCAGCTTCTTGTGCGGCTAACCCGAGAGGAAAGCGCGTGGACCAGCGGCTTGATATTGGAGGGAGAGGAGCGCATCCATTTGTAGACACGATGAGCATTGTGGTAATCGACGGATGAGTCATCGTGAGAAGTTGCGTGGATGATGGCGGAATCAAGGTCAGGGTTGCGGAAGGAGGTTTTCCGGGAGAAGACTATGGAAAACAAGCTTTTCCGGTCTTTGATAGCACCGGAAGCCCGTTTCCATAGCTTCATCATCAGCCTCCTCCTCCTCCTCCTCCTTCTTCTTCTTCTTCGCCCTTTCCTCTATTCTCTTTCTCTCGAACCACCAAACTTTACCTTTGTCTCTATTTTTAAGTTTTGTTTCTTTTGCCACCTTTGCTTTTCACCGTTGTAACCGGTTTTGCGTTTATTTTTAATTAAAAACAAGTATAGAGAAATATAAGCTGGCACGTGTGATCCGCTACACGTTTTTGCTTAGTTTCGTGCACGTCGGCCTCAGGACACGGTTTCATTAGCTTGTTATATTATTATCTTAAGTAATCATTGATGATACTATAATTAAGAAGTAAGGAACATTGTAGAAGTACTCATCAAGTCTTGGAATCTTACTGATAAATAGTAACTGTTACAGTAAAACTTGCCAATGTACCGAGTGTTGAAGAAGAGTGGGTTTGTTATACGGTGAAGCCTAATCTCACTAGATTCACAAAACTAAGAGCATCCACATTGGTCATACATAGAGAAATGTTTTAAAAATAAAAAGAAATTTGTTTTGGCAACTAATAATTTTTTTTCCAATCAAAAATTGACACGTGGAGATTTAGGGTGTTTTAAGTGTCTTTAAAGACACCCACTCTATACTATTATCTTATTTTTAATAGTTTTAAAAATTAAAACACCTTCCTTTTATGTGCAATGAAAATGGTCTAAAGCCATCTCGAGTTTGCCATAACCACATCAAGTGTTGGGCTTCAAATAGAGAGATTCAAAGAATTAAGACTAAATAGAGAACCATAGAATTTAAACAAGATTATGATGACACACATATTCTTTTCTTTTCTTTTTTTTTGGCAACAAATGACACACATATTTATATGACGATATTGACATACAAGTGCTGTTACGGAAAGATCCATCCAATTAGAGAATTTCTCATACGAATTTAGGATAAATGAACCAAAATTAAAGATTAACAAAAAATGAGATCTTCCGGTTGAAATATTATCGGCTGAAGAAGCATCGTCTGATGTAAAAAAGATTTTTCTTTGAATTAATTCAACATATACTTCGGAAAAATATATATTATCGGATAAACTTACAATAAATTAACAGATATTTTCCACACACACACACAAAAATTGGTAACAAAAATTGAAGCCTGAACAGACACACCTCATCATCAAAGAAGTAATATTCGCGAAGATCCTTTTGGCCGAGGATTTTAGGGTAGTAAACTATTAGTACATCCACCGACTACTCTCCACCGCCAGGAGAGAAGAAGCCTCTGTCTGAGTTAGTAGTACTTAGTATTGTGTCAGTGGGTAAACCTGCTGGACAATCTAGAGGGTCTCCTTAATTATTGTCATATTGACAATTTTCCGATACAAACGAGGTATAAACTTTTACTATTTTTATGATATCATGTTTGATTCGTCTAGACCATGTTTGTAAAAAACATTTATAAAATATGTTTTGACTTAAATACATACAAATTTATAATCATTTATAACTAATCATAATAGTTATATACTGATATTGTAAAAAAACATTAGTATGTATTTAGATCTAAAAGAAATTGGATGTTATTTTCATGCATATTTTGTGACAACATTTATTATTCGGTTATATTGTTATATTTGAAAGAAAAAAAAACTGTTGGACACAATTATTGGATATACCAGACATGCTATAAAGATTATATAAATGATATGGTGATGCAATTGTTTTGTTGTTTTGCTTTTGGTAGAAAGATTGGTTCGTGTAGACCAGATATGAGTAGTTGGCATTTCCGTGGAGCTGTTTTGGAGACATGACAGCTAAACTCAATTGCGTATGGGCGAAATTTATCTTCTCCTATATATTTATCCTTTTTTCTATCCAAAATCACATATATCTACATACTCACCACTCATATATAAAACAATTTCTTCGCATTTGAAAAATCAATCACATGCATGCTTCCTAATGATTCAATGATTTTCGTATTGTATGTTTCACGTGGATGCACATGTGATATACGAAGTGTTGAGAAAGCAAAACAATAAAGTATTTGTTTGATGGTGAATTCAAATGAAATGTCTAGATAAATAAGATGATGATACTCCCTCTGTCCCATTTTAAGTGATGTTCTAGATAAAAACACACAAATTAAAAAAGTAGATTAAAAATAATAAAAATATAAAAGTAGAATCAAATGGCCAATAAACTGGTTTGGACTTTTGAGCTTCTTTAGCCAAAACTTTTTTTATTTATTGTTGGATTAAAATAAATTAAAAAAATTACATAGATATATGAAAAAATCAAATAAAATGGGACAAACAAAAATTCCTTGAATATCATTTAAAATGGGACAGAGGGAGTATTAATTAGGCGAAATAATCAGGATTTTGGTAATAATTAATGACAAGGCTTTTGAGTTGGAATCTTGAGCCTTTGTATGATGGTGTGCGACAAAAAAAAAATATAATATATAATATTTCGGAATCTTTTTTTTTTTATTATCTAAATGAAGTTGGAGGAAAGCAAGGACAGCCAAATATAGAGCTTAATTAGGATCAGTCAGAATAATCTTGTTCGGTCCACCATGTGCACGTTATTATATATCTAAATGTATGTGACTTACAAGCGAGAACGCACTGGGACTCACATGCACGGTCAAATTATATATGTGTTGCTTTTTATCACACAAAGCTCGTTAAACAAAAGGAGAGAATGGGTTCTAAGTATGGAATCGGCTCTTTGAGCATTATAATGATTCTGCCCCTCTGCTTCTTATTATTATCCATGGCTCCAAAACTTGAGGCGGCCGAGCTCACAACGATCGAACACTCTCCAAACTCAGACGGCTCGATCAGTTTTCTGGTGATTGGAGATTGGGGAAGACGTGGACTCTACAACCAATCCCAAGTTGCTCTCCAGGTCTCTATTTTTATACACTATATACATATACAAAACACACCCATCTTTGTTGTATATTAATATTATTAGAAGATTGATCTGATGAAAACGTAGATGGGGAGAATTGGGGAGAAGATGGACATCGATTTTGTGGTTTCCACGGGCGATAACATCTACGACAACGGGATGAAAAGCATCGACGATCCCGCCTTTCAACTCTCCTTCACTAATATCTACACTTCTCCTAGCTTGCAAAAGCCTTGGTACCTTGGTAATAGTGTTCCCAATAATCGATTCATTAAATGTAATTGAAGCTAATAAAAAGGAAAAAGAGAATAATAACAAAGATATGTCATTGTCCATTCTGCTCAGTATTGGGGAATCACGACTATAGAGGAGATGTTGAAGCACAGTTGAGTCCTATCCTTAGATCAATGGACAGCCGTTGGATTTGCATGAGATCCTTCATCGTAGACGCTGGTATACTAGTCATTGCCTATATATAATAAATATGTATAATATTTTACATGTTTTATTACATCATCATGTATTTATGACTTTCTACTTCCTATCCCCAAATTCTCACAGAGATCGCAGAGCTCTTCTTCGTAGACACCACTCCTTTTGTAGATGTTTATTTCCTCGTTCCGAAAGGCCAAACTTACGACTGGAGAGGCGTATCACCGCGAGATTTTTATCTTCAAACCATCTTAACGGTACTTGAGAACACATATAACATCTGTCTTAACCATTGGCTTGTAGTTATTACCCCGATGGTGTTCACAAGTACTAATTATAAATTTATAATGTGTAGGAATTGGAGATGAGTCTAAGAGAATCAAGAGCAAAGTGGAAAATTGTGGTGGGTCATCATGCCATCAAGAGTGCTTCCATTCATGGGAATACAAAAGAGCTTGAATCTCTCCTCTTACCCATCCTTGAGGTTCATTTTCTTCTTACTCTTATTAGAGTTATGTCTCGATTATTTCAAACGCAATTAAATAAATAAAAAAGAGACAGCTAACTTATGCTATTGTGTTTATGTTTATATGTGAATTTAAAAAAAATATATATATATATAACTAAAATTTAAACATTTTTGTTTTCTCATAAAACATTACATAGCTAATATAACATGTAAACTTTTATTTTTTGGATTTTCCAGGCAAATAACGTTGATCTCTATGTGAACGGTCATGATCACTGCTTGCAGCATATCAGCACATCTCAGAGGTGATTATGATATAGAAACTAAAGTTTCGTTTGGATGAAACGGATATATAGTAAAAGAGAAAGGGTGTGAATTTATACTTTATTCTAATTTTTGTTGTTGTTGTGCAGTCCAATTCAGTTTATAACGAGTGGTGGTGGGTCAAAGGCATGGAGAGGCTATTATAATTGGACAACACCAGAGGATATGAAATTTTTCTACGATGGACAAGGTTTTATATCGGTTAAGATCACTAGAACCGAACTGGGTATCATCTTTTATGATGTCTCCGGCAATATCTTGCACAAGTGGGACACGTCAAAAATGTTATACACTGATTTAGATTTCCCCTTGTAAATCACAAGAAAATCAAACTTGAAGCAACTAAATTTTACATTTTAACCTGTAATCTCTACTGAGTGACTCCAGAATGCTGGAGATTTGCTGCTTGAGCCACTCTCCTCTTTTAGCTATCCGAAGTAGTCACATGTTTTGCCGAGGTGTCTCAGAGATGATACTATTAGTTAATGAAAATGTTTAAAACTTAAAGATCGTTATCAAGTGTTCGGCTTGTTGCCAAACCCGGACCGACTACCGGATAAGTCCATATTTAAAATATGGGATTTAGAACATTTTGAAACTAAAATTAATTTTGGGTTTAGACATGGTCCACGTGCTTAATCAGTAGGTGAGGGGAGTCATTTGATTATAATGTTTGGTCAATGTCTTAACCATATTTATCTAAAATGGCGTTTGATTAGGCATTAGCAGTGTTCTAAACGATTGTAAACGCCATTTTAGATAAATATGGTTAGACATTGACCAAACATTATAATCAAATGACACCCCTCACCTACTGATTAAGCACGTGGCCCATGTTTCCACAAACGCATCGTTTTACCTGTCAATTTCCCAATTCGCTCTCTGAGACTCAGAGCGTTATAAAGTTAAGTCCCCCTCTCCCTCTTGGAATCAGAGAAGGATCTTTACTTTCCGACAATGGCGGCTACTACATTGTACAAGTCTTGTCTTCTTCAACCCAAATCCGGTTCCACCACTTGCCTAAACCCTTCTCTCGTCAAGTCCCTTGCGAATCCGACCAGTAAGTCTCGATGATCTCGGTTTCAAGATAAGAGGCGTTATTCGAATCAAGGGTTTCGATTATTTATCTCTGTCTTTTTTTTTCTTGCGGTGTGATAGGAGTTTCGGTTTTGGGTAAGAGTCGGAGAGATGTCGTTTCGAAAGCTTCGATTGAAATGGCGGAATCGAACTCGACACCTTCCGTTGTTGTCAGTTCCTCTAAGCAGAACGGTCCCATCATCGTGATTGATAATTACGACAGCTTCACCTACAATCTCTGCCAGGTTTCATTTCGTACTATGTCAAATCTCCCCTACACCTTCTTTTTTATTTTGATTTGAATCTGTTTGGGGGAAAATCACCTGGAATGATGATTAAGTGGAGACTTTTTAAAGTTTTGGTTTTGCTCAACCGAGTCTCATTAGATTAAGATCCTGGCTAATTGCATGTCCTTAATTTTATAGGAATGTGTTCAAGTATGCATTGTAGTAAGCTGTTAGAATCTCATTATTTCACAATCCAATCTTCGTTCGACATGCTAATAGACAAAACTATTTGTAATGTTTAGATATTTCTCTCTTGTTGTATGTAGAAAGCTCATGTTTTTCGTGGTAAGGAGTAGTTCTTGTTCCATCGAAAGCTATTAAATACATCACTTCTTTGCTGCATGTGTAGTTTTTAACTTTAGATTGGTTATTCGTAGTTGTAATAACTCGCTGTCTCGTGAAATTTTGACTGCTCTTGATATCTCACATAACTCAGAGATACCTAATATACATTTTGATCATGTCTCGCTTCTATCTCTCCACACATAATCGTGTGAGGTTCATTCAATTTGTCTTTACCGTTCTCATGATATGGTTTCTTATGCTTGGATTTTTTCTTAGTATATGGGAGAGTTAGGATGCCATTTTGAAGTTTACCGCAATGATGAACTTACAGTAGAGGAGCTTAAAAGGTGAGAAGAAACCATATGCATTCTCTTTAAAACGTAATCTGACTAATCAAGGGGTGTTGATTCCTTTATTATGCTCTCCTTTTTGCAGTAAAAATCCAAGAGGGGTGCTGATTTCTCCTGGGCCTGGTACATGTTTTAGCCTTCTACTATGCGGTGTATCGTTTAATATTCTTGTAGGGAAGAAAAAGAAGATAACAACTTTCTTGATATTGATAGGTACCCCACAAGACTCTGGGATTTCCTTGCAAACTGTTCTGGAACTCGGACCACGTGTTCCTTTATTCGGAGTATGTATGGGTTTGCAGTGTATAGGAGAAGCGTTTGGAGGTTAGTTGCTTAAAAAACAAAAACAAAAAAGACATCTTAGTTTACTAGTATATATCTCTGTTTTAACATTGTTTTATACTTTATGTAATGGATCCTCAACTCTAATGCACTTTTGTATGAACTTTGGTTGTAGGAAAGATCGTGCGGTCACCATTTGGTGTTATGCATGGGAAAAGCTCCATGGTTTACTATGATGAGAAAGGAGAAGAAGGTTTATTCTCTGGGTTATCTAAGTATGAATCAGGCTATTTTCAATGAGTTTTGTTATATGTCTTTCTACCAAAACCACAAAGTCCGTAAATTCGTGCTAAAACAAATCTTGTTGGTCTGTATTTTTCAGCCCTTTCCTTGTAGGTAGATATCACAGCCTTGTGATCGAGAAAGATACATTTCCCAGTGATGAACTCGAGGTTACTGCGTGGACAGACGATGGTTTGGTTATGGCGGCCCGACACAGGAAGTACAAGCATATACAGGTAAAACCCCCCACTCAAGTGTTTCATGTTTCTTCTTGCCTCCTCCATTAAATACAGAACTCTTAAAAGCCTTGTAAAAATGGTTCACAGGGAGTTCAATTTCATCCGGAGAGTATTATAACAACTGAAGGCAAGACAATTGTCCGCAATTTCGTCAGACTTGTAGAGAGAAAGGAGGCTGAGAAGTTGAGTTAGGGATTTCCTCAATCAGAAAATCAGCTGTGTACGAGATTAGTGCCTCCCTGTAATAAAGTTTGCCAATGCAAAATGTTCCTTGTCATCTTCCCATTGTTCCTCCATTTTTTTTAATTTATATCAAAAGCAAAATTTGGTTTTGGAACAGTTTGCTTGAAATTGTTCAAAAGCAATGTTACAGAAGTATGGTTTTGGAACAGCTTGACGACTTCTTTTTTTCCAGAAAATATATGTCATAAGCATCTTGAGCCTTATTTGCTTGAAATTCTGGATATGCCTTAATAAGAACTATCATCATTTTTAACTAGTAGAGGCCTGCGAACTAAAATGGATCAGATTTGGTTTTGGAACAGTTTACTCGGTTGAAATGTCTATCTCTAGGAATACTTGCTTAAAATTACCTAAATTAGCTTAATGTAACAATTATCGTATTCAGGTTTCAGAGTAATGAAATTCGTTTGAGCAAAAAAAATCGAAAAAAAAAAGGATCAGGGCTTCTGCAGAATGTGGTTGGCAATGAGCACACTCTTCTCAGTGGATGGTGAGATGACGTGCCAAGTCAGTGTGCAGTGCATGACCCGCCTGCATTTAAGAGAGAATAAAAACGCATTCTGTAAGAAAACTGTTTTCTCTCTCGATGTCAAGAAAACTAGAAGATAGTTTTAAAGTAGCATTTGCCTTAAATGCGACTATGTGAGCCACAGGGAGTCCTCCGTTTCCGCCTCGTGCTACAAGGGAGAGGTCACCGATAAGGTCCAGGATCTTATGTCGACATGCTTCATTATCAAACCGTAGAGGAGGGTTCATCCATCCATGCTCGGCGCTACATTAGATACAAGTTTCAGTTTGTTTATTACCATACATCCAGAGTCTTGAGCATACAAGTTTCTTTACCTACAAACGATTGCGTTATCCAGAGAACCTCCTTTAATGAGCCCTGCTTCACGCATTCTCTCCACCTGCAAAGCAACACACAAGACACAGGTGTTTAAAGAAAGAACACCAGTTACTGATTAAAGCTCCTAAACAACAATGATGGGAGTGGGACCAACCTCTTCATAGACACAAAAGGTTCTCGATGGTGCGATATCCTTTGCAAAGGAAGAGTCATGCAGAGGTTTCCAAGAAAACCACTGGCAGCCTATAGCAGGGACCTGTAGGGTATCCATCATAAACCACAGAGACCGAGTCTATGCACAAGCAGGAAAGAAGTTTGCTTTCTTCTGTGTTCTTAAAAATGCCACTAGACTGAACCTGTGGGAAGTCGATACCACAAGTGATGCGAGTCTCCAGAGCGGGAAATGCAGCTACAAAAGAATCGTTCTTGCAAACTTGCACAGGCTTGTTCAGATGTGGCACCATCTTCGCCACCATTTCACCAACATGGTTTCGAGCCACGTTTATGCCCACTGCTTCAATCCAATCAACCCATTTTTTGGCCGATCCATCTAAAATAGGGACCTGTCACTTGGTTAGTGTTGCATGCATTCGTCGCATCACCAATTGACCAAGGCTCTAAAGCAAAAAAAAAATTCACTAGAAAAGCTTCACAGCATGATGTTGACAATCTATAACATCCAAATCCAATCAAAGAATCCGAAAGCAGCAAATGGTTCCACACAAATCAAATCAAATCGACAATACGGAGAGGCCATTGATTCAGCAAATGGTCACTCGAAATGTGTGTGTTTAAGGCAAACAAACCTCGACTTCCTGATCATCTGTACATTCGCTAGCGATTTGAATCCTGCAATTATCCACGCCCTTGGCCTCGAGAGCTGACAACAAGTGTTCAACGGTTCGGATTTTGAGCCCGTCTTTCAGCAGCGTAGTGCAAAGAGGCGATTCCTGAGCAAATTCAATCGATGCGGGGATGGACCTGGACCGAAACTCGAAGTGCCTCCCAGCTCCGGCGAGCTCCGGGAGTATCTTCACCGTCGAAAGCTTACCGGAATGCAGAGACTTCCCTTTCACCTCCAAACATCCCGCGAGAGTTTGCTGTAATCGTCCACTCTGATATTGAACCCCAAGCGAAAGAAAAAACAATCAGAATGAATCCAATGAGACAGGGATCAAGTACACATATATATGCGTGCGCGAGAGAGAGGTTTACTGAATTGAAGGAGACTGTGGACGAGGACGCGGCGGAGCAATAGGAGGATAATCGCATCCAAGAGATGAGAGTAGTAGAGTTCTTAGCTTTGACGGCGACGGAGAGGCTCATTGATTCGACGGTCACACCGCCGTCCGATTCAATAAAAAGGAAGGATCAATGGATTAAGTTAAAACCTAAACGGATTATCGATTTAAGTACACCTGGTTTAAATAGCTTTAAACATAATCTTGTGATGTGTCTTTTTACTCTTTTGTGGAGTTAAGCTATTCAGCCTTTAACTGTTTCTGGCCCTTCACGGCCCAGGTTTGCTGGTGATTCCCGACGTGTAAGACTTGGGCTTCTTACTTATTAGCTACATTGTCAATTATCTTTTGGAGATCATTTTCACATTTTCTCTCCTTTGAGCAGAGATCGTTTGGATCTTCGTCTCTTCATAGAGAGAAATCGTTCTATCACTTCCTTCCTTCTTTCTATCATTTATATTGGTTTGTTATCTATATTGTTTTAATTTTTTTTTTGTTTTCTATGACTTATTGTTGTAGTAAAAAGATGGATAATTCACTTTTATTGTTGAATGAATCACCAAAGTTCAAATTAATCAAATTAAGGATTTTATCCCAAAAAACATAAATCAAAATCTTATTGGAATCCATATATATTATTATGTTATAAAATCTTATATAAGAAAATAGTAAGATATGCGTTGTGAAATAATGATAGGGGATGGGCATATATATTAAGGAGTGGTATTAGGATCAAAGTCTCGAGACTCCACTCGCATTGTTTGATTCTTCAAGGCATAGCAAAGAAGTGGCACATGGGTGCACCCAGCTTTCTTCTTGCTTCCCCTTTTCCCCTTTTTCTCCTTTATTTTATGGCCTCTCCCTTTCCTTTCAAACTAATCCGGTGACGTTAAAGAAATTAGTGACGTTGCAGTTCAGCGTGGTGTACCACCTTAAAACTATTTAGTAAAAAAAAAGGGTAACAAATTAGTTATATTAATTAAAAGCCAATAACATCAGTTTTGTACTACTATTATTATGAGTTGGTAAAAAGATGATTGTAGAGTTGCTAGTCAAAAAAATGGCTCCAAACAAATTCAAAATTCAACTGGTTTCCATGCATTATTCTGAGAATTTTTGTTTTTTTTTACCAAAGTTTTACTATTTAAATAAAGAGAGCAAATGAGCATTATTCTGAGTTTTAGAACCAATGTATAAATATTATTTTACAGCAATATCTTCGGGGAATTGTTTTTTACACAAATGAAAAACTTCGGCAAAATTAGTAATTGAGTTTAATCCGTTGTGTTTGTTACTTTAAAATTTTTAAACCTACAATAATAAATCAAATATCTTATCGACAGGTCACGTTGTAGTGGAAGCAAGCATGTGAGTACGGGGAATACTAAATAAAATAAAATATCGTTTTAAGTAAGATTGCAGAATTTCCGACTGTGGAATATATCAAATTGTATCATCTGCTTAATTTATACTTCTTGCTTCTAGGAAAAAGGACAAAAGTATTTTTTTTTTTTCTCTCTCTGTAAAACTGAAGAAAGGTTTCAGACATACATGATCCTGTTTTTTTTTGTATTTGTATTTCCTTGTTTCTTTTTTTTTCGACATTTAACTACATTTCTTATAACACAAAATTACAAATATAAGAAGTTGATCCCTTTTGGATGTAAATTCCGATCCAAAAATCGCCAGTATTTTTCTGTTAAAATCTGAAATTAAAATAAAATTACGTGTTAAGAAACCTGTATAAAATAAGTGCAAGTGAATGTATATTATATGCAATCCCTTTCGTCAAATTTTGGGGGTCTTAAAATCTACCAAATAATTTATTGTCAAACAACACACGCCTCTGCGTCTATTACATACATGATCATATTTTTATTCCTAACTTACGGTTGATTATCTTGAGTGATCTCTAAGAATATGATTCTAAATATTACTAGTAAAATATAGCAGTTACACAGTTGATATACTTTTCTTATCGTCGTCCATTGGTTTTTACTTTTCACAAAGGGATAGAACCAACTAACCTTACTTGAGAAAAAAGAGAAGAAGCATTATCCCTCGAAAAAGGAAAAAGGGAAACATATATTTGGGGCATCGAACATTTTCCCTCTTTTCACGCGCAAAGCATCTAATCTTCACTAATTACTAATTACACCTTTTTCTTCCTAATAACCAGACACTTGAACAATATTGACCACGTCAACATATTTTAATCATAATACTGTAACTGATTATCTACCTATGTTTTATTAGCAAAACTTTTAAATACATCTCACCATATATCATATCGATTGTTTATAAAGAAAATGAAGATTAGATGCTTTGCGCGTGTAGAAGTTAACATAAAATGAAAATTGAACGGTGTTCTTTTTTTTTCTTTCTAAAACCAAGTTTTGAAAATAGAATGTACAAACAAAATAAAAATCTGAGAAGAGTTTTTGGTTTTTGTTTTGTTTGTACTTATTTAATTAAACAAAATAATCCCATAAAACCTCCCAACAAAATTCTGTGACATTCAAGATATATTAATTAAAATGCAAAAGTTGGATACCGTTGTCAATAAAAATTCAACTAAATTCTTCTTAACAAAACTCAGATATATTCGATATTATTACTTTTCAATTAATTTCGTTTTTTTTTTTAAATAGTTAAACACCAAAAGTTAAAAAAATTTAAAATGTTAGAAGAGAGATACGGCGACACAATTCACTGTAAGCTACTACATAAAAAACAGTAGAAAACATAGTACTAATTTCTCTTTTACTTACTTAGTTTATTGATTAATCTGAAAAGTAGCATGTTCGAACTTAGTGTTTAAGAAGAGATAATGGATTAATTAATTACTAATCTTGCGTCATCCTTTCGCTGTCTTGTCAAATCTAATAGAGGGAGAGGGAGAGGGAGAGAGAAAACAACTGTAACAGCATTTAAAATCTCTTTTTCTCTTTTCTCTAATTTCATTCTCTTCTCCCTCTCACTAGAAGAAAAAAAAAAGAATACGAAAGAGTTCTCAATCTCAACTCTCTCTCTCTCTCTCTAGGTTAGCATCATTCTCTCCTCGGGTGACTCCTAATCTGAAACCCAGGGAGCATTTGGATCCCAATAACTTCTCTAGCTTCGTCTTCGTATGTGATTTCACTCTCTCTCTCGAAATCTGCATTATTCAGCTCAGTGCTGATTTCCTCTTTTTTTCTGGCCTACATAATCTGTATAGGTGTCCAGCATTTTTGGATCCTGCGGGGGGATTCGGAAGCGTCCAAAGCAATCAGATCGGAGATGTCGGATGTTTCCGGCGACGGAGATGTGTCGGCGACGGTAACCGAGCAGGCTGCGCAACCCGCGGCGTCGTATCCGTCACTGACGGTGTCGGCGTCTTACAAGGAGAGCGGCGGAGGTAAAAGCTCCTCGAAGCGGAGGCCAATTAGGCCGAGCTTCGACGCCGCCGCCGACAATGAGTTCATCACTCTCCTCCATGGCTCGGATCCAGTGAAAGTGGAGCTTAATCGACTAGAGAACGAAGTTAGAGGTTGGGGAAAAAAAATAAAAATGCTTGCTCGATCTAGTTGTTTAATGCGTCGATTCGATTCTATTGTCTTTGCTTTTTTTTTTTTTTTTTTGGTGCTGCTTCCTGATTTAGTTTCTTTCCTCTTTTGGTATGCAGATAAGGATCGGGAGTTAGGAGAAGCACACGCTGAGATCAAAGCGCTAAGGCTATCTGAGAGGCAGAGAGAGAAAGCTGTTGAAGAGGTGTGTTGTTGTTGCTTGTTGTATTCTGATTTTCTATTTTTGTCTTGTGTTGTGTTCGTTTGAAATTCTACAAGTCTTTTTTCTTTTTTTCTTCCCAGTTTCACATTTAGCAATTTCTTAAGAGAAGTTCAATCATTTCTCGATTTTTTTTTATTTTTTTGGGTAGATTCTCCTTTTTTTTTGGTTTCAAGTAATCAATTATGGTTGCTAAATTTCACATGTCAGTTGTGGTGGTCACTTTTATGTGTTCTTTTCACCACAAATTCTAAGTTTAACTTTTGTTAGTTGAAGAATTCATTTATCATGAATGGTTCAGGTGCATTTATCCCAGTGGGTACTTGGCAATAGTAACATTCAGAATTTTACTGCCACTTAGTTTTGATCAGTTATTGCATCATGTGTTTGTTCTTGACTTTTATGTTTCAGCTGTCAGAGATTTGTACATTCTCTTTCTTGGTCTAAGTAAGTAGTTGCAAGTGAGTTTTCATGCTTTGGATTGACTTTTCCTCTTGTGTTTTTTTTTGGGAATATTAGCTTACTGAGGAGCTAGCTAAGTTGGATGAGAAGCTCAAGTTGACTGAATCCATTCTCGAAAGCAAAGTATTGCTCTATAATCCTTCCTTAAGCTCGATTATTTCATTTTTTTTATACTAATAGACATATGATATCAACCGTGTTGCAGAATCTAGAAATCAAGAAAATCAATGAGGAGAAGAAAGCTTCAATGGCTGCTCAGTTTGCTGCTGAGGCCACCTTAAGAAGGGTCCACGCTGCCCAAAAAGATGATGACATGCCTCCGATTGAAGCCATCCTTGCTCCATTAGAAGCTGAGCTTAAGCTTGCGCGATCAGAGGTATTTCCGTTGCCTTATTAAGCTTCTAATTGCTTGATCTCTACCTACGTATGGGGATATTGAAAATTAGTGAAGTCACTCATCAACTGCCTTGTTTCTGCATAGATTGGGAAGCTTCAAGAAGATAACAGGGCTTTGGATCGTCTGACTAAATCAAAGGAAGCTGCCTTACTTGATGCTGAGAGGACCATTGAAGGTGCCCTGGCAAAAGCAGCCATGGTTGATGATCTTCAAAATAAGAACCAGGAGTTAATGAAACAAATAGAAATCTGTCAGGTTCTGTAGTTGTCATCTCATTCTTTGTATCTGCTTAAACAAGCTAGAGATGGGATCTACCCATCACACGTCGTTTTGCCATCAATCTGACTAAATTTATTTTATGATATAGGAAGAAAACAAAATTCTAGACAAAATGCATAGGCAGAAGGTTGCTGAAGTGGAAAAGCTCACTCAGACAGTGCGGGAGCTGGAAGAGGCTGTTCTTGCAGGTGGTGCTGCTGCAAACGCCGTGAGGGATTACCAACGGAAATTTCAAGAGATGAATGTAACTAAACAAAACTTCACAAGACTGTAAAAAAAAAGAGCCATAATAAGTCTCTAGTTTCGTGCCACTTTGCCTGCTGATGAAGGAATTCTATTCTTGCTGTGTTTTTCAGGAAGAACGGAAAACTCTTGACCGGGAGCTTGCACGTGCAAAGGTTACAGCAAACAGAGTTGCCACGGTGGTAGCAAATGAGTGGAAAGATGGTAACGATAAAGTGATGCCTGTGAAGCAATGGCTTGAAGAAAGAAGGTTTCTACAGGTTTAATTAGATATGATGGCCCTCTCTCCTAGACTCTTAGGATGCAAATTTTTTGCAGTGAGCAAGGCACAGCCATATCGACATTCTCAGCTCTTGTTTCTCTACTCTTTGCAGGGAGAAATGCAGCAACTTCGCGATAAGCTTGCCATAACAGATCGAGCTGCTAAATCCGAAGCACAGTTAAAAGTAATGGATCCTATGCACTAGTCAGCTTCCCTCATTTGATCTTGTTACACAAGACAATAAGTAAAATATTTGTTTGTGCAATTACAGGAAAAGTTTCAACTGCGGCTTAAAGTGCTTGAGGAGACACTTAGAGGAACTTCAACCAGCAGCACCAGGAACGCATCCGAGGCAAGAAGCATGAGTAACGGACCCTCTCGCAGGCAGTCGCTTGGTGGAGCTGAGAACTTACAAAAATTTCCATCAAACGGTTCTTTATCAAAGAAAGCTCCAGCTTCTCAGATGAGACATTCCTTGTCTATTAATTCGACTTCTGTGTTGAAGAATGCTAAAGGAACATCTAAGTCATTCGATGGAGGCACAAGATCCCTGGACAGGGGCAAAGCACTCTTAAACGGACCTGGGAATTATTCTTTCAGCAAGGCTTCTGATGACTCTAAGGAACCAGAGTCAGCTGATGGGTGGAAAGAAAATTCAGAGGAGAAGCCACAAAGTGAAAGCCCTGCAGCAGCAACTGAGGACAGTGTCCCAGGTGTTTTGTATGATTTATTACAGAAAGAAGTAGTTTCTTTGAGGAAAGCCTCTCATGAAAAGGATCAAAGCCTCAAAGACAAGGATGACGCCATTGAGGTATTACATATATATTTTTTTTTTGTATGCACATATGAATCTGTTCTTGTTGTAAACGGAGGGAGTATGATAATTTGAGGTTTGCAGATGCTAGCGAAGAAGGTGGAAACATTAACAAAGGCAATGGAGGTGGAAGCGAAGAAGATGAGAAGGGAAGTTTCTGCGATGGAGAAAGAAGTTGCTGCAATGCGTGTGGAGAAAGATCAGGACAACAGAGCCAAAAGGTTTTCAAATAGCAAGAGCTCATCCAACACTGCCCAGATTCTTGCGGGAAGGTATATCCTATCTAGTTTTTCACTTTGTATCGCGCATTTCCATGGTGAGTCATGATGATCCGTTTATAGCTTGCTATACAATTCTCAGAGTTTCCTTTCATAAATCTATGTAGTTAGATTGTCTGATAGAGTAACTTAGTATTCAAACTGACTTTGGTGTTTGGATTTGCGCGCAGAGCTGCTGGAAGAAGTGGGTTAACGAAGAGTACCCAGTGAGGGGAAGCTTCCATAATGTTATAGGCTCTTTATTATTAAAGCGGTTTAATCTTATATCATGCTTTTTTACTTTGTGTTTTCTTACATCATGTGATTGATTGCATCACCATATAACTTAGCATGCTGATAATCCCATCCTCACACCTATAGCCCAGTAAAAAAAGAGAAGAGTTTCAGAGAGTTTGTGACGTAGATCGGGTTTAAACTGGTTAGAGAGAGAGGAGAAGAAAAGCCGGGGAGGAGAGAAATGTTGACATTTTGGCTAACGTTTTGTCTCTTTTTTCGGGAGTTAGTTTGTTTGGGTGTATAGGTTAGAGAGCTTTGTACTAGCTTCTCTGGAGAGAGAGAGAAGTAGAGAGAGAGTTTGTGTACCTCTGATTCCTTATTTGTTTGTATTCTATTTCTACTACAGTCTTTGTGTGATTATTCGTTTGTATTTTGGGTTTGCTGATATATGAGATATATGATTTATATAAATATGCTTTTATTCATATCTTGAAGCTCTCTGTATCATTTTTGCTTATAGATTCGTGTGTGTTCGGCTTTGCATTTCTTGATAAGACAAAAGAGAGGATGAATCTAGGTCTCGCCTTCTTCGCCATCAGGGACTTTGGCTTGCAAATCAAATTCCCGAAGAACACAATCTCGAATTAAGGAAGAAAAAGAACAATCTTTAGCATAACCCCAACACGTACAAACAATCTCGCTCGGGAAAGAAACACGTAATGAACAAGAACAGAGGACAAAAGAGCATTAAAAAAGACTCCAACAACTTGATCCACATAAAAACTAATAAGAACATTTGTGGTATTTTGATGAGTGTCTTAAATCACACAAGGCGTCTGCAGAGAGAGACGCCATCACCGATGGAGACTTGAGATACCTCTATTCGAGGATCAGAAGCGAGCCGCTTGTTCAAGTCCATGAGGGCTGTTCTGTTCTCCCTCAGGTGCTCTGGCACGCTTTCCTCTTCCTCCGCCAAAAACCCAAACCATAATGTGTTATCAAACGCTATTATCCCACCAACCTTCACCAGCTTCATTAGTCTCTCGTGTACGTTGGCATAGTTTGGTTTATCAGCATCAACAAATGCGAAATCAAACTCCGGTTTTGGATTCTCCTGTGGTTCATCATAAAACGTCTTACTTTTGCCATCTTCGTAAACAATATTTTATAAAGAAGCCGCAAACTAAACTAAACGTATTTAGAGTAAGAAAATATAAACAAAAAGAAGCACGATAATAATTGCTAAATAGTAATGTAACAAAAACAAAACACATGACTGATATATTATTGATAAAGGATTACGTACGCCCAACATCTTGTCTAAGGCCTGAAGACCATCAGATTGGATGAAGTTGATTTTGTGATCAACACCAGCATTCTTGATGAACTCTAGACCCACCTCGTAAGCTTCTTTATCAATGTCTATTGCAGTAACCTATATATATATATCCAAATTAAAGATGTTAGCTCTTTTACATTTTTAATCTGCTTATTTGATTTTGAGGTAAGTAAGGATGAGTGTAGTAGTATACATACACGGCCATCCTCAGGCAATGCGAGGGCCGTAGTTAGCAGCGAATAACCGGTGAAAACACCGATCTCTAGCGTATTTTTGGCATTCATCATCTTTATAAGCATCGATAGGAAATGCCCCTCATCAACCGGTACTTCCATCTCGCTTCTGCGTATACAAACACAAATTATTAGCTATTGTTTGTATAATATATCATTGGGTTGATTCGATTAACGTATTTACGTCTCAACGATGTAGCCAATCTAGGTATTTGATGGTTTGTTTGCGTTTGTTTTTGTTAAACACAAACAAATGTTTTAAAAGTTGTAAAAAGTAAAAAATCACATATACAAATGCGATTAGTATCAGTTTACTTATGTAAGTGTAAGTACAAGCTATGATGAACATATCTATGATTTAGCGTTGTTATAAAACTTGCAATTGCTAAAAAGAATTAAGAGTATGATGATCATATAAGCTCTTGCAAAATATTAGCTCAAGTCAACTAATGGTTATAGAAACATGGACAAGGGGAGGAGGTTGTAGCCATGCCAGACTTACAAATTGCCATACTTTTGAACCGTAGCTTCTCGTAGTTTCTTGAGCTGTTCATGCTCTCTTGGATACGCCGTCGTTTCGAAGATGTACTGTTTCACATATCACAAGGTTTGATTCATAACCACAAGCTATTAATATATGTTTGGTAGGATCACGGAAAATCACTAATGATAAAGCATCTTCACATATGACAAAAGAAAGTTGTATTTTGCAGATCAAGGAATCCGAACAAAAAATTATAGGGAGAAATTAGAGTGTAATTAAACGACCTTTTTAAGAGCCTCGCTCTTGAGGATCCCTTTGGGCGGAATCAGTTTCTCCATAGCTCTCTCTCTCTCTCTCGTGATGCCTTCAGCTTCAAAAGCTTTGCAATGCCGATGAACATTTAATAAACTCTATTACTTCCCCTTTTTGTTTTGTTTTTACTTTTTAGTGCTATCTCTGTGACTTTATCTAAAGAGCGAATCTCAAAAGATAATAGTGTTAGTGGCCAACTAATGATGATATCAATAGGCTGGCACCACTTTCACCACGTTTGTCACGTTTGTTGTTTTCTTAAACAAGTGTATACATTTTTATCTTTTTTATGTATTTCCTCTGTTTTATATTAGGTCGTTTTAACATTTTGTATTTTTAATGCAAAATTTTATCAAATTTTTTTATTTTTATTCTTTTTTGTAGTTCATCTATTATATTATTTGTGATGTAGAAATCTGATGTATCGCTCCATGTTTGCTCTAACGGATTTTTTTACCGTTTTACCCTTAATGAATAATTTTGGTTTAGTTTCTTGATTTGTCTCATTATTTCGTCGTAATCCCGGTTACCGCCGCGGTTTGTCGAGTTACTTGGTTAGGTGAGATGGGCGAGTTTATGATTAGGTTTATAGCTTGACAACTTTTGTTTAGATTAGGTTTATGTTTGATGCGCTATCGAGCCATTATATTTTAATCCCTATATATTTTAATCCCTTAAATTACAGCCGCTTCTTAGAAAAAAAACCCTAATCGCTTAAGCTATATATATAAGATCGAACAAGGTACGTTTCTTAAGAAAATAATTTCTCTAGGAGTTGCAAAGAGGGCATAGAAGTCAATAAGGTTTATCATCATCATCTAATACTCTCATGTTTTTGTTTTGCAGGGTTTCGTCTATGGACTTCAAAACTCCTCTACTCTTCCCTTTGCCAAAAAAATCTTCTTCGAATGAGTTTGTTTCCTTCGTCACTTTCCAGATTTCTGCATGCAGTGAGTTCCTTTCCTCTATATATATGGCTTGGCACAATCTCTTAAACTCAAGAGCTGTCTCTTGTGTCTAATGCCTCCGCCACTGGTTTTAGAAAGGTGATTCCAATATTCCAAGTTTCGTATTTCTTTCGTTAGATTGTTTAGTTACTTAATTTGATTTAATTTGTGTATTGTTGTCTATACATGGCTGGCTACGGTTTTATATATAAGTTTCTCGAGGTTTAGATCTGTCTTTGTTTACTGCAGATATTGTGGGACTATCTATACGCTTCAAGCTGATGAACATCATTAAAAGGTACCAACATTTATAAGCTGCTACGAATGCAACCGATGTGATCCCTTTCTAATTTACCTAATCACTTCCGTGCCCTAATAACGTTTATTAGTCTCTAAATTTCATCGCTCGACATCATCGCATATTCTCTTTTTTGTACCTTCTTCAACAAAGGGATCACATTGGTTTCTTTGATTGTCTATTTCGTAAATTGGTTTTCTACGTGATATTTTGGGAAATATTGTTAAATTGTTTTAACGTCCAAATTAAAAAACATAAAAAGGTTGGTTGCTTACTTGGTGGGCATGATCAACAAAAAAGGTTCGCTTATATTTTAAGTGTGTGTACACTTTTGTTGTTTTCACTATCGTTAGATTTAGATTTTGTTACTTTTGGGCATCGCTACTATGTATTATCTATGTTCGGATATTTCCCTTTCTTTGGTTTAATTTGATAACACTAATATTCATTTTGTCTCCTTTGTAGCCGAGAATCTTTGAGTCTCTTTGTTGCTGTTTGTCATAATCTTCTGTTTTAATTTGAATAAGTATTAAGAGATCTAGAACAGCAGAGGTTAGATTGAGAAGAGGATAATAAGCGTTTATGTGTAGCAAGGAAAAAAAAAGAATAATTCTCAGGATATTTGGTACTCTTTTTCATCTAATATTTTTTGGTGTTTATGATAATTAAGCTTGGTTATAGTTTGATGTGTAATGTAGTGATCGTTTACTTTGTTTCTGAATGTTTGGTTCAATAATTTGATTTCGGGATTTAGTTTACTAATTCTGTGTTTTCTCGTGTGGTATTGGAACAGTTGATGTGCAAGGTTCAGAAACACAAATCAATATACACGTCGATACTTTCGAGATTATTCTGTTAAGAAATTGTTCTTCTTCTTTCACTCAAATTTACACGTCGATACTTTCGAGATCGTGGCTACACAGGTAAGTTTCACTGTCTTTGCTTTTATTGATATATATATAATCACGCTTATGTTAAAAGTCACGATGTAATTGAGATGTACAAAAAGTTTGAGCAGATAATTTATCATCGCTTTGTTTTCATTATTGCTAGGTTTGTGAACTGAAGTTTATATAAACATATTGGTGCTATTATCTCTTCCAGGCTCTGCTCAATGCTTTGCTCGAACCCAAGCTTGATTCACACCTTTTCAAAGATATTACCGATGAGGCCATTAATTGCAGCTGGTAGGCTTCTCTCAGAGATCTGTATACAAACGTATCCAAGCAATTTCCCTTATTCAGGAGAAGTGAAGTCAACAAAAGCTTCCAAGAAATGGGCAAAGGAAATTGAGAAAATAACCCCCCCCCCCCACGTGCGACTTCCCCAAAGATGAGACGAAGGTAACCTTTTTTATCGTCTATCCTTTTTCCAATAATTTCCCTATCGATTTAAACTTTGCGCTAACCTGTTTCAAATTTACATATTTGTAGCCCAAAATTGGGCGCAGAGAAAGATTCATCTTTATGCTATTTCACAGCGAAGAGACAAGATAAGTTTGATACAGTGTTCTCCTCACTTGTCTCTAGGTATGGACCGTATGGTTGCCATGCTGGGTCAGAGTCAAACGAAGAAAAATTCAAAGCTGCCAAGAGAAAATTAACGAAACTGTAACCTTACCAAACTAATTCATATGAAATATTAAGTCTTCTAAAATTAGACTCATAAAGTAATCTATATATCTTTAAGTAAAAAACTAATAGACACCAGGAAAAAAAAAACCGATGAGAAAAGGGAAAATGGACTATATACCACCACTACTATACCCCAACTCATGATAAGATTCTTTTTTGGCCTCTTTATTGATTGTTATATTTTTCTGTTTATTTTTAGAGCCTCACGCAGATATTACAGCCACATCTAATTCTTCTCACATCAAAACTTCATGGTCTATACAATAAGTCTTAAGGAGGAATATCTCATCTTAGCATTTGGTTTAGGAAATCTGGTGTGTTGTTACAATACTTATTTTGTCTTGAAGACGTAACTGAAAGTTTATCGATTCAACGCAAGTCTTAAACTTTGTTTAAGCAATGCAGGTGTCATATTGTAGAAAGACGAACAAATATTTAAACTTTTTTTGAGAGCTGGATTGAATGGGATTCAAAGCCGGGATTGGGGGTTTAAACGTTGAGAAATGAAAAAGACGAAGTTGGCTATACAGAGAGGGGATAGTATTAGAAAGTAATTTTTTTGTGCAATTTACATAACATAAGACATAGTTTGGTTATGTGATGGTACACTCAAATAAACTCTTGCAAGACGACTACTTGTGGCGTTGGGATGAGGAAATATAAATCAACCAAGTTGGGATTAGTTTGCTTTGCCTCCAAGTTGGTGTCTTTTACTGAAAAATAAACTCTTGCAAGACGACTACTTGTATTCACGAGTGAAAGATTGTAAAGTGATTTTAGTGCTCTACGCCTCTACATATGTGTATACGTTTTTCATTTTCTTATAAATTATAAAGTAAAATTAGTATACATAATCTATGTAAAGAGAGAGTTTTGAGGCGTAATATTCTTTTCTTAAAGAATCTTGATAACTTCTTTAAAACGATTGAGATAATTATGAAAATATTTATTTGCTGTTTTAACAAATAATTTACTGTTCAAGATTTTCTTTTTAATCTCATAGCAAAAAAATTTAAAAAATTATAAAAATAAACTAAATTTATTATTACATTTAAAAATAATTATGAAAAAGAATGAAAAGACGAGTTAGTGATGAAAAAAACGAGTAAGAAGAAAAAGAATGAAAAGACGAGTAAGAGGAAGAAGAAGTTGGAAAAGACAATGAAGAAGAATAATGAAACTGAACAAAAAATGGATAATACGATGATGATGAAGAAAAAGAAAAGAAAGAATAAAAAGAAGAAGATCAGTGAGGGGGATGGGGAGGAGACGAAGGTGATGGAGAAAAAGAATGAAAAGACGAGTAAAAAGAAAAATAATGAAAAGACGAGTAAGAAGAATGAGAAAACAAATAAGAAAACAAAAAAAGAATGAAAAGAAGAGTAAAAGGAAGAAAAAGAATAAGACGATGAAAAAGAAGTTCGAAAAGAAAATGAAGAAGAAGAATGAAACTGAAAAAAAGAAAAAGATGGATAGTACGATGATGATGAAGAAAAAGAAGAGAGAAGAAGATCAGTAAGGGGGAGGGGAGAGAGGGGGAGGAGACGAAGGTGATGGAGAAAAAGAATGAGAAGACGAGTAAGAAGAATGAGAAAACGAGTAAAAAGAAAAAGAATGAGAAAACGAATAAGAAAAAAAAGAATGAAAAGACGATGAAGAAGAAGTTGGAAAAAATAATATAAAAGAAGAAGAGTGAAACTGGAAAAGGGAAAAAGATGGATAATACGATGATGATGAAAAATCTCAAGCTTCACATTCCATATTGGTTTTTACCAAATTACGTGTGCTCATGTAGATCCAAATGAGGTCCTGGAGACTGGAGCTAGAAAAAGTAGTGTAACTTCAAATTGTATCTTTTGAGAATTTTTGTGGTACATGTGTGGTATATTTGTTATAGGAGAAAAGTAGCGAATGTAGAAAGGAAGAAACATGTGTTGATTTGGTGGTAAATTTTAACCACGTGGATCACATATTGTCCAAGGAGACTCATGGAGTCATCATGGTCATGACTCATGAGGATGTGATCCAACGTAACGACTGTGGTGCATCGATGGTATATGGGTGGGAGTGCGATGGTCCGGGCCCATCCCAGGATCCAATAATGAATATGCAACTTACAGTAATTACTTTTGGTCTACTCATCTGAAAGTCTTAGTAAACTCCGCTCAACGAACCTTGAACTTATATACTAGCATGCAGAATTTTCGTGAATATTTATGTTCTCTTCGGTGAACATCGTTCTTAGTTTAGTTGAACCACACCTCAACGAACAAACATGAAAATACATTTTTAACGCATTTTAACCCACTTTTTCAATGATTTTTCCAATCAAAATGTATTTTTAGGCTCTTTTATTTTTTTTATAAAGTTTTTTCAAGTTTTAGGTCACTTTGGTAAAAATAATAAATCGATAAATGTAAAATGATGAATAATCAAACTAATTTTAATATGATGGAAGTATTTTACACATTTTAAAAAGATTTTGTTATCAAAATTCAAATACTTATAGTTAAAGAAGCGGAAAGTATTTGTTAAAAATGTAAATAAAAATAAGAAAAAATATATATTAAGAAATCCTAAATGCATATATATACATACAATGTAAAACATCATTTCTGTAGTGGTTCTAATTATTTTCTTTTAAAAAAGAAGAAGATAACTCTACGAAGAAAATCATGGATGGGCTAGACTCTGGACATTAACAATGGCTCATTCTAAGCCCAATATGACCCAAAGACAGAGCTAGGGTTACCTCTGCCTCCCTCTTCCAATGGCATATATAAATTGTGTGGTGATGAGATCATAGTACAAATCACATTCGTCGCTTTTTTTAACTTCATCTTCGTATTTCTTTATCGAGTTTTCTATCGTATTGATTCTATTATCTTTTTTCGTTTTCATAAAATTTATTTCGTATCCATCTCTACTTCGGTAAGAGGCTATAGATCTTATTTATGTAGTAATTGCCTCCGATGATGATCAAAACATAACTTTCGTTCTTCCGAGATTCATCATGCGGAGAATTTATGGAGACCTGAACTGAGTGGAGGCATCTATCTTAATTTGTTTTTATGATTTGCTCGTAGTTTTATTAAAGCATAAAGTTTTTTTTTTTTTATTTATTTGAAAGGTATATTTCTGGGTTTGCTCTGATGATGTTAAAACTTATAACTTTCGTTCTCCTGAGATTTCAATGTGCTGAAAAAATATGGAGACCTGAACTGAAGAGTTATTTCTAGAAAGATCCGTGTTTTGTTTTTGTGATTTTTTATTCTTCGTTTATAAAATAAAATTTGCAAAGCCCAATTGAATATATGACCTTGGTTTGATCTTGTTCCTAGATATTTTGGTTATGGTTCGCTAATAGGCATATGATGTTGAAGACAACGAGACTGCTGGTTTGTAAGACCAGTGGTTAGTAATTAGGATAGGATATAACGTTTGACACATTATTCAATAAAAAGATTCACTATTTCAGTAATCTTACGTTCTCATATTATCAAGACGACAAGTCAAGGATTTATACGTTCTAAAACAGAATATATCGATAAAACACTATCATTTGTTTCCATTGTACAAAGCCCTTTACCACACTTGGATGCTTGAGAAATAGACCAATGTGAAATCTGAGTTTCTAATACAAATAGGACCAGAGCGATGTAGAGTTCTCTGATGTTATGAAACAGACATTAGAAAGGCAAAAGGTATTTCAATCTTTAATAACCAACTAACACAATGATTAACAATAAAGGAATTTTCAGCAACCCAAAGATTAGTCTCCTCTGGTGAGGAGTGTTTTTTAAGTCTCAATCTAGTGGAAACTTACACACGTAATTACAAGCTCAAGACATGTTACAGCAGACAATATTCGGTTTCTCAATAGACTGTCAACAATTGACAGAAATGAGTCGAGGCAGAATTTTTTTTAATTAAGTTAAAAAAATATATATATGTCTTTTAAAACTCTAAAACAAAATTCGGTTTCCCAAGAGAAAAAAAAAAAACCCAAAACAAAAATCGATCAACTTGACTGGCTGGCTACAGATTACAGGCTCCATAAATTATTTGAAAAAATAAATTGCGAATTGTTCAAATGGTATGTGTATCTCTAAAGTCTTGTAAGTCACTATCAAACTCAGAGGAGGCAATGTAGAGCGCATGGTCATGGAATGGTTACAGTGTGTGTACAACAAAGCAGTTCAATACCAGTATTTTGTGTGTCTCTCTCTCACACTCTGTGTGTAACTTCAAAGACAATCCAAAGGATCTGCGAATCATCAGTGTCTACTTCCGATCTCTCCGCTTCCGTTCTGCTCTCTGCCTCTTGTCATCTTCCCAGTCACGGTCATACAATCTATACCAAGGTCAAGGAAATTTGCTATTTTTGGATTTGGATTTTGCAACTCTGAAGATACCATCAATGATGCATCATATAAGGGACTGTTTCATGATGCAGACTCAAGTATATAAAGTTTGGTAACGATGCTCTTTTTTAAGGATACGGGTCAGGATCACGACGAGCCATCTTGCTGAAAGCATCTTTACCCATAAGTCTGATGCTTGGCTCTTCAAGATAACCTCCATGTTGAGTGATATTACTACTCTTCCGCTCTCTGCCTTCGTACGAAGATGGTCCCACACCGATTGATAAAGATGACTGATGTGGCATTGGAGAGTATTCCCCTGGCTCTGCGGATGAGACTTGTTGATCCCTCTTAAGCTTCCTTCTCTTGGAGGCTTCAAAATCATCTTTCAAAGGGATACTTTTTTCTCTTTCCCTCTCTCTTTCCCTTTCTCTTTCTTCTCCCTGCATAAAGTTGACATAAGATGTTTATTCCTACCCTCAAACAGCGAAATCATTGCGGAAAAAAAGTCCATGAGAAAACCTGATAAAATATGTATCGAACAATAATGTTACTTCAGGAAAATCATAAATGAGTTACCATAACACAAGATCATATAAGAGAAAACAATAAGAAACCATGATGATGCAATTATGCTACAGCAGATATTCGTAAGTATTTAATACCAACCGGGGTAAAGAGGGAGCCCATGTTACCTTCACACTGATTGTTTCTCGGTCATCTCGCTTTCGATCACGAAAATCGTCATCTCTTCTACGCTTTGCATCGTCCACGGCAACTGATGAATTCTCTTCAGAGCGTCGCCTCTCTCTTTCATCATGCTTCGGGGAAAGCCTCTGAGAATGCCTTGTACTTCCAGCCCTTCTTTCGGGTTCTTCTTTCGAGGCCATAGATTGTGGGACGATGTTAGGAGGTAGAGGTGGAGGTGGGGGTAGACCTTGAGAATGAAAATGATCATCGGGATGAGTTTTCTCAGGTGCTGCCTCACTATGACGCGGTTTGGTTCTATCATCTTTGTTTCTTTCATCTTTGTTTCTTTCATCCTTGTTTCTATCATAACTCCTAATTGTTCCTTTATCTAAACTCTTCTCAACTGATCGCTCTCTACCATGACGTTCCAAGGATTTATCTCGTACTTTCTCCACATCATCTCCGCGAGCTTTATCAGAACGCTCCACTCTGTCTCTGTGGTCTCGGTCCGGTCTTTCATTACCCTTATCCTTTGACCTATCTTGATCCCTATGGGTGTTTTGGTCATCAGTGGCTGTTTTGTTTAAATCTACCCGAGCCTCTGCTGATCTGTCTCGATCACTCGGCCGAGCCTCACTGTCATGCTCTTTGTGCTCAGCATCTCCTTTACGGCGTTTACTTATTCTGTCACTATCTTCAACAGCATTAGCTCGTTTTTGTAATCTATCACTCGATCTCAAAGAAGTGTTAATTTCATGCCTAGGGGAATGAACAGTCCGAGAAGATTGCTTTTGTGTATCTGAGGCCTCAACACCATCATCTTTCACTGCATCAGAGATTAAAGTTAGAATACCTGACCAGTCCATCCAGCTTTCATTAGCTTCCATGAACATCTAATGATTTTGTGGGTGAGATCAAACCTTTGGACGAACCAGTAGCTAAGCTACCATTGGCTGCTGTGCTGGGAGAAGCTTTGGTCAAACCTGCTTGCCTGCTCTCCAGATAAATAAGATCTTTGTCAGCTGTGGATGTTCTTCCAACAGCTTTACCAGACTTTCCATCATCTTTTCCAGAATCTTGTTTTGTTGATTTGTTCATCGATGCAACCCGTTTAGAGGAAGGTTTCAACTGCCAACCAAAAAATAATTATACATGATACAAAGTTGGATCCCAAAATCTTCCTGAAAAGTTGATTAGCTAATTTTTTTTGGCATATTGCATTATCTTGGGATCAAATCAACCCAGGGCACACGTGAAGGGACAGGTTAAACACAGTCCATATGTCTACACGGCAATCCCAAATACAATATCTAATCATCACTTCCCTAAATCAGTCCTTTAGAAAAGGAGCTATCAAAAAAGAAGAATGGGCTCTACCAAACAAATAAGTTAGATTAGGAAGGATACATTTCCTATATAATTTCCGTGAAGTGCTAGTGACAAATTCGGGATTCATAAGTAAAGCAGGGGTTGCTAACCTAACAAATAAAAGAGCAAAGAATAGTGTGTTACCTCGGCTTCAGAATATTTTGAAGCAGCTTTGACAGGATTCTCATCAACTATTCTGGGTGATTTATCTGTTTCCTTTTGTTCCATTGACTTCTTAGACATGGATGGTTGGGCATCCAATGGATTGCCTCCCTTTGATTTTGGATGTCCTTGATCAGATTTTGAAGGTATATTTTCCGTTCTTCCATCTGGTGGTTTAGTTTTTGACAACTGGTCCTTGCCGCCAGATTCAGGCTGCTGGTTAACAGTAGCTCTTCCCCCAGTTGTTTCACCTTGGGAGACACCACCTACCAAGCCATTCTGTGAAGGAGCCTGTTTTGGAGTATGTACTGGCGGAGCCTTTAGTTCAAGGAAGCCCATGCTAAATTCTTCGTCTGTAACCCATGATGGCTGCAAATAATCGACATTCAGTGAAAACTGCATAAAACACTGAACATAAATTGCTATGGTTAGCACTCACTTTTCTTGCAGACAGAGCAGCGGCAACACCAGTTGCCAAGACCTTAAGGTCCTCTCGCTCATCATTTTTAATCTTGGCTACCTGTGAGACCAGACCAAGAAAGAAATGAAACATTAATCTTCTCACAAAGAAAACACATGAAAAGATAGAAATCACACCAATTTAAAGCAGATTCAGAAGACTTGGCTAGTAAAGAGGTACTTGCCCGTTTCTCGAGGTTGAATCCAGCCTTCCGAGTAACCGGGAAAACACCAGATATTTTTGTTAACATAATTAGGGCATTACGAATCTCCATGTATTCATTTGACTCCAGACACTGGTTCAAAAGCCGTGTGATTTTTCCACTCCATTTCCAATGTACCTTTCAGGGACATCGACAGACGAATCAGGCATGTCACACAGAAGAAACAAGACTTTGCTACCAGTAATTAAAGCAGAATATGCGACAGATAATTAGTAGAAATACACAGGGAAAACATATCCAAAGATGAAATGGAATATATCAAAATCATTGAGCAGAAGCAATGCAGTTCGATCAGATAAAAAGGTATTTAATTACTTTTTTAGGCGTCATGCCATGAGTTCAATAAATCAATATATAAAAGGTAGGAACGTCCAGCACACATTAAAAACAACCATTTAGTTCAAACAGTATAAGATTTACTAGAGCTTTACATGATAAGAGGTTTATTCGAGAGTCTAAGAAGTATACAAATAATAGTTATAATCCATAAAAGAGCCTTCAGTGTCGTGAGAATTCAAGAGAATTTATTCTAATCCCAGTACAGAGAAAATGCACTTAAATAACGTAGAACTTGACTACAGAAGAGTGTATAAACAAACTCTTGACTGATTTGGTTTCAGACATTCCTCGTATAACATACAAATCATTCCTGATACGCAACCCCTTAGTTTCATCCCAAACCTAAACCGCCATCAAAACTGAATTCCTTTTTTGTCCGTTATATCTTGTCAAAGTTTCTATGCGATAACCTCTCAGCTATAGAAATATCTTCACGTTAGCCCTAAATACTTCCAGAATGTATTAAAATGCACTTCTACTTTCGGCTTATCATAATAAAGAACATTAAATAATAACAAACAAGAATACTTGAGACAGTTATAGAGTTTAAACCACCTCAAACTTGAGACAGTTATTGTTTATACGTCTAAAAGTAACATAATTACAGAAGTCAAGGATCAGAATTTCTTACCTTCACAAATTGTCCAAATGTGACACGCTGGCTGTTCGGGTATCTATAATAAACAGCAAACCCTGGCATGTTTCCACACTCATTTTCATAGACTGATTCTGCACTCTGGAGAAAATATAGGAGACAACATCAGCATTAGAAACTCGGTTAGAAAGAAAAAACCAATTCTATACTTTCATCGTCAAAGTAAAATAAAATTTCAAGAGTAACCTTCCAGTGGTATGCAATCTTTAAGGTCTCAAACAAAAATCTCCCAAGTCTTCCAACTTCGGATTCAGTGCAGCAGCAGATCATTGGTTGCAATGTTTTACATATCAGTACATCAATGTGGTTGACTGTGTTAAAAAAGGGTGTTCCAACAGAGTGGAGCATATGTACAAACATAGCACAGTACACAGAATCCGCCATGCTAAATGTGCAACGAGGGAAAATACAACGCTGCAGGAACTCCATATTGATCTTCAAAGTATCAGGACAGGAGCTCAACCATTTATCCTTTTCACGTGAAAGCCTTCTACGGACAGAAGCAACATGTTCTTCATGCTTTTTCAGTTCACTGGTTAGACGATCAAGAGACTCTTGAATCCTTTCCTTCTCTTTTTTTCTCTTCGTGATTGCTGAGCTAGAATTGTCAGAAACCTCTTCAAGTGTCTTAAGAGCAGCATGCTGTTTCGATATCTCAGACTCATAACGATTTCTGGGAACATGGAGATCATACAGGGTAAGCCCCCAAAAAGTAGCATAGAGGTCTGGCGACAGACTATTCCAAGATTTCGAGGGCAGCATTGTTCTTACTGTATCAAGAACATCAGACCACCTGCGAACATATTAACAATGAGAGAAAGTCAAAAGATCAGCATCTAGGTCTAATGAAATTAAACATCACGTCCATAGTGTTGTTGAAGCAACCAAATATACTAAACAGATTGAGTTGAAATATAACATTATAGCTTTTACTGCTTTTTCCGATTCGCCCAGATCAAGAATCATGGAACTCTCAGATTCTGATATATCAGAATCTGCATCCATAGACTCCCCACTATCCAAAGGCCATGAAACATCACCATTCCGTCGACACTTGAAGAGCCTCATCACAGGGCGAAATACCAAAAAAGCGACCTGGCGGGGGATTCAGAACATAAGTATGGGCTTCAAAATGCAGCGAGATAATCAAAAAAAAAGAGAGGCAATAATAGCTGACGATGTAGACCAGAAAGACATAAGTGAAAAGTGATGAAATCTATATTGTTAAAGAGTGCAGTAACACAAGGGTAAAGAACAAGGAACATAGGAAAGAAAGATCGAGACCTCTGGCTCAAGATGGTAAGTGTGGACAAGCTCATCAAGCGAAGGTACCAGCTTAGCATAAGCAGTAGCGGGACTAACAGCACTAGAAAGGAAGTCCACGTACTGGAGGAGAATTCCATGACATCTGTCGAACTGTTCAGTGACCATCTTAATATATGGTGCATCCGCATTTACCACAACTCTGCATACCAGGTAGTTTACATTATAATAACATAAATCTAGAACATCATGGTTTGTTGACCAAATGAATAGGCAGTTTTAGACACCGGATAATTAGGCAGTTTTTCTCTCCGTGTCAATTTATGCTTCCAGGTATATGATGTAGAAACTATGCATGTGCTCCAGTAAAGACTTGTATGCTTCATGCAAACAAATAGTGCACACTTCAAAATGTCAAACAATTTCGAGCGATCAGATTTGTCAACTTACAGAGAACGGTGCTGGGCGATAAGTAACAAAAGAGGGATAGCTATCTTTGGTTCATCTTTTGGAAGTAACGTTTCTTTTAGACGCTGGGATGATTTGCCAAGTGCCTGCAGAAACCAGGAAGAAATCAGAATTGCTTAAAGTTAAGATACCTCAATGATCTCCGAGGTAAATAAATAAAGCTTATAAATACTGATGCCACTATGGCAAGCACATATGTTTTTATCTATAGAGCCTAGCATCTATAGAAATACAAAAGAGGTTTTGAATGAAACGCATTTCTTACAAGACCAGACATTCTAAATGAATGACTTCAGATAAATTATTTTGCCACAACCCATCGCATGTTTGTAAAAAATGTATGCATGCAAATACATCAACAAAGCGCACACCAGTGTCAGAATATATACAGCTGCAGAAACGATGAGCTAAAACGGAGATGTAGGGATCAAACTTGAATATAACCAAATCACAAATGTTTCATTCAGATTACTGAATATAAAGAACCTGATTTTGAAGCTAGCAACAGTAAGCAGATACATGCACTTATCGTAAAGACCAAAGCTTGGCTCCTCTCAAGATTTCATAAGAAGTTATTTAAAAAAATTCTGAGTATCTAAAAAGAGAAACCTTGTTGTTCCGTGTCATGCCAAAGGATGTTGCGTGATAACGTAAAGTCTCACTTCCTGCCATGGCATCCAACTGATCTTCAGTAAGGTTCTCAGTGTAATGTACATTTGCCATATGCTGGATCAGTTCCTACACATCATTGTAAAATTACAGTCAGCCACCATTAGTCTGAATTTGTTGGATCATAAGAATTTGAGGAATACAAGCCAACCTGGAGAAGAACAAGCTCAATGCCTTGGCCCCTCTTTAACTGGTTAACGAGATACTGAAAAAGACCCCTTAATTCCATTGATGGGTACTTCTTACACCTGGATAACATGATAATGTTTATGAAAATACTCCAAAAAGATGGCCATCACAGCTTTTATTACTTTCTGACTAATGCTATATGTATGCATCATGCTGTCAAAAATGGCTGAATGGCAATATTCTAATGGCAGTCAGCGAAAAAGATAAAGCCTACCCGAGAAGAGATATATGAAGAAAACTAACACGAGGAACACATGAAAAAACTAACGGCTAAAGCAAAGCACACTCATCCTATCAGGAAAACTAGCATAGACCATGTCAGCAAATAAGGTACTCCTCAAATTCTGAAGCAAGTAAATATCTTGCAAAATTCCAGTAATTTATATCAATAGCATATGCAGCCAATAGTTGCATTAAAATTCAAATGACTATCCAAACAGGAAAAAAGGAAAATAGAAAGGCAATCCAAAATGAACCAAACAGAATCCTACAACACACGTCTTCAAACGAATGAGCACCAAAAGTGAACATAAAAGATGGAAAGAGCACCACCAAATTCACCAAGTAAATAAATGGGTTTTAAGAATCAAAATTGCAAGTTCACTCATTTACACACTGTCTCTTCTATCCTGGGATTACTGCAAATATGCCTAGTGTATGCAATCTCAAAAAAAAAAAAAAAAAACCATATCAATCAATTATCTCTCCAAAATCGTAATAAAACTATTTATAGCATGTATCAGTGCTTTCAGAGAAGAACACATACAGGTGACCCCAAAATGAAGCCAAAGACTGAAGCCAGTCTGATAAATTAATCCCGTCGTCTTTGAGTTTATCTCGTCCACCTTGCGCCAGTCTCTCAATCACGACATATTCCAGGATATCATACTCAAGCTGTGTATCAGAAAAAATTTGGAAAGCATCAGACCGTGCATCAGATGCATCTCAATAACAACCATAACTTAGAAAGGGAAGCTGACTCCAGGTAGCTTAGCAAACAAAAGATTGTTGCAAGAACGAAGCCAGAAAAAAGGAACACATGACAGACTGCCTCAATGTACTAGAACGTTCAATAGAAACAATCTTTGAAAAAAACAATGTTAGAATATTAGGATCCATCTGACTGCTTCCTAATTTCCCAATGACTATCTCACGTCATTATAGCCTTCTCCAAAAGCTCATGTTTGGTAATCAGCCAAACCAACATTTCCCCATTTCCATTATCTTAAACCTAACCCAGAATGAATGCTAGAGTGAATGAGTAAACTGTATCAGTAGAAAACCTACAAAAACCATACACACTTGAATGAAACTAGATTTGCTTTGCACTCTGAAACAATGAACTGGCAAAAAGACCATCCGTCTATCCCGTCATGATTACTTTTTTTATATAACAAATGGACAGAAAACCTGGGTGAGTAAGGGGATAAGGTGAACAAGAGCATAGCATACAAAAAAAACGCACAAGGCGTCACTGACCTGTGTCAAGTACTTGAAGGCATCTACAACAGGAGGAATCATATCTCTGTATGCTTCAATCTGTTGCAACAAGAACCTGACAGTTAGCCGTCTGAACAATTCTGACTACATAAATAGAAGCGACACCACATTTTCAGTAAATTGAAACCTGATTTACAATTGTCCGAAGCACCGTCATGGGATTGGCATGAGCTAGTTTAGCCACCATCCTTCCTAACGGTTTCAAATTTTCTTTTGCAAGCCGTTTCAGAATCCTTCTAGTGTCCAACTGACATACGAAAACAGGCTCCTCAGTGTCTGAAGGATGCATATTTCCATTTGTATCATATAAGAATAACATGTCGAAGAAGTCATAATGATATACCTTTGCCACTTGCCTTGCTGCCAACAGCAAAGGATTCCGCTCATCGTCTTTTTCCCACTCACCATATAAGCGATAACGAGCCTAAAGACAAAATTAATCAGCAGGATTGA
Organism: Alliaria petiolata; assembly: GCA_020283515.1. Taxonomy (NCBI): domain Eukaryota; kingdom Viridiplantae; phylum Streptophyta; class Magnoliopsida; order Brassicales; family Brassicaceae; genus Alliaria; species Alliaria petiolata. Next base: position 71,071,509 of record JAHZTW010000002.1, on the reverse strand, counting down.
CCATCACGTTCTACACAAAAATATTTGGAACAAAAAAAAAAGAATAAGTTAACCTCATATGGAAGGAGACTCATCACTTCCCAAATCTCATGACCAACTGCTGGATTTGCAGGTACTAATTGTAACGATGGCAGAAGGCATGTTCCGAGAGCTTCTTCCACTCTCAACCTAACTTCCTTCAGGTGAACCCGAGAAATTTCATATGCACTTACTTCTTGATTTGACTTTACAAGATCCAAGGCCGACGAGTAGTAAACCTTTAATACTCTACAAATCTGCCACAATGGTAAACATATATCAGCTTCAATCTTCAATCTTTTATATCATTCAGTATTTTGAAGATCAGTGCACCTTCTGCAACAGTAGTGTATTACGGTACAAGTAGGGTCCGGCTGTAACAAGCATCTGAAACACTTCTTTCGAAAGATCTAGAGAAGTTCTATTGGCTGTTATATTAGCAGCGTGTGAAATCTTTTTTGTGCCCGCAGAAGAAGAATTTTCAAATCGTATCTGACGGGCAATGGGATAAGCATGAGTGATCGTCTTCTCTATAAGCCTGAAACATAGACCAAAAAAATAATTGGTGTCATCATAGATTAGTGGCCAGAGCTGCGGTAACCCTTAGGTGATACATAGATCTAAAGATGCAAAGCAATAAAAAAAGCTATACATCTGAGGACAAAATGGTCTGATCTAAAGAATCACTCACTAACCTAAACAAGCCACCACAAATATGATTGTGAGCCACTGGATTAAGAGGCGCAAGACGCTCGAACAAGATATTGGCATGATACCTGAGACAAGCAAAGAGTTAACGCAAGAAAAAAAAGGAGCTTTCACTTCAGTTGAGCAGAAAGGGGAAGAGTAAAGCACCATGGCTTTAGTATAAATTAAATATACAAAGTAGCTTTGTATATCATAAATTAAAATGTAAACAAAGTTTATATGATAGTATCAAACTGAGACGTAAATTCTGCAGAAGACAGCAGTAACGGTAATCCAACATGTCCTCCAAGTTCAATTTCAAGTACTAAAAAAAGGTGATTCAATTATCACAAATATAACAGACATACACAGTAATCCTAGAAGAAATCTCACACTCGTGGAAAATTTAACTTAAAATTCCAAATGCAGTGGTTTGAGAAGCGTGTTACCAAACAGACTGTTCTGATAATAGTGGATTTGTTAAGTGAAAAGAAAAAAGAAAAATGGATGTAACACTAAGCTTTCAGAAGAGTTCAATGTGTTTTTATAAATGAAGTGTGGAACTGGTATACATACCAGTCGTCCACAGAGAGGAAACCATTAAGGAGGCCCAGAGTCTGATTATTCTCAAGTTCTGGTAATCGCTCAGTAACAGCTTCAGTTTCCAAGTCTAAAGCAGCAAAGAGATCTACAGTGACATCTCCTTGCTTCTCATCCTCCATAAGATCCTTCCCCGTAGCTGCAAGATTTATCTTTCCAATATTATTGGCCTGTAGAAAAGGAGGGATTTGTAAATATCATAACTCGTGTATAAACATGTGAAAGTAAGGCTTGAAAAACAACAAATAATTAGCTGGCTTCCAGGAAGATGGAGAAATGCTTAGTATCTAAGTATTAATTAAATTTTGTAAAGGCAAGATGAGTAGATCATCGTAAGAGCAGCGGAAACAAGTTTGTTGTCTCAAGGCCGAAAAACGGTTTGAACTCGGAAGAAACATAGAGACAATTTATGCGAGGCCAGAACAAAACTATCTTAAAACACCTATACACATGCATCTACAAACTTCTAAGGAAGAGATCATATTTTGAATTGTACCTCTTCGTATCGCTTTGCAGAAGAAGCATTATAATCCTCAAAAACTTCTTCATCTTTAGGCAGCAGATGTGCATATCTGTTCACAACAGTACGGCAAAACTTGCATAAGAACATTGAGGTCCATAGATTTAGGATAGTTTCACTTGTCAGAAACACAAGGAAATGTAGCAATATAGTAATCACGGAATAGTGAATGGTAAAATAAGTTAATGATTTGAGTGAGTTGCTTGCAAGATAATAAATTATCTCTACTAGGTAGTCCTATCCAAGAGCAATCTCGAAGTAAGTAACTTAGAACAGCCAAAAGGATTTTTGACAAAAACCTTTCATTTAGATTCCAACTGATATAGCCTTATGCTCACACAATGAAAAGAAAAGCAGTAGTCATTAAGAAAACTATGTACAGGTATACAATTAGAAAGGAAACTTCAGAGGTAGCGTCAAGCACAAAAAGAAAGGGGAAAAAAAGTTTAAGGAAAAAGTACTCGCATGCTTTCAAGATTGATAAACTCCTCCTTTACTAGCAAGGCTGTAAGCTTATAGAGCCCGGATGGAACAGGGCTATTCACCTCCAATCTCTGATAGTATTGAAACTTAAATCCAAGAATTTGTGAAGCATGAGACTGCATATCAAATAGAAATTTTTAGCAAAAAATAGTCTCTCAAGCTAAAAGGTAGAATATGACAACACGTGGAAGGCATTCCAAACCTTGGGAAAGATAGGAATTAGATTGAGAAATGTGTCGTAATCTTGTTCAAGTTCAAAGCAATCCAAAACCTATTCATCGGAAACAAAGGGTATATGACCAAGGACAGAGCAATGCACACTGCAATATTAAACAAAAATATGAAGGGAGCGACAACGAGAACTTACAATGTCAAAAACACGGTTCGGATCCAGGTCAAAATGCCCAATTAATGACTGCAAGAAATATTTCAGTTCAGAAAGTGTAAACATAATACATATGCGAAATATAATGTATGGCAGAATCAAAACCTTGATAATTCCCATAGTTGCTGCTGATGCATTATGTGAAGAACTTGCAGATCCGCGGCATAAGAGGGTGACCTGCACTCCACAAAAGGAACTACTGTAATAAGTTGGTGTATTGTACAATCTGACTCAACCAAACTCCACAAATCAACAGAAACACTACTGAGATATATGTTGGTTACTCTGCGTAGCTATACTATAATTAAACTAGCAGAAGATTTGCCTTTCAACTGGAACCGTGTGAAAAGGAAAGGCCAAATCAACATGGTCGAAGAGATCATCCATTTCAAAAATTAAATGTGAGCATTCCTAAGGTGGATTTCAGAGGAAACGAAGTAAAGAGCGTATATGTATCTAACAATAGGGCACAGAAAAAGTAGACAGAAAGAACGACATCGGATAAAAGCTGGAGATCTTCTATGACGAACCAATTTGGCATATCCCTCGCTTTCTTCACGGAGTAAGTTGAACTTTGTCTGCTGGTACAGAAGACGAGTGTTTAATCGCACCTGAGTAGCACCAACCAGAATAGTTAGTTCTAAACAATGAGCACCAGTTACAGTGGTAAAGGAGAAACTCTTTTATATATAAATCTTCTGCAAGAGCAACTCACTCAAAGTAACTATTACGTAAATCAGACTACAGTACATATGAATTTATGACTAAACAAGATAATATCATCGTTGTATAATTACTACCCCTATAGCAAACTTGTATGTGACAATAATACAGTAGTTACAGAAGTGTGAAGTCCTCACCTCTTTCCCCTTCAAATCTTGCGCTTTAATTTTAACCATTTCAGATTCCCATAGAAACTCCTCCTAAAAGAAAATAAAGAAAGCAATCCTCAGCTCCTTCAGAAAAGTTACTTTCTTACTTATCAAGAAAATAGAGAGATTAGCTGGGTAACAAACTACTCAAAATGGGAATTATGTGATACATTTTAGAACCTGCGCCCTCCTAACTCTTACACTTACAGCCAGAAGAAAAGGCTATTTGGTGAGATCAGCTGGTCCACTGGATTTGGGAGGACCGTTCTACATTCTAAGGGACTACTATGGCATCAGGAATAGGCTTCAGCCTTGCAGTCAACATCTAGAACTTAACTACCTCATCAGCTACAATAACCATAACTAGTTAGCAGTCTCTATCTATCATTCTAGACTTCTTTTTGTAACCGTTTGTATGATTTGGAGTAGGATTGCATGATGCACATACTATACCTATATATATGAGGGGTATCAGTGAGGGAATTATGAAGAACTGAATGAGGGTTGTAAGGGGGAAATAGAAGGGACTCTGTTAAGAAACCTCTCAAAGCTGCTTTTCTTTTCTAAGTACTATCAGTATAGAATTTCCCTTCGTATTACTATGTTTATTGGGCATTTTCCTGATTATTCATTGGATAGATGTAACATAATGTTTACCTCACAACGCTCTTGGAAAAGCCTTTGAGGGACTGTCTGTGATTCCACAAGCCATTTCGCCTACAAACGAAAAACAACTGATTGTTAGCTGTGGTCTCTAGTCTCAAGATACACTTTCAAAGAGCTAGAAATCTCGTTCATACTTCATAACCATGACTAACAAGTCAAAACCACAATCCGTTTCTAGAAGGTAAAAGTATTTACCAATTTTGTTAGGCGAGAACGGTGATCCCCCGACATGGTAAGCTGCAAAACGAAGCAAAGAGAAGACGAAAGCAAACAATCGAACGCTCAGTACAATGATTTGAAAGATAAAAAAAAGTGTCGAAACTGTAAGGTCCTGGAAGAAAGTATTGGAAAGACCTACGTCTTGAGCTATCTGAGTCACGACATCCGCAAAACAGGAAGCTAATTCTTCTTTCGATGGATTATCCAAAAAGTTCACCTTCTCCAACACTGCCTTACAGCTCTGAATCGGCAACTCGCCACGAACCTGATAATCCATTACGATGCATCTTCAGCAACTCGAACACATATGCACAGAGCTACGCATAGATTGGGGAATAGGAAGAGAGGTTTGTGTGCGTGTACCAAATTCCAACAGAGCTCGTAGAGGAAACGAAGCATCGGTACGGAGCTCGGCAGCTTGGAACCGTAGTTGCCATTCTTCCCTTCGCGAACAAACTCCTCCGTCACGTACTTACACTCCAGTAGCGGAAGAGACATCTTTCCACCCTCTCTTGTGTATCTCCTACTCCCCTTTTTCGAAACCCTAGAAGACGAAGAAGATAGATAGGGTTTAGACTGCTGGAGGATCCGATTGGCAACCAGAAATAAGCATTCCTGATAAGGAATGATCAGACGGAAGAGCGGAGGAACGAACAATTGATCAAAGAAGACAAGGATGAATTAGGGTTTTGGAGAGATGATTTGATTGATGCAAAGTGAAATTGAAGACGATGACGGTGATGATATGTTTTGCAAGGGGACTATTCTTTTCCTATTTTTCTCTTCTTTGCCCAATTTTGTTCCCGTCGTCGTCTTTGTTTCATCAAAAAAAAATTGATGAAATCATTTAATATCGTACAATTAACAATTTCCACCCGAACCGGATCCGGTTTAGTTCTACGCCGATGTTGTCTCCACGTGTGAACTGGCCCATGGGCTCGCTCATTGGTTACAAATTGTTTTTTTTTTTGGTGCTAAAGTGTATATAATGAATTTTAAGTCGTCAATATTTTGATAAAAATTAAAATTTTAATAATTAATTTTATACGTGATAAATATCAATAAAAACATTATATATATCAAAAGAGAAAACAAATTATAAATGTAAAATGTCTTACATGTTTCTGTCCTTCGAGAGGGGATATTAAAAAAAAAATTGTCAGAACGTTTGGGGTATGGCTTTGCCAATCTAAGTAATGTACTTGTTTACACATCATTAAAGTATCCCATAGATTTCCGGAGTCCATCAAGCTTGTGATGTAGAACTTATTTAGATATGAGAAATTGCAAAATGTGATAACTAATAATGTTAAAATTAACTGACACAATTGCGCTTCGATCGATGTGTACTGTAGTAATCCAAATGACTCTTATACCACGCAAACGACTGAGTCGAGTTGATAGATGAAGAGCAGAGATGTATTATTTGGCATTAAATATATCATGTGTCAGATAATCTTTTGCTGGATACTTTTCAAAAAGGAATTAAAGAGAGAGAAATGCATATGTTCGAGTGAAACAAAGAGTTTTGTCATGTCTCTCCACAGACCCTTGCTTTAACCAGAATCTCGTTCGCTGATTGCAAAATTCCGAAGTTCCGGCAAGCCCAACAAAGAAACTGCTACAAAATTAACCACCGACGCTGTACTTGTCCCCGGAGAACAGCCGCTTTGTGAAAGGATTAATGTGTTAAAAAGAATCGAGATAATAAAGATTCTATGTGAAACTCTGGAGGAAGAAGATCTTCAGTTGACCCGTCAATCATCCCGTGGATATTTTTTTAGGGTTTTGGGAATGTTTTTAGATTTTAGGGATTTTGCTGTGTTCAATCTCATTTTTCTGGATCTTAGAATTTTAGATGTTAATATGTTAGAGGATTATATGAATTGTTTAATTCTTTATTATTATTGTTATTGGTTTATCTTTGCATATCTTCTTATTAACGTTGTTATCATTGTTGCTGAATGTTCTATATAAATAATATATTAACATAAGTATTATTTGTATTTTTACGATCTTATCAAGTTAATATAATTATTATACAATATTTTAATATGTTATTATGTTACAAACTTTAAATATTATTGTTACAACGTTATTATTAATCTATATAATAAATTATTATATTTGTTAGCATGTTAATCATATATGAAAAACACTAATATTTTTTTTCATTAAATTGGTATACACTTCAAAAATTACTATTTCACAATTTGAAATTAATATTCCTCATTTTAAATACTACGATGACTCGTTTAACTTGATAACTTTGTTGTTAACTTATTCAGATATCTTCATCGTTAACATTGACCTTGATAATGATAACTTCGTCGTTAACTTACTCAAATAACTAGATAACTTCGCCGTTAACTTACTCAAATAACTAGATAACTTCATCGATCTTAATTACTTCGTCGTTAACTTACTCAGCCAACTTTATCGTTAACTTGCTCAGATAACTTTATCGTTAACATCAATTGAGTTCGACGAACGAGTTATAGGGATATTTTCATCAATTTACAGGAGAGAGAACTAAATAACAACATTCTATTACTTGTTTCTTAATTTTTACATCTATTTATACCACTTACCCAACTCACCCTTTAGATATTCTCTACCCTATGAAAAGGTACACAAGTATCTTATTATATAAAGTTGGATGCGTCAAAGTTGCTAATTAACATGATCGTGACACATGACAATAATAAATAGGATATATTTCAATTAATAAAAGAAAACTATAGATGCTAATGATATGATATTAAACGATGATGAGCTCAATGAGGAGGATGATATCAAGAATTATATAGAGAGGCTTTTGATGCGAATCTTGAGAAACATAACTTCTCTAGAGAGCAGAGAGATCATATAAGGGAGATGAATGTGGAGAGAAACAGAGACTTTATTTCCTTGAAAAATATTAATGGGGAAATTGTTAACATACTCGAATTGCATACCCAAGTTTTTAACGCAGCGGAACAGTAAAAGATAGTTGATAAAGTGTGTGAAATATATAAGAAGTAGGGTTAATGTTGTTTAGGACCCGCAACAGATAATGTGTTATGAATATTTTAATTGAAAATAAATAAAAATTAAAATAAATAAATAACTCTTAAGTTTCTATTTTGTGTTTTTCATATATTTTTTCCAGTAGTGATCAGATTTTGTTTTCTATTTTCTTTTTTGATGCGAGTCTTGAGAAACATAATTTTTCTAGAGAGCAAAAATCTTATTATATAAAGTAGAATGCGTAAAAGTTACTAATTAACATGATCGCGACACGTGTCAAGTTAATCGATAAGATTTTGACACGTGTCATAAGTATATATCTAAAAAAAGGAAAAAAGGTATTTATTTCAATTTAAGAAAAAGAAAATAAAAAGTATCTATTTCAATTTAAGAAAAGGAAAATAACAAATAAAGTAAATAAGATTGCTAACTAACTTGATCGCGACAAGTGGAGCTTCATTCAATTCAGATTCTGACATGTATTCCGATAAAATATTAGAATTTATATTAACTATAAAAAGAATCTATTAGAATTTAAGAAAAGAAAAAAAAAATAAAAATAAATAAGATTAACTATGATATATTTAAATATTATAACACATGTCCCGATAAAATATTAGAATTTATATTAATTATGAAAAAGATCTATTAAAATTTAAGAAAAGGAAAAAAAATAAATAAGATTAACTATGATATATTTCTAATAAGATTAACTATGATATAGAGAGTAGAGAGATCATATACGAGAGATGACTATGAAGAGAAAAAAATATTTTGTTTGCTTGGAGAGAGTTAATGGGGAGATCGTTAACATAATCGAATGACTCGAATTGCATACCCAAGTTTTAAATGAAGCAGAACAGAAAAAAAATGGTTGATAAAATGTGTGAACTACAAAAGAAGTAGGGTTAATGTTGCTTAGGATTTGCAAAAGATTCGTAAAAGATTCTGTGTTTTGAATATTTTAATTGAAAACATATGAGAATTAAATAAATAAACAACTCTTAGGTTTTAATTTTGTGTTTTTAATATATATATTTTAAAATAGTGATCCAATTTTGTTTTCTATTTTTTCAAATAATCATTTTAACGGGTTTAAAATTTTGTTATTACAAACCCGCGTAAACGCGGGTCCTAATCTAGTGGCATATAATATTTCATCATGTATAACTTGTAATTTTATTTAAAAAGATTTTTGCATATCATTTGTTCTTTGTTGAGAACAAACGTCTTAACAACCGTGCGAGAAGTTAGTTGTCGAGTTCGATGAAATCATAAAATCGAAATAATAGTCATTTGTAAAATGATACATCAATCAATAAAATCAATAAAACTGAATTATGGAATCAATGGCAATACCCAAGCTAAATGATCAAAATATCTAGGACGTGCAAAATCCAGCAGGTCTCTACCACAAGGGACCACACTTGTTCATTTAAGCACATGGGTTCCACTCGTGCGCTATAACTTGAGAATCAAGGTAAACCAACAAGAGATATTCACAATCCGCAACCCTAAAACAATATCTCATCCAACAACAAAACATTAATTTCTCCTTCGAGCTAATTCCCTAACACACTTACCTTCCTTGTCCTGATCTGAATGTGTTGTCAAGCTCGGGAGGTCGCGACGGTATACTCGTCAGGGTATTATCTCCACGGAATGATGAAGCAAGGGAAACATTGCTAATACCCTCTATTATCTCCAATGGAGAAAGAGGTTTGTCGTAATCGATTCCATAGAGATCTCCAGAGTCCCGGCTTCGTTCGTCGGGTTTCCACTGAACAACGAGCGAGACCAAAACGCTGACAACGTGACTCATGTCGGGTCTCTGTTGCGGATCCCTGGCACAGCAATGACTAGCAAGCTCAGCTACTATGTTGATGCTTCCGAGTGTCTCTTCGTTGATCTCAATCGTTTTGTCAATGGCCTTTGGGAATGTGTCTTTGTTGATGAACATTCTCCTAAACCATGTGGCAAGGTGAACATCTTCCTCGGATCTCTTAACGTCAAGAGCCTTTCGACCCGTTAGTAGCTCCATGAGAATGACTCCAAAGCTGTAAACATCAACCTTTGTTGTAACTCTTCCGGTCACTGCAATGACATAGAAAGATTTCAATGTTTTGATTTAGTGAGTTGAGTACAAAGTAGCAACAGACATTAATTAAACATAAAACCATACCTGCGTATTCTGGTGCAAGATAACCAAAAGTTCCAGCAATTTTTGTCTCAATCGATTGTGTGCCTTCAGGGGCAAGCCGGACTAATCCAAAATCAGCAACTTTGGCATGCATATCGTCTCCAATAAGAATATTGGAAGATTTGAGATCTCTGTGTATGAAACTCTGCTGCGCAAAAGTATGCAAATACTCCACTCCTCTAGCCACATCCGATGCAATAATCAATCGTCTAGACCACTCTAGAGGCTTTAACCCTTCTTCATGCCAATTGAAAATATGCCTACTCAAAGTTCCTTGCGGCATGTACTGATAAACCAGAAGCCTCTCGTTGCCTTGTAAGCAATATCCATGAATCTTCACTAGATTCCGGTGGCGAACTTTGGTTAGAACAGAGATCTCTGACGCAAACTCATCCAAGCCCTTCCCACTTATAACCGAAGATTCCATTCTCTTGACCGCAATCTCCGTCCCATCAGGCAAGTCCCCCTTGTAAACAATTCCAAATCCTCCTCTCCCAAGTATATTCTTCTCGTTGAAATTATCCGTAGCATCCCTCAAAGCCTGTATTGAGATCACAGTGTTCCCATCTTCCATCATATGATGAGCGTCGCTTCCACTGAAGCCGCTTTCACTTCCACCACCAACACCTAGATTCGCTATTGTAATCTTGAGCGCATCTTGGTCACCAGAATGTTGTTGAGGATGCATCTTATGGTATTTCTTCTTTTTCTTGACAAACAAGAAAACGGCGAACCCGATAAGAAGCAAACACAACACAGCTCCAATAACAAAACCCACGGTTTTTCCAGAATTCCCGGAAGACGACGAACCAGGAGCTGGTCCAGGGCCATCCTTTCCTATGTCAGGATTCCCATTGGTGTTTACAACATTCGGCTTAAAATCAGGTACTTTACCATACAACTGATTACCAGAAACATCAAGAGTTCTCAAGTTACTCAACTTAGCGAGCTCTTGTGGGATATTACCGGTGAGATTGTTCTGAGAGAGATTGATAACCTGAAGAGAGGTAAGATTCGCAAAGCTTGGAGAGATAGTGCCGTTGAGCCCCATGTTCTTGAAGTTGATAACCGTGATATCACCTCCGGAACAAGTTATCCCTACCCNTGGAGAGATAGTGCCGTTGAGCCCCATGTTCTTGAAGTTGATAACCGTGATATCACCTCCGGAACAAGTTATCCCTACCCACATGCTCTTACTATTACATGGATCATTCCCTTTCCAGCTCTGCGCAAACCTCACCGGGTAACCAAACGCTTGGACGATCGAAAGCATAGTGTTAACACGTGGATCACAAGGAGTACCTGGAGTATCTAAGCAGAAACTATTGAGACCAGTCATATCAGCCTTCGCAGCCTTGAAGCTTGGTTTTGGTCCTTGAAGCAAATTATTCCCCAAAGCCACATCAGAGAGAGATGACAAACCGGTGAAAGATGACGGTACAATACCCGTGAGCTGATTCTCCCTAACATTGAAACTCTTCAGCGAGACCAGACCGGAAAGATCCGGTATGGGACCTGAGAACCCGTTTCCCTGAAGCGAGATATTAGTTAACGAAGTCATCTTCTGCACAACCGAGATTGATCCATTGAGCTTCTCGTTTCCCTTCTGACCGTTGAGCATCAGAACCTGAACAGGCGATTCGGCGAAGCTCATCGGAAGCTCGCCTTCGAGCGAGTTACCAGAAAGCACCAGAATCTTCAAGCTAGGGAACGTTTGGCCCCAAAGAGAATCCGGGATCCTCCCGGAGAAACCACAGTTTCCGGCGGAGAATTTCGATAGGGAAGTCGCGTCCTTTAGACTCAGAGGGATTCCCCAAGGTGCCAACGGATTATTGCCGATACTCACATCCTGAAGGGAACTTAAACCGGTGAAGAAATCCGGATCGATCGAATCGAAACCATTGTCATGAAGATAAACCCTCTGTAACGAATTTAACCCGGAAAGGCTCGGGATTTTTCCGGTTAAGTTGTTACCCATGACCTCGAACACAGTCAAAGACGCGAGGTTTTTGAGATCGGGAGGTAGCGTTCCTGAGACTCCGTTGTTCCCGATTTGGATCCGGGTGACCCGAAGGGATGAGTCGCATTGTAGACCTGTCCAGCCACAAGGGTTCTTGTCGTCGGTCCAGTCGAGCTTTGACGGCTTGAGGGAGTCTCTCAGTGCAATCATGGTCGCCGTATCAGGACTCCCGTGCACCAAGGCGATGAAACAGAGCAAACAGAGCAAAATCCTCGCGGTGATCATCTTCCTCGACTGTAAAATCTTCCCGTTTCGAATGAAGGAGGCGTTGATTTACACCGTATCTGAGTAGGGTTTTAAGGACACAAAGGGAGGGAAGAGTTTTTTCGACGGAGATAATAATAATCTTCTTCTTTCTACAATGAATTGAGAAAGAGAAAGAAAAGGAAACGGCAGATTTTACTGCTTTGGAAATATCAATTTGACGCGGGGGAAATGGTTATCTACCTTTTTTATTTAATGAGATTTGTTTCCTTTTTCTCTCACACCAATGAGAAAGAATGGGAAGTGTGAGGTGTGTGTGAGCCAGTGACTCTCGGGCCGCGAACTTTCTGTATTTTATGTTTAAGACTACAAGTATGTAAAACAACAATTTCACCCAGTGATAAAAACAAATTTTATGGAAATTTTAGACCAATATTCTATTTTTGTTTCTTAATTTTTTAAAATAATACTCTAAATGATCTATTAATGAAATAATCTCTCGAATGTCTTTTGTACAAAGTGATTTTGCTCTCTTTATTACACTTTTGTGAGTAAGTTTTAGGTTGAATGATCGGATATTATACAAAACTTTACAAAGAAAATAGAGATAATTTTTTGTAAGTTTTAGAATTTTATTTTTAAAATTTAGGTTAGTTATGATCATGTTAAAAAGTAATTTTGATGATTTAAGATATATTTTAATCAAAACACGTGTCAAAATCTTATCGATTAACTTGACACGTGTCGCGATCATGTTAAAAATTAACTTTGATGCATTTTACTTTATATAATAAGATTGTTGATATGTTTAATTGGTCTTCTTGAGATCTAATGACTGCATTGTGGTTTTCTCTTCTTAAGTTGATTGTTCTCTTCATTAGTTGAAATTGTATGACTTCATGTACAAATGTTGCACATTTGATAGATTCTCAAATTCGATGGGATTAGGACAACTAGTGTTTACGTGGACATCATATGGCTCGCTGGAATCAAAGTCCAGTATGTGGTTAATGAGAAATTCCACGTTCTATCACATGGAAGCTTCCCAAACCAGGTAAACTAAAACTGAATTTAAGTTTTAGAAGCTGATGTTAACATTAAGTCCCACTACATTTTGTTAATCCAACTCAAGAGCTTGTAGTTCGAGATCTGCATGAGAACACTTGGACATTTCGCCATATCTATTGAGGTAAAGACCAATAGATTTGTCTCTCTCACTCTCTATATATATATATTCAGATGATATTGAACTCAAATGATTGATTGCATTGTCAGGGCAACCAAAGAGAGTGATGATTCTTTTGTGTTTCTTCCTTGTTGTCGTTGCCGTTGCTGACGTTGGTGGTCCTCCTAGCCCTGCTCTAGTGATTACAGCCGGCGGTCCTATTGGCGCTCTTCCGCAAGCCAATGGAGAGACTGTGGGTCCTTATGGACTTGTTAGCACCGGAAAGGCATTCGACGCCGGCAAGTTCACTCGGATCAGAACAATTAAATTTTTCACCGATAACATAGGCCTCGCTGGAATCCAAATCACACATAAGCTTCCCAAATCAGGTAATCCAATCGGTTTAACCAAAAATCAGTTACAGTATTTATAAAAAAAAATGGTTTAGGGGTTGAATATTTGCAGTTTTTGGAATGGTTTTTAGTTTTTGTTTTTCAAAAACTATTTTTTTTGCCATTCATGTTTTTGAAGAAATAGATTTCCTAAAATTTAGAGAAACTAGTTTTTGAATTTTTTTTTTAATTTGTAAACAAAAACCAAAAACTAGAATTTATGGGTTTTTACTTTCTAAACATAAGCCACCGTCATTTTTTTATAAATTGTTTTATCACTAAATAATCAATTAATTGCTACAATATTGTTGGTAGATCTTTTATTCATAATAAAACCAAAATCTCTATTCTTTGGAGATTTTCCCAAATACTAGGTACAATAGATATATTTTTTTCACATATAATTTTATTTTTATTTTTGCAAAAATTTATTTTTCCCAAATACTAGGTTTTATTTTTCACTTAAAACCAAAAACTAAATAAATCACCATTCAAGTTTTTAGAAAAACCAAAATCTACAACAAAAATCAAAAACCAAAATCCAAAAACCAAAATCTAAAAACAAAATCCAAAATTCAAAAACCAAAAACTAAAAACTAAAATCCAAAAATCATACAAACATTTACCACCTTAATTTTGGTTTAGTTTAAGTAGTATTTCTCAAATTTGAAACACACACCGTGTTTTATCAATTTTTTCTTGATTTTGGTTTACGTTTGGTCAGCCTCCGGTTCACTAATTAATTTTCTGTTTGTTAGGGTGTTGACTGTTGACTTTGCCCTCGCTTACCCGGAAGAGCACCTCACTTTAGTGGAAGGAAGACAAAGCCTAGTATTTCTCAAATTTGAAACACACACCGTGTTTTATCAAAAAAATTCTTGATTTTGATTTACGTTTGGTCAGCCTCCGGTTCACTAATTAATTTTCTGTTTGTTTGAGTGTTGACTTTGCCCTAGCATACCCGGAAGAGCACCTCACTTTAGTGGAAGGAAGAAAAAGCGTCGACCAGAAGCTGAACACAACTTTCGTGTCATGCCTTTCGTTTCAGACTTCCTATCAGACAAAATCCGAGTGCTTTGGCAGTATGACGCTGGCTAGCTCACACTTTGTGTTGAAGCCTAAAGGAGGACAGATGACAAAGCTTATTGGTTTTTTTGGCACATCCAGTGAGCGGATCAACGCTTTAGTGATAGAGATAAATCGTAGCTTATCAAGTAACCGATAGAAATCCAAGTCAATGTTCCTAAAACACAGATTTGGTACTCAACTGCAAAGAATCCTTGATTGAAGAAGAGATTCTCAGCTAGGATTAAGCTTGTGTAACAAGTAAGACAAAGAGAGAAAATAGATTACTTTAAATTTCCGATTAGATTATATGAAAACCCTTACAACCCTTATATATGAGAAAACCATAAACCCTACTAATAATTTAGAAAGCCCATAAATTATAACTTAGATTTGTAAAACCATAAAACCCATAAAACTTGGCCAATTACGTGACCATCATAATAAGTAATATTCCCTATATCAAATTTCCCCCATTTGAAAAACCTTGACCTCAAGGTTTAAAAGATGGAAACTGCCTCTGCAAATCATAAAGAAACTCCCAAGTTGCTTCCTCTGTAGATTGATTCGACCACTTGACCAGAACCATTGTAGCAGCTCGACCTTGCCGTTGGACCATTTTTCTTTCCAAAATCTCTTGTGGTTCCTTCACGAGTACATCTTGAATGATTGACGGGAGCTGAGTCGAAGTTTGGAAGGCACCAACCTGAAGCTTCAGCTGAGAAATATGGAACACTAGATGGATTTGAGAAGATGTCGGAAGCTCTAACTTGTAAGCAACTTGTCCACATTTGTCAATGATCTTATAAGGACCAAAATATTTCGGAGATAGCTTCTGATTAGAGCGCAATACCAACGACTTCTGCCTATAAGGTTGGAGTTTGACATACACATAATCACCGATGTTAAAGTGTCGGTCCGTGCGATGCTGATCTGCATTTTGTTGCATCCTGTGCTGAGCCCTTAAGAGGTGAAACTTCAATAGCAAAATCATGTTTTCTCTATCCTGCAAACATTTAGCGACCACCGCTACTTTGGATTCACCAGGAAGATATGGTAAATGTTGTGGAGGTGATTGCCCATAAACAGCTTCATACGGAGTCATCTGAATGGCGGTATGGAAATTGGTGTTATACCAGAACTCGGCTAAAGGCAGCCACTTACTCCATAGATGTGGTCGATCACTGCACATGCACCGCAAATAAGTTTCCAGACATCTATTCACCACTTCTGTCTGACCATCACTCTGTGGATGATACGCACTCGAAAGGTTCAAAGCAACTCCTTGTAAACTAAATAATTCTCTCCAAAAGTCACTGAGAAACACGGCATCGCGATCACTTACAATGGACTGAGGGAACCCATGAAGCTTAAACACATTGTCGAGGAACGCTTGAGCGACAGATGCAGCCATATAAGGATGAGAAAGAGCTATGAAATGAGCTGCTTTACTCAACCGGTCCACCACCACCAAAATAACTGTTTTACCGTATGACTTTGGTAATCCATCGATAAAATCCATGGAAATATCGGTCCAAATTGTTTCCGGAATTGGCAAAGGTTGAATCAACCCTGGAGATGCTGAGGTATCATACTTACATTGCTGACATACATTGCAACTTCGAATATAAGTTTGGATATCCTTAGACATACCCTTCCAATAAAATAACCCTTTAACTCGCTGATGAGTAACATCTCTTCCAGAATGACCTCCTCCACTGGAACAATGTAACCATTCCAGGATTGTGTTTCGAATTGGAACATCCATGGAAACGACAATCTTGCTCTTCCTGTGTAAGACATCTTGCGTCCATGAATAATGCTTTTTGGACTCCGGGTTTTGTTTCAATGCCTCTATAATCTCCCTCGTAGCTGAATCAGTGTCATAACAAGCCTGGATGTTTTTTAACAATTCGCAATCTAGTACAGACATTGCCATATGTAAAACGTCAGCACCTTCTACTCTCGATAGAGCATCCGCGACCAAATTTTCCTTGCCTTGCCTATATTGAATCTCATAATCAAATTCCAGTAACTTAGGAAGCCATTGTTGTTGAATCGGAGTGTTTAACCTCTGCTCCAATAGGTACTTTAAACTCCTTTGATCCGTTTTAATCACAAAGTGTCCTGTTAACAAATAATGGCGCCACTTCTGCACCGCAAACACCACAACCAATAATTCTTTCTCATAAATTGACAAATGGAGTTGCTTACCCTTTAGGTGACGACTAATATAAGCCAAAGGATGTCCTTCCTGCATCAAAACAGCGCCGATCCCTTGTCCACATGCATCTGTTTCGACCACAAATGGTTTATCAAACATAGGTAAAGCCAAGACAGGTGCAACACATAAAGCTTCCTTTATATTTTGAAACGCCGTGTTAGCCTCTTCGGACCATGCGAATGAATCCTTCTTAGTTAAAACTGTCAAAGGCCTTGCAATTGATCCAAAATTCCGCACAAACCGTTTGTAATAACCTGCCAAGCCTAAGAACCCTCAAAGTTGTTTAAGATTCCTTGGTACAGGCCAGTCCGCAACAGCTCTAACCTTACTAGGATCTGTAGATACCCCATCTGCTTCTATATAATGCCCCAAATATTCCACCTTATCTATTGCAAACGTACACTTACTCCGCTTGGCACACAAGCTGTTCTGTCGCATCAATTCAAACACGCTGCGTAGATGATTCACATGGAGTTCTAAGGAAGAACTGTAAACCAATATATCATCAAAGAAGATGAGAACATTTTTCCGTAATAAGGGCTTGAAAATCGCATTCATTAAACCTTGAAACGTCGCAGGAGCATTAGTAAGCCCAAATGGCATTACTAGATATTCATAATGTCCACTATGAGCCTTGAAGGCTGTTTTATGAATATCAAGTGGATCCATCCGTACTTGATGATATCCGGCTCTCAAATCAATCTTGGAGTATACACATGACCCGCCTAGTTCATCCATAAGATCTTCAATTAGTGGAATAGGAAATCTGTCTTTCACCGTCTTGGTGTTCAGCTCTCTATAATCCACACAAAGTCGCCACATCCCATCTTTTTTCTTGACCAAGACCACAGGAGACGCGTAAGGGCTGACACTAGTCTGAATCGTTCCGGAACTTAACAATTCTTGCACTATTTTATCGATTTCGTTCTTCTGATGAACCGCATACGATACGGACGCTGATTCACAGGATCTGAACCTTCCAACAAGGGAATACGATGGTTATGATTGTCCCTAAACGGAGGTAAAGAAGTAGGTTCAGAAAAAACATCGGCAAATTCACCCACTAATTCTTCAATTTCAGGACACAGTGGTGGTGATGTTGATGAAGCCGCAAGAGAACACAACGTCATCTGTTTGTCTTCCACAAAAGTTTGAGCGCAGATCATAGACAGTTGTACTTCCGCGTCCTGCAGTTTATTCAACCTTTCCGCTTTCATTTGTCGGACTGAACCTTGGTGAATACCGTGAAGCAACATATTTTTCTGCTCCCATTTAAACTGCATCTCCAACTTCTTAAAATCCCAAGTAATATGACCTAATCTCTCTAACCATTGGACACCTAACACCATATCACAGCCACCAAGTGGAAGAACCATGACATCCGTTTGAAAAGAAGTGTTCTGAAAGTGTTACTGAAATTTGTCGATCTTAGCATTAACAGCGAGAGTGCGTCCATCAGCGACTCTAACTCGTGAAATACCTGAAGTTTGCAGTGTACAACCCAACTTCTCAGCCATTTTGGGGTCTAAAAAGTTATGAGTGGAGCCCGAGTCGATCAAAACGAAGAGAACACGTTTTCCATGATTCCCACTAACTCGCATTGTGTTGTAATCTGATAACCCTGCTACAGCATTCACCGAAATATGAACGATGGCCCCTGTTTTTTCCTCCTCCGTCTACTCTTCGATACACTCAACATCATCTTCCTCCTCAGTAGCAATCATGAATAATTGTGTCTTCTTGTGCTTGAGAAAGTGACATGGGGTGTACTTCTCATCACAATAATAACATAATCCATCCGCTCTTCTCTTAGCTATCTCGTCGTTGGTGAGGAATTGGCGAGGCTTGTATTGTAGTTCATTGGATTTAAAAACCGGCGCAGGTAAGTCACCCTTTGTTTCCGGCTCTTTTTTTAATGGCAACAGGCCTTTGGTACCTACATTAGTCCGAGAGGTAGACCATCCGGTGGTAAACGGTTTCTTTGGATAAGCCTTCTCATATAGTCGTCCTAGGAGTAAGCATTGCCGTGTTGTCTGCGGTTGGAACATACGAATGTGCATCTGTGTATCTACTCGCAAGCCTGCCAAATACGCACTAACCAAGTATTCTTCAGACAACTTAACTCTTGTTTTAATAATCTCAAATCGAGCATGGTAGTTCATGATTCCATCAGTTTCTTGCAATTGTTTCAAGTCAGCAATTGGATCATCTAGTATTTCGTCGAAGCGTTCCTGCAGCAACATCTTATATGTATTCCAATCGAACATGATTGTGTTCCCCATATCTGATTGCATAATCGACTGATGCCAAGTCGCGGCCATATCATCAAAGTGGATGGAAGCAATTCCCACTTTCAGTTCGTCCGGAGTATGATCAATTGTAAAAAATTGTTCAACCTTAAATAACCATTCTTTGATTTTTTCACCGCCAAAACTAGGAAAGTCGAGTTTTGCTAACCTAGTGACTCCCGAATAATTGGTCGGAGGGTTAAGCCGTCCCCTTCCTGTATCAAACTTACCGGTGGTAAGAGTCAAAGAAAGTGGCGTAGTTACACTTGCAGAAGCATCATTACGATTGGTGCTTATTAAGCGAATTGCTTCGAACATCTCCGCTATCCCCTTATAAAGTTTCTCGTTCTGTTTTTCGATGTTGGCATTCTGCGTGTCAAAGTTACTCTTCATCAGCTCTTCAAACTTTGAAGTTAAGATCTCCGTCTCCTTTGCGGCCGCTTGAGCTCGAGTTTCTGCCATTGAATCCGAAGAATCGTTTGGTGTCTGATACCTTTGATAGAGATAAACCGTAGCTTATCAAGTAACTGATAGAAATCCAAGTCAATGTTCCTAAAACATAGATTTGGTACTCAACTGCAAAGAATCTTTGATTGAAGAAGAAATTCTCAGCTAGGATTAAGCTTGTGTAACAAGTAAGACAAAGAGAGAAGAGAGATTACTTTAAATTTCCGATTAGATTATATGAAAACCCTTACAACTCTTATATATGAGAAAACCATAAACCCTACTAATAATTTAGAAAGCCCATAAATTATAATTTAGATTTGTAAAACCATAAAACCCATAAAACTTGGCCAATTACGTGAACATCATAATAAGTAATATTCCCTATATCATTTAGGAGCTAATTTTGGATCTCCTTACTCTACTTCCAGGCAAGTAGATCCAGCCTCCGAGATAGTGACACCTGTAGGTAGTATCAGTGGCTCATCCTTCAGTGGCCCCTTCTATGGTGTGAGGAAGGTGACAATTAAGAGAGACGTAAATGGCATCTTCTATTTTAAGATCCAATATGTGCAGGAAAGACGACAAGTTTCAGATACTAGAGCACGGGTCTGATAGGATGGACCAAGGAGAACAGGTATCTCCTGCTTATATATTGTTGATTTAAACTACAAACAACATAGTCATAATGATATATATTGCCTATTTGATTTGATTTTTAGGAGGAGTTTGAAGCTGCTTATCCGGAAGAATACATAAAAGCAATTTATGTATTATTGAGTAGTGTAGCAATCGATCCTCAGGTGATAGGGATTCAGCTCACGACCTCTTATTCGAGAACTCAATTGCTTGGTACTTACGATAGCAGGGGGTCTGTGTTGGCACCGAAGAGCGGGCTCGGACCAAAGCTTGTAGGATTCATTGGCAGATCGGGTGATTCTTCGATTAATGCGATTGGAGCTCGGTTTTGTTCCGTGGATTCTTCTTCTGCTCCTAAGACCGAGCGTTTGCTTTGGATTTCTATGTTCTGTTTTTTTTTATGTTTGATACTATACAACAACAGTGACAAAATCTATGCTCAGACAAGTCTTGAACCTGTCCACACTGTAAGTTTCAAATCTTGCAATTTCCTTAATCAAAGCCATTTTGAAAAGTCGAATGAGTCTTAACTCTTAAAGGGTTTGTGCATCAGGAGAGAAATGTGTTCCCTGTACCAGACTTTGGGCTATTTCCACCATTGGTGAGTCTCTCTTTACCCTCAGGAAAAATCATTTGTTCCTTTTGATTCAATTGCTGCTTATGTTTGTGTAATACATTACAGGATTACACAGCAGATAGTATGGACATCGGTGTTCTTGCTGCTGCTGCTGCTCACGCAACTGCAAACCGCACTCCTTTCTTGATATTCTATAATCCAAGGTTAGCTCAAAAGAATCTTCAAACTCTCAACATATAAAGATCTCTTCTTAGTTCTTCTCACATAACTCACGGTGTTTGCTTTCAGAGCTTGTCCAGCAGAGTTTGTGATCTCTCTTGCTAAATACCGCAAGTCTATATGCGGGTCTCAGCTCTCGGTTGGTATGAGGTTTGAAACCAAGGATTTCGGGAAACGTGGGTAAGTAATCCATAAACCACATTCTCTCTGTTTCTTGCCAAGCAACAAATATGGTAGTTCATTTTTTTCATTTCTTGGCTGTGCATTTAGGTACATGGGAACCATTGTTGGAATCAGCGATCTTGATCCATTGAGATGTCCTGGTTCTAAGTGGCGTAACCTTCAGGTTGAATGGGATGAGCCTGGATGTAACGATAAGCCTACTAGGGTCAGTCCATGGGATATCGAAACACCTGAAAGTCTCTTCATTTTTCCTTCTCTGACCTCAGGGCTCAACCGTCAGATCCATCCATCTTATTTTGGTAAATAAAAAAGAAGTGTGCCTTTTAAGAGAATCTTTTCTCGTGATTTGGAGCGTCGGATCATTCGTAATGAAATTTGCAGGGGGTGAAACAGAATGGGGTAGCTTCATCAAACGGTCTCTTATCCGTGTTCCTGATTCTGCAAACGGGATGCTTCCTTACGCATCATTCCCAAACACGGCTTCAGAGCAGCTTATGAAAATGATGATGAGACCACACAACAACCAAAATGCAACATCTTTCATGTCTGAGACGCAGCAGAATGTTTTGATGGGTCATGGGGGTTTACTTGCACTACAAGAAAACATGACATTTGCCACGATTTTTTGCGAGGAAAGTAAATCGTAGTAAATTAGCATCGAATTAACGAGGAATTTACGAGGAAAAGTAAAAACGTCGGTAATTCGTCGGAAAGACCAACGAAAATAAATCCTCGCAAATTCGTCGTAAAATTCCAACGAATTAACGAGGAATTAACGACGAACATATATTTCGTCGCTAATTCGTCGTAAATTAACGAGGAATTCGCGACGAAACATGTTTGACGTGTATTCCTCGGAAATCCGTCGTTAATTTCCGACGAATTACCGAGAAAGTATTTCGAAGTAAATTAACGACGTATTAGAGAGGAAAAAAAGTTAGATGAAAACGTGTTTTACTGGTTTTTTTGCCACGAAAATATTCCTTGTTAATTCGTTGGCAATTCGTTGGTAATTCGATGTAAAA
>JAHZTW010000002.1:70773496-71045675 GCA_020283515.1 Alliaria petiolata | reverse complement strand
TTTATTTTAAATTTAAAAGTTTACTAGGTATTTACGACGAAAATAAGTTTGCCACGATTTAAGGACGAACTCTGTTGCAACGGATTTGCGACGATTTTTAAGTTTGCCACGAATTTACTACGATTATTTTCTCCTCAATTTGCCACGAATTTACGACGATTATTATTTTGCTACGAATTTACTACGATTTTTTTCCCCTCAATTTGTCACGATTTTACGACGATTATTATTTTGCTACGAATTTACTACGATTTTTTTCCTCTCAATTTGCCACGGATTTACGACGAATTATGTGTCTCGCTATTTAACGACGAATTTACGACGACACTATTAACGACGATTTTACGACGAAATCTGGATCTCCCAACATTAACGAGGAATTTGCGACGAATTTGCTTTCGCGACGATCGATTACCGACGATTGAATTTTCGTGGCAAATTCGTTGCGACTGTCGATTTGCCACGAATTTGCCACGAATTCGGCCCTCGTAAAAAGTATGTTTTCTTGTAGTGTTGGCGATATGTAGATGCAGCAACCAATGATAATGAACCAGAAATCTGAGATAGTGCAGCCAGAAATCAAGCTAAGTGTGAACCGATCTGCTTCTAATATGAGTGGCCAAGAACAGGAATCTGTCACAGAGTATGAATGCTCCTGCAAAACCTGAAAAACCGACACTTTCTGGTATGAAAATGATGGAGCGTTACATAATATTATAAAACCATGATATCTACACTTTTTTTTTTGTTGTTATTAAGAAAGGTTTGTGGTTCAAATGATCGATCCTTTTCAAAAAAAAAGTTTATGGGCACTGAAATTTATGGTGGGAAAATATGCTTTTTCACCTGATATGATCATTATAAGATTGTTTTTGTAAGTTTCTTGTGTGGCAAGCCAGGTAGGAATATTTATATCTAAGCATGAGTTTTTGACTGTTAGATAATCTTGCTAAAGATGAGTGGATGTGGATGTCGTGCATATATGATATATAGTTGACCTCATGCAACCGTTCCACAGCTTATCATCAGACAAAGTATTAGGCAATGCGTAAATAGATTCTTCAAAGAGTGGAGCTTTCAAAATTGATGGGCACGTACAAATGATCCATTGGAATCTCAACAGTAGTTTGACCTTGTAAATAATACTCTAAAACTATCTCAAAGTTCTTAAGTGTGTTCCGATTTAAGATGGTGACTCCTCATCTAGGGTCGGTGGGATGTTCTCATATGCTCTATGATGTCTAGTAATTCTTTGGCGGACCCATACCCTTTTTTTTTAACCAGCAACATAGAAACGATGGAACAATCAATCATTTGTGAAATGTGATTGGAAAGCAACTAAGCAAGTGGACGAAAGCTGAAAGGTAATGAATTGAGGTGGGCCCAAAGGCCCAAAAACAAGTTGGGATGGAGATGGAACAACAGTGGGCACAGGTTATCACTCAATGCATCAAGGACAAAATAAATAAGGAGACACCATTATCTCTTTGTGTTTTACCACGATCCCAATATTAATCTTGCCTTTGCTTGATTTACCCTCTCTTGCACTAGAAGTGAGTGAAGTCAACTAACAAAAATGTATAACAGTGTAACAAAACAGCTTATCTTTTACCGCACGAGTGATTGGTAACAACAACCCAAACAGTATCGAAAATATTTTTCGACTTTACCAAAAGAAAAATAAAATTTAGATAGAAAATGGGACAGAGAAAGCAGAGACTTTAAAATCACATGCGAAATATTAGAAAAACACAAAGAAATGTCAGCATCAAAAGAAGAAGGTAAAGCGGGGGGAATGAATGTATGGGCTCCATGCGACATTATCAAATGCCTTGCGCTCAATTCTTACCTTTTTTTTACTATATATTGTATACTTGTAATGTACCTAAATGTCCTAGTTCGACTATTATATATTCATGAAAAGCAAGATCCAAATTGAAATCTTTCTAAAAAACTCTGACAAGTGAGGTAAATAATTGAACAATATAATGCTCTTTTCTTTTCTTTCATGTTAGTACAATTTGTTTTGTTTTTGTAAGATGTAAAAGTTGATTCCTAAACGTAACATCATATTCATCTCCGAGAAAAACTCATCCGAGCAAAGAGATCAATCTAAGAAAACCCATATCAATTTTGTCATAAGTTTTGAAATGTCTATTTTTTTAATGCTAAATACTTATAGGAAAAGAAAAATTGGGGGCGTTACGAGAAAAAAATTACCGAGCACAAATCAATAATGTCTATTTCAATATGGCGCATTAATTTATATTTGCAAATAGGGTTTCTTTAACAAACAAAAAAAAAAAAATTAGGGTTTCTTTGAAGAGTGTAACCATTTCATGTGCTATGACAACGTTATTCGTAATCAATCAACCCATACAAAGGCGTTTTGAGTGTTCGAGACCAACTATTGTAAATTATGTTTCAATTCTGAGCAAGAATCTTAGATATGATTTGTAAATTACCGAGCACAAATCAATTAGAGCTTAATTTATTTAGATTTTTTTTTGCCTATTCTGGTTCAATTTTTTTTTTTTTTTGCCTATAGGTTACAATGGGCGCATAATAAACAATACTTTCGACGTGCATACTGCTAATAATGCCTACATCTTTACGAACACTGTTATAAAAAAAAAATTCCTTTGTCAAATTGATTTTTTTAAAAAGTTATTATTTTACTTTTTCAACAATTTTTTAAGGAAGAAGATACTATTTTGATAAGTGCCCCCTAACTAAAATAAAAGTCGTTGAACTATTGGAAAACAAAAAAAAACAGGTCTAACTGGCAGACACTTATATACCCACATGTGTTTCCACCAGACCATCTCCATCTCTCCAACATTTGCGTTTCCATATTTGTTTAAACATAACTCTCTCTCTCTCTCTCCCCTTCATTATCTCTTATTCTTCTGCTTTTCTTCACCAATCCTATCTCTTCTTTCTGGCTTTTATTTTCCTTACATCTGGATTGACCCATTTTTGGTAAACACAAAGAGTACCACTTTTCTTTAGATTCTTCTTCCTTCTTCTCTTAGCTTCCAAGTCAACTCACTTAAGCAGCTTCTGTCGGCTGTCTCTCCCCAGATCTCAACAAATCTTCGTAAGCACTGTACTGTACCCTCCAAAACTGCTATCTCTCTCTCTCTCTCTCTCTGATCTTCGATTCTTGTTAATTTATCCTTAATTGCTGTCTTGGATTCTCTCTCTCCCTCCTAGTTAAAGCTTCATTTTGTGATTGGCCGTCTTTAAGCTTCGAACTTGCTGGTTTTCTTGTCCGAAATTCAAGAACTTTGTGTGAGGTTTTGAGCCAAGTGGTTACTCTGTTTTAAGTCTTTACCTATATACACTTCTTAGGTTTTGTAGATTGTCCCCTTTTGAGGCTCTACAACATTTTCTTGATCTGTTTTGTTGACTTTTAATATGATTTTTTTTCTCAGGTAATTAAGACCAAAAAAGTTGGATTGAATGACGGAATCTGATGATGCCTCCCGAGAATCACCACCAGCCGGAGGAGGAGAAACCTCGTCAAACCAAGATCTGTCCAAACCCGAATCGATCATCCCTGTCTCGCTCGATCTCAAGCTCAACGATGGTTTCAACGATGACACAAAGGGCACAAAGTGTGAATCTAGCCCGAGAGTCTTCTCCTGTAACTACTGTAGGCGCAAGTTCTATAGCTCTCAGGCTCTTGGAGGTCACCAGAACGCTCACAAGCGTGAACGAACAATGGCGAAACGAGCAATGCACATGGGAAGAATGTTTGGTCACCATCACAGGCCTTACACATACACATCTTCTTCCCTTGGGATGCAAGCTCACTCCGGTGTGCTTCACCCCACCTTATCCCAGCCTCAGACTCAGCCTCCTCTTGCAAGGTTTCATCATCAAGGGTATTTTGGTAACACCGTGCCATTGTTCTTTGACTATGACGATGGTAGCGATTTCTTCTGGCCCGGGAGCTTTCGTCAGGTCGTCGAGGAAGCCGAAGCTCCCGTGGTGGTGGCTGTTACAGAGCCGGGTCTTGATCTGAACTCGGCTGCAGCAAATGGAAGTGTAGTAGATAATAACAATAGCTCAAAGCCTGATCTTACCTTGAGACTATAAGGTCATTATCTCTTGTGTTCTTTCTTTTTCTATTCTTAGAAGTATAGCAGAAGATAAGTGGGAGACAGATGATAGAAGTTGATGCAAAACTTGTGTTGTTATATATATGAGGTTTGTTACATTTTGATATTTGATAAGAGCTCGCACAAGTTTATTCATCAACTAATTTACAATCTAGGAATTGAATTTCTTATAGTATGCTCTGTTGAACAAATTTGGTAGGATATGGTAGTTAGTGTTCTTGTAAGATATGAAAGGGTTCTCATGAAACTATTCTCATGTCTTCTCCGAATTGATGATATTCTGCTTCTTTCATTCATGAAAGACAGAGACGTAAATCTATATGAAGAGCTGATTGTTTAACAACCCTTGTGTGAAATTAGTATGTTTCTTAGACTGTGTTTATAAATCAGCAGACTATATATTTGCGTCAAGTATATATGGTAGTTGATGTTCTTATTATAAGATATGAAAGAATTTTCATGAAACTATTCCTCAAGTCTTCTCCGAATTGATGATATTCTGTTTGTTTCGTCCATGAGAGACAGAGACTTAAATCTATATTGTTATACAAAAAAAAAAAGACTTAAATCTATATTGAGAGCGGATTGATAATTAAAAAAACGTTGTGTGATATGGTATGTTTTTTTTTCTTAGTTTGTATTTATATATCACTAGACTCTATCTGCATCAAGTGTGTATAAGCAACTAGAGCCAAACATGCCAAAACTTCGGTTAAAACTTGTACACCTGAGCATACAAACCCGATATAAGCCATCTCATTATCATGTACATCGAATTATGTCTTCAATCGATCTTTCATCAAATGAAGACTTTGATGTCTACATTACTTTATATGTACTCACACAAAATATATAGTCTGGTGATATAAAGTACAGCGAAATCATTGATGGAGATACAAAATATCAACCTATATATTAAATTCTACAAGATTAGAAAAAATATATATACCAATGTCCAAAAGAAGGAATGGTCCATAGACCGTGATTGTGCCGAGATATGTGGAGACATTCAAACGAAGTTGGTTGTGATATGAAAACTCATTATTTATGTGAATAAATGTCATTTTTCATGTGAATAAATGCAAGTAATCAGCATATAGTGTATCTTTTTTTGGTCCTTATATGCACAATTGCTTGTTTAATACTAATGACTAGTCCTACTAATGACCACTAGATGATCGCATGGATTAAGTATTTAGTTGTTTTGGCTTATTTTTTTGTCTATTTAATTTTTGTAGTAGTATAATTGTATAATGATATGTGATTGTTTGTTGTATATAGAATGAAGTTTACATTACAGAATTGTAGTTGCGATTGTGAATATATGCAATGAGAACAACATAAAAACTTTTGAAGTTCAAATATATGTTGATCAAGCTATCTCGATGCAATACAAAATAAATGTTATTAGTACTTCACACAGCCTAGATGATTTCCCATAATTTTTTTAACATAATAATTTCCAAATGAAATATATATTCACTAGAAACCATGACAATAACAAAATCAAGGAATATGGTACACCATGCACGTGCTGCATGAATGTGTGAAAAGTGATCACGAAACCTAAAAAACAAAAAGGAATTACTCAAGCAAGAGTACAAATTAAATCTCAAAACCAACCGCAAACTACTTGGAGCAACTAGAGTTAAAATATCTTCAGAAAATTTATGATTATGATTGATCTATTTTTTGTATAAACAATTATTTTTAAACGTATCTATTTTGTATAATGGATTCGAAACAGAATTTGTTTCCAAAAATCTATTAAAAAAAATTCACGAACCACATATATAAAGCATGAATGGATTGAAAACAAAAAACCAAAAATAAATAGGATAAAATCATGTAAGAGTACAACATCTCAAAGGCAACGACAAGTTACTTGGATTTGTTGAGTATTCTCTCACCAATACGAAATGCAGCATAGGCATTTGAGACAGCCATGACATGACAACATCACTAATACTACTATTAGCGAC
Source organism: Alliaria petiolata (assembly GCA_020283515.1). Classification (NCBI taxonomy): domain Eukaryota; kingdom Viridiplantae; phylum Streptophyta; class Magnoliopsida; order Brassicales; family Brassicaceae; genus Alliaria; species Alliaria petiolata. The sequence goes on along the minus strand of JAHZTW010000002.1, from coordinate 71,039,566 downwards.
CATTTTGGCTTTCGATTTATATAAAACTTGTGATTACGATGGAATTTAATGATCAAAATTCTGTTATCAACATCATCCCACTTGTTAATAATCTAGAAGCTGTTTAGAGAATTGGAAGCGCAGTACTTACGCATGACCTCGAAGCTCTTATCAAACATGCCTCCCATCTCTCTATTTGACTATTTTTTCCCATTTCCATAAAATACTATAATCAAATTTTAATTATGGAAACCACAATAACTAATTAAATCGATCTACGTAATCTGAGATTTTCTCGGAAAGGGAATTTTCCAGATTTAGTTGAGAGGATCCCAAATTAGCTAGCGATTCAGAGATTCATCCGCTTCCTCTGGAATCACACAAATACGGATATTTCTCTAAATCCCGATTCTCTCTTTTTTTTTTCTCACAGGAACGGGATTTGAAACGATGTTCAACAAAAAAAAGGAATCTGATGGTTCGTCTTCTTCGCTTCCGGGCGGCGGCGGCTCGGTGTCTCGAATCGGAGCAGACTCGCCGTACCTGCAAAAGGCACGCTCGGGGAAAACGGAGATCCGAGAACTCGAGGCGGTGTTCAAAAAATTCGACGTGAACGGAGACGGTAAGATATCGTCGAAGGAGCTCGGAGCGATAATGGCGAATCTAGGCCACGAGGTTCCGGAGGAGGAACTGCAGAAGGCGATAACAGAGATCGATCGGAAAGGAGACGGTTACATAAACTTCGAGGAGTTCGTGGAGCTGAACACGAAGGGGATGGATCAGAACGATGTGCTGGAGAATCTGAAGGATGCATTCTCGGTGTATGATATCGACGGGAACGGATCGATATCGGCGGAGGAGCTGCACGAGGTTCTAAGGAGTCTCGGTGACGAATGCTCGATCGCGGAATGTAGGAAGATGATCGGCGGCGTGGATAAGGACGGAGAAGGGACGATCGATTTCGAGGAGTTTAAGATTATGATGACGATGGGATCTAGGCGTGATAACGTCATGGGAGGCCAGAGGTAGAGTTTCACGGCCAACACGCCGACTGATTTTCCGTTCTTCCTCCTCCTCCTCCTCTTCTTCTCCTTTCGTCATCATTGTTTATTATTCCACCATTGTTTCAATCTTCTTTTTTTTTTTTTTTCTTCTTTGGGATTGCAATCCCCTTCAAGCTAACGTGAGTTTTTTTAATTTAATTTAACTCTTTTTGTTTTACTCGAAAGTGAAATTTATGTGAATAAATAATAACCAGAATTCTCAAATCTTCCTCATTGCATTTGTTTTAAATGCTAATTCTTGGGTTTGCCTTCACACCTGAAACATTACATTTTTGAACATCAAATTTTCAAAATATAAAAAATCTTTTACAATAAAAGTTTTTACAGAATATGAAACCCAAACGTCAAATTTGGTGCATGCAATAATTGTTTAACATAATCAATTTTTCCCTGTTTTATTTTTCAAAAAAGAAATATGAACAGTAGTAAAATACATACGCAAAACTTCGGTTAAAACGTTAAAATTTTCCCTGTTTTATTTCTACTTACTAAAAAGCCCATTGTTGACGAAAAGTTAAGTAAAAAGCCCATTAGAGTTTTTAAAGCGAAATTTGAAGCTTCTCCGTTAGCAATGGATCCAGCCGTCTTATCCGACCCGAATAGAAACTAAACCCGGTCCGTTCGCCTAGTTCCGGATCTTTCATCCTCGAGCAACAAGCGGACCGGGTCCGTGTCGTTGGTATGGCAACTTCGAAAATGGCGATGGCTTCTCTGGCAGCTCACATTCGTCCCTTCACATGTTTGGCGGCGTCTCAGCCTTCGCGGTTGGCGCCTCATCCGCCGGACCTCGTCCGTTGGATCAAGAGAGAAGGCGGCTTCGTTCACCACGCCGTGAAGCTGTCTCAGGAGACTCCATTTGGTATCGGTCTCATTTCCACCGAGCGAATCCCTGAAGGCACCGACTTGATCGCTCTCCCTCCTCACGTTCCTTTACGCTTCGAATCAGATGATGCGCCATCGTCATCTCTCCTCGCTGCTTTGGCCCGTCGAGTTCCCGGTAAGTGTTAGTTTCTTATTGTTCGATGTTCCCAGCTTAATTTGGTAATTTTAGATTAAACAAATGATTATTCAGTCCTCTTGGGAATTCTACTTTAGATTTTGGTTTTGTATCTTCTTGAAATCTGAAGCTTAGCTCATAGAATTCTGTTAAAATCAAGTTTCCAGAATTTGAGTGGTTTTATGAGTTGCTGATTTTGAAAAGTGCTGGAGAAATTTGGCAGAAGAATTGTGGGCAATGAAATTGGGGTTGAGACTTTTGCAAGAGAGAGCCAATGCAGATTCTTTCTGGTGGCCATACATTAGCAATCTCCCGGAAACTTATACCGTTCCGATATTCTTTCCCGGAGAAGATATAAAGAACTTGCAATACGCACCTCTTCTCCACCAGGTTAGTTAGTCTGCTGAACCTAATTCGAGATGAGTCCCATTCTTTTACCATCATCCATCAGATGATGCAGACTTGTTGCCTTCTTTGGGACCAGGTCAATAAAAGATGCCGTTTTCTTCTCGAGTTTGAGCAAGAGGTTAGACGTGTTCTCGAAGATGTGGAGGCCAGTGATCATCCTTTCAGCGGCCAAGATGTAAATGCATCCGCCCTCGGGTGGACCATGTCAGCTGTTTCAACTCGAGCATTTCGCTTACATGGTTATAAAAAGCTTCAAGGTGGATCTTCTGATGCTGTTCCCATGATGCTTCCTCTGATAGATATGTGCAACCACAGCTTCAAACCAAACGTCCGGATCATTCAAGAACAGAACGGAGCTGACTCTAATACCCTGGTTAAGGTTTGCGTCTTAAATCTCTGTTTTTTAAAGTGGTTTTTTGTTTGACCGGACGCATATTGAACGACCAGACTCTTTCTTTGTGCATCAGGTTGTTGCAGAGACTGAGGTCAAAGAAAACGATCCTTTGCTTCTCAATTATGGTTGCCTTAGCAACGATTTTTTCCTTTTGGACTACGGATTTGTGATCGAAGCAAATCCGTACGACACCATTGAGCTTAAATACGATGAACAGCTCATGGACGCTGCAAGCATGGCGGCTGGTGTTTCTTCGCCAAAGTTCTCTTCACCAGCTCCATGGCAACATCAGTTGCTTTCCCAATTAAATTTAGCTGGCGAAATGCCAAATCTCAAGGTATTCAAATCGTTCTCTCTCTCTCTAACTCAATAACTAAAGCAGTCTTTATTTTCCGAGAAGAAGAATCAAAGAATGAAAATGAACCATCTCGCTAATTTTTTTCTTCTTATTCTAATAGGTAACCATAGGAGGTCCAGAGCCAGTAGAGGGACGACTATTGGCAGCCATAAGGATACTGCTTTGTGGCGAATTGGCGGAAGTAGAGAAGCATGACTTAGACACACTAAAATCTATATCCGCCATAGCACCTCTTGGGATTGCAAACGAGATTGCCGTTTTCCGCACCGTAATTGCTCTTTGTGTTATTGCATTGAGCCACTTTCCGACAAAGATAATGGAAGACGAGGCCATATTGAAGCAAGGTGTTTCAGCAACAGCAGAATTGAGCATCAAGTACCGAATCCAGAAGAAATCAGTGATCATAGATGTCATGAGAGAGCTCACGAAAAGGGTTAAGTCGCTATCGTCTAAGGAGGCACCTAGTGCTGCATAAGAATCTTCATGTAAGTTCTCTAGGCTTTGCTTGTTTCAAACCGAAATTTCCAAAGATGCATCTGTTTAAGATATTGTTCATTTAAAAAGAAAAATAAAGCGATCGAGATTTTTCTATGAACTAGCTGGTTTAACTCCGCAGAGATGAATCTATGAACTAGAGAAGCAAAAGATTTGTTGTTTCAGAATATTATAACAGGAGACTCATCACAGTATTAACCAAAGATATTTACATTGAAAGATAAAAGAGAAACCCTAATACACAGAGGATCACCTATCTCCATCTCTCTCACTCTCTTTGTTATCAATTCCCAACGGAGATGGGTCTCTCTCTCTCTCCTAACCCGAGGGGAGAACGGGAACGTCGTGGAACCATGATCTCGCGAAGCACCCTCGGCATATTCTCAGGCTGTCGCAGCGACGGGTGTTGAATCTTCTCAAACTCTTTCTTGATCTTCACGACTTGGCTATGGATAGGAGGAACACACTCGTGCCCATCATCTCCATGGTTGGCCTTCTTCTCCTCCATCACAAATCGGATAGTGAAAGCCAGAAGAATTTCTGTTTATATGTTTTTATGATGTTTGCGTTTTGCCCTTTCACGCGGGAGGCGTGTTTATAATTATAATCTTGAACAAAGGTTTGTGTGAGAAAAGTGGACACGAGTTGTTGATGAAGTAGAAGGGAAGTTAGGTTGGCGGGAAACGCCAAATTAGTCTCTTACACATCTCTCTCTTTGTGTGTTAATATATTATGATAAAATTTAAGAATTGTAATGAATCTTTAAAGAAAGAAGAAGAGCCGTATCATTCTCCTTGTATAAACCGCATGAAAAAAAGGGTCGGTGGTTGGGTGAGTTGTGGTTACGTGTCAGCAACGAGGCCAAGACACTTGTGAATCGTGATGATTACTGGTACGCATTTCCAATTTCCGTTTCTTTCTTTAAACCGAAGACCAAGACTCTTCAAGAATTTGACCTTTTCTTTCAAACTTTAGAAGCTAAACAAATTGAATTGAGAAGAGTCGTTTGAAAAGTTGAAAGAGACTTGAAACTACTCCGAAGGAATTGCTTTTTTTTGACGGGAGAAGACTCGCATTGACTTCTTAGAGGAGGATTCTATTTGTAGCGGTTTTTATAATATTTGTAGCACATAAGATTCGAACTTGGATCTGGTAAGAACTAAAATAATACCTCTTTTATAACCGCTTGAACCAACCGCATTTGAATTTCTATTTTGGATTACTCTACATGAAATCAAAGCAAAACCAGACTTTATGCGTTTTATTGGTATCTTTCTAATTTGCATAAACCCCAAGTCACGTGTGTTAACGATGATAATAAATACCACCGTACGTGTTAATTACGTGAAATTGTTATAAAGTTTTTAAAAAGAATAGATTTTGAATTTAGAAAATATTCACTAGTATTTTTTATAAAGTAACGAACGAATGTAAGAGTTTATTAGAAATGACTTATGTTGATTTTAGGATCAATTTGAGATTAATTATAACTTGATTTGTTTTGCAGGATTAAGCAGAAGTAAGTAAACAAGACACAAAACAATTGTTCACCCAGAGTTTACCATGAAGACTACATCTCTGGGTGGGAAACGGTATCTCACAATTTTACTACTGAAAGCTTTAAGACCACAACAATGGTGGAATTCTGTTACAAGCAAGTTCTAATAAAAGAACACAACTGAGAAAAGGAAACTAGAAGGAGCTGCTAGAAGAAGAAGACTAATCTAATTAGGTTTTTCTCTTCTCTCTCGACTTCTCTCTATTCTATTCTTTCTCTGTAAACCTAGCTTCCGTAACTCTCCAAACAGGTTTCACGTCTCTGCTTCTTTTATAAGCGGATGATGACGGTGACTTGCAATTGGGCTTACTAACACATTAGTTCGGCCCATATGACTTGTTGAAGTTGGGCCTATTGGCCCATGAAGACAATAAACCACAATCTCCACCTTTGTCTTCAACACCTCGTCATCACCGTTGCACACCTCACCTCCAAATTTTTTTTTTTTCTTTGATAGTGAATCAGATGTGATTTCTTCCAGAAGCACCGTCGCATCCATGGCCTTGTCTTCCGACGCCATCAACGAATCGACCTAAGGTATTACCCTTTCTCAAACACACTTTGATTTTAAGAAAATCAACCCTTTCGATTCCATCTTGCGAAAAATCAGAATCTCCGACTTCTCTTCCTGCAGCTTCTCCGGCGAACTGACGAACCCATTTCGCTGCACAGATAAACTCAGGTGATGCTTCAAAACCCCAAATTTATCATAACCCTCTCACTCTTAACCTCTTTAATCTCTGCTTTCGAAAACCTGTAGAACAAACTGACGATTTCTCATCTTAGATCAAAGACTCCACCTGGAACTGAAGAATCCTGCCTCTCAGCTCCACCAGGCTCACGAATAACTCATGTTCCCATTTCAAAAAATTTTTCAGTTTATTTTGCCAAAAGTTCAGAAAACCAAGTAAACTTGTTTCCTGTTTTGCGAGAGATACTTCTGACAATTGAGTTACCAGGAGCCTCCAAGCTCCTTAGGCGATGTTAACCAAATCGCAGCAGAGTTCAAACTTTGGCCCAGGTAAGGCTTTAGTTAGAAAATCAGCTGGATTCTTGCTTGTGTGAATCTTGAATAGGGTAACATCTCCTTCTGCCACTATGTCACGAATGTGATGATATTTAGTAGCTATGTGCTTGATTCTTTCATGAAACACAGAGTTCTTTGCAAGCGCCAATGCACTCTGTGAATCACAATGGATGTTAACACTATTTGTATTAAATCACAATTCATCACATATCCCTTTTAACCAAATAGCTTCCTTCACGGCTGAAGAAAGAGCCATATACTCGGCTTCAGTTGTTGATAAGGCCACTACAGATTGTAAATTCGACCTCAAGCTAACTGTGTTTCCCCAAACTTTGAAAACATGTCCAGTAACTGATCTTCTTCTATCTAAATCTGTAGCATAGTCTGAATCACCGAACCCATCAATACTGAAACCTGAGCCTTTAATGAAAGTAAGATTTGTCTTTGATGCTCCTTTTAGGTACCTCAAAACCCATTTAACAGCTGCCCAATGATCCCTTCCAGGCTTAGACATGAACCTGCTAATGACTCCAACTGCGTAAGCCAAGTCTGGTCTTGAACCAATCATAGCATACATTAGACTTCCAACCGCGATAGCATAAGGAATACTTTCCATATGCTCAGCTTCTATCTTCCTTTCTTCCTTGGTTAAATTCTTTAATTTGAAATGAGATGCCAATGGAGTAGTAGTCGGTTTTGACTCAAACATTCCAAAACTTTTGAGAACCTTCTCGATGTAGTTTTCTTGAGACAAAATCAGAATACCTTTCTCTCTATCCCTAATAATATCCATCCCTAGAATCCGTGAAGCCTTTCCCAGATCCTTCATTTTAAATTCTCTGCTTAAACTCTCTTTCATTTTCCTTATCTCGGACATATCCCCTGAAGCAATCAACATGTCGTCTACATATAAAAGTAGATATATAGCTTGATCCGTTTGCAAGTTTCTCATGTAAACACACAAATCAAAACTACTCCTTGAGAATTTCTCTGTCTTCATAAAGTTGTCAAACCTCAGATTCCACTGTCTAGGTGACTGTTTTAACCCGTAAAGAGACTTTCTTAGTAGAAAAACTTTATTCTCATCTCCCTTCTTAATGAATCCCTCTGGTTGACTCATCAGAATCCTTTCATCCAGACTCCCATGTAGAAAAGCTGTCTTGACATCTAGCTGCTCTAACTCATAGTCCAAGTTCACCACAAGAGATAACATTATCCTTATGGATACGTGTTTTACAACTGGTGCAAATATCTCATTATAATCAACACCTTCCTTTTGAGAAAACCCTTTGGCTACAAGCCTTGCTTTATACCTTTGTTTCTCAACCCCTGGGATTCTTGGCTTTAACTTGAAAATCCACTTGCATCCAACCAACTTCACATTCTTTGGTTTCTCTATTAGATCCCAAGTGTGACTTTTAGCCACCGAATCCATTTCCTCTGCAGCTGCATTGTTCCAATACCTCCACTTCTTGCTTTTCTTAGCTTCCTCCAAGGTTTTCGGTTCTTCAGACCCCAAATCTTCCGCAATAGATAATGCGTATGCTACAAAGTTTGGATCAGCATACTTTGAAGGTAGTTTGAAATTCTTTCTCCTATGTCGATCTCTGGCAAGCAAATAAGCGTCAGTTTGATTCTGACCTTCCGTGGCTTCCTCATGGAATGTCAAGCCTCCTGACTCAAAGTCATCATCTGAATTTTCTGAGCTTTCTGAATTCCCTGAACCATCTGCACCGTTAAACTCTTCTGAACCAGCAGAATCTTCTGCTGAATCACTTTGAGTAACAACTTCTTCACCTGAAAATGAAGTCTCACCATGTTCAAAACTTGATGACGTAGGTCCTTGAATTAACTCATCACTGAACGTAACTTTCTTTGTTGACTTCTTTTTCTTCTGTTGAACTGTTCCATCTGGTTCTTCAATACCTTTACCTTTCAAAGTATCTCGGTATATCTCATCTTCTCGAAACATCACATTTCTGCTTGTTGTGCATCTTCCATCTTCTAGAATCCAAACCCGATAACTTTTTACTCCAAAAGGATATCCTACAAAGACTCCTTTTACAGCTCTAGGACTTGTCTTCTCCTGAATTTTGTGCACATAAGCTGAACACCCAAATCTCCTTAGATATGATAAGTCTGGTTTATGACCTGACCACAGCTCTTCTGGTAGCTTAAACCCAATAGAAGAATTTGGTGTTCTATTAATCAGATATACCGCTGTTGAAGTAGCTTCAGCCCAGAATTCCTGACCCAATCCTATTTCTGCCAACATACTTCGAACCTTGTCCATAATGGTTCTGTTCATTCTTTCAGATACTCCATTCTGCTCTGGTGTGTAGGTGCATGTACGATGCCTCTTAATGCCAGATGTCTTACACAAATTGTCAAACTGTGTGTTGCAGAATTCGAGACCATTGTCTGTTCTTAGACACTTGATCTTCTTCTCTGTGTGTTGCTCCACAGATTCTTTCCATTCCTTGAACTTCATAAAAGCTTCATCCTTAGTTTTCAGGAAATAGACCCAGACTTTCTTTGAATAGTCGTCTATGAAACTTATGAAGTACTTGCATCCTCCTAGACTTTCTGGTGTTGATGGAGATCCCCATAAGTCTGAGTGAACGTACTCTAGGATGCCTTTAGTTGTGTGTTTTGCTGTAGGGAAGCTTTGCTTATGAGATTTCCCAAGTACACAACTCTCACAGAATCCTAATTCACCAACTTCATCCAGAATCCATTACCCACTCATTCTACGAGTCTTGAATGCTTGCTATGAGTACAAACGGTTGCTTAACTTATGAGGCAACATTGGCTGCAGAATCGCCATTCTGCTTTTGTCCTTTGTTTGGACATTCTCTCTTCCAATGACCTTCTTTGCCACACTGAAGACAAGTATTTTTATCTGCTTTGTTATACTTGTTCTTTGATTTACCTCTACCACCGCGACTCTTTGACCTTCCGTTCTTACTTGAACCTTGCTTATTTCCACTCTCAGACCTCTTGTCAGACCTTCCACGGGATTCAACATACAGACCTTCTGATGAAGACTTTCCCTTAACAAGGAGACCTTTTGATCTTAATTCAGCTTCTTTGGAATATGCAGATGTGACAACTTCCTCCACCGTGAGTGTCTCCTTTCCTGCTCCATACTGAAGTGTGTGAGTTAGCTGGTCATACGCCGGTGGTAATCCAGATATAAGTTGTATGGCTTGATCTTCATCTGATATAGTCACTTTTAGACTCGCCAAATCTGCAACCAGTTTTAAGAACATGTCAACATTCTCTTCTATTGACTTTCCTTCTTTCATTTTGTAACAGGAGAATTGTTTCTTCATATAAATCCTGTTTGGAAGAGATTTCTTCTGGTAATGTCCCTCGAGAGCCTTCCACTGCCCCAAGGCCGTAGGCTCATGCATAATCTTCCTTAAGATCAAGTCTGTGAGACATGTTCCGAGTAAGCTTCGTACTCTTCTATCCCTTTCCATCTTTCTAGGATCAACCATCATTGCTGATGTACCGTCTTCTGCTTTCCCAGTGTGTGTCATGACTGCTTTCCCAGTGTGTGTCATGACTGTGTAGTCATCTGACACAACATCGAGAAGACCTTGAATATCAAGCTGACCGAGAAATTTGTATTTCCACATACCAAAATCTCCCTTCCCGTCAAACTTGTCCATCTCAAATCTTCCCTGAGTAGGTTCCATAACTGACTTGATACGCTGACTTTCTTGCAGGTACCACAGACTCTGAACCTCCTCACTGAAAAACTTAGCAACTCACAGCAACGAGATACGCAGAGGAAACTGCAAACCCAGAACGCCTTCTTAACTCCGATCAAGCTATCCTCCTCTCTCTGAACCCGAGAGCTCTGATACCAATTGTTGATTTTAGGATCGATTTGAGATTAATTGATAACTTGATTTGTTTTGCAGGATTAAGCAGAAGTAAGTAAGCAAGACACAAAACAATTGTTCACCCAGAGTTCACCATGAAGGCTACGTCTCTGGGGTGGGAAACGGTATCCCACAATTTCACTACTGAAAGCTTTAAGACCACAACAATGGTGGAATTCTGTTACAAGCAAGTTCTAATAAAAGAACACAACTGAGAAAAGGAAACTAGAAGGAACTGCTAGAAGAAGAAGACTAATCTAATTAGGTTTCTCTCTTCTCTCTCGACTTCTTTCTATTATACTCTTTCTCTGTAAACCTAGCTTCACGTCTCCAAACAGGTTTCACGTCTCTGCTTCTTTTATAAGCGGATGATGACGGTGACTTGCAATTGGGCTTACTAACACATTAGTTCGGCCCATATGACTTGTTGAAGTTGGGCCAATTGGCCCATGAAGACAATAAACCACAACTTATCATGATTGTATTGGTAATTTTGTTATAGAGAATTCTCATCTTCTTTTTTTCTACATATAAACATTTGTTAAAATTTTAGAATGACTATAACTAGTATACTGGATCTGATTGGTAATCTAAAACGGGATAAAATTTTTAGTGGTAAGCTGGATCTTTTATCGGTAAGCTGAAGTGATAAATGATTATCAAATAGTTGAAAACTGTAAAAAAATAAATTCTAAGCAAAAACGGTAAAAAAAAACTGAATGTATTATTTTTAGTAACATTTTCATATTTTTTTGTGATTAATAACTGTTAAAACGGTATAACTTGTACAACAGCTTCATAGTAACATTTTTATTACCATTCAAAGCCACTATCAAAATCATTTTCAAATTGATCTTGAGAAAAATATTACTTTTTCCCCATTAAAAAAAAGAAGGTGAAAACAATTACTGTTGGATAATAAAAATCGCATCCACCGTCGTTCAGAGCGTCAAATTGTAAAGATTAATTTTCAACGACCGAAACAAAGACAGAGCATCAAATCAAAATAAAAGAAAAAGAAAAAAAAATCTGATCCCTTCAGATCAATCCCACGCTTCTTCTATTCCAGTGGGACCCATACTTCAATCAAACTCAGATTAATGATCCGAAAAGGCCACTACGTGTATCTTTCTGAATGATTTTCGTTTTTTCTTCTTTCCAATGTATAAAATCGTAGCCGTTCAATTTACGGTCAAACAAACGATCTTAGATTCGGCGGCTGGTCTTATCAGTTTCCATCTATGACCGAGGAGGATTCGTTTAGACCGGTAAACTAAAACAATACGACATTTGTGTGTTTCATCGTTATTACAAGACCGAAGAAAGGACTTCAAAACCTAGATATTTTACATGCATAACAAGGCTTCTGCACGTTCGAGGGTAAACATTTAATTTTTGTAAGATTTTTTTTTCTTCTCGTTTTAAAGAATCTCATGCAAATAAAACCTGAAACTACACTGAATTTCTGTTTTAAATGCAGCAAATAAAACTCTTGATTTGGGGTTTAAAGCTAATTATTCGCTTACGGCTCAATCGAAATATGATCAGAAAATTGTAAGTTAAAACACTTAAAGCAAAAGGAAATTGCAACAGATTATTTTTTATAGTGGAACAACAACCCTCTTATGACATAACGACATGATAGTATATACTTATAACTTCGTGTATCCCTACGCATCGACAACCTGAGTAGTATATATATTTGCACACCATGCATTTGTGGGGCTAAGGATTTTTACAAGTTTCAATTATATAATCACCTTTTGAACCACTCTGTATATCTTTTTCATAACGGGTCGCTTCCTCATTTGAAATGACTAATTGTGATGCATCAATGCATGGTGTAATTGTGATGCATGGTGGACTAATTAATCTAACTTTGTTTATCATTCACCTATAAGTGATCATGATTTCTAATACAAATCAGTGTAAGAACTCTAGAGCAATACAACTTAGACAAGTGAAATACCAAAGTGGTGCAAGGGGTTGGTTTTTTTTTCTCCGGTTCAAATCCCTTTTTGGAACGAAGGTATATTCTTTAAATCAAAATATAGAAAGAGCTAATTCCGGGTACTGGTGAAGATTACGGACCTAAAGTCCAAAATCTACAGTTAATTTTTTCTTTAAAAAACTTAGACAAGTGAAAAGCCTTGCTTTTATTTTTTATTTCTTATATAATTAATAGTTTTGGATTTTGGACTTGTTTTTGACAATTTAAATCAATTAAACTAATAATTTGTTCACAAAAAAATTAAGGCATGCTTATGTAATATTTTTTTTTTGTTGTTTATGTAATGATTTTTGTATAATTTGATTTGATAACAATCAATGGAATTAGACGGCTAAAAAGAAGAAAATTTAAGGTCAAGAATTTTGTTTGACATCTTAACAAACATACGAGGATCGGATGTCAAATTTTGGACAACCGAATTGTTAAGGAAGTGTGAGGAAGGGCTGGGGATTTGTAAGGGTTCTAACTTCTAACTAAAAAATATAAAGTTATTTGCTCTTACTGCAGGAGAATTACTCTGACTAAAAATAATGTTAATATATAAATATATCTCCAAATCACCAAATGACGACAAAAAATAAATTCCAAATGTGTGTATCTACTATATATCTAGATATAAAGCTATTAAATAAGGTAGCTTTTATTAACATAGGGGACAAGTTGTTCAGAAGAGGCCTGAAGTAACTCTCAGTTCCACAGTTAAATTTTTATTTTTCCTTTTCTTAAAGACTTGCATGTATTATTTATAGTACAAGTTAATTACAACCGGAAACGGTCTCCAATTAAAATAAAACAAATGATGGTAATTAATCAATGGTGGAAAAATGAAAATTATGGAGCTCATTTGAAAACTTTTTGGCCCATGAACTGTTTCGTTAATAAGTCTGATCTCCACCAAAAATAATAATTACTATGCAGATGTAAACATGTTAAAGAGACGAGGGATCACGTGAAAGCGAGTTATGAATCGTACGTATGTGCGTGAATTCGTAAAATTGGTATAGGTTTAGGTTATAATTTAGACCTGGTGTATGTTTAAGAGGGAACCAGAATCTACCCAAATCTTTGCTTTTAATATCTATATCTTTCCAGCAAACTAAAGCACTTAGAAACTTTCTAGTGTATATTCGGAATAATAGTATCGTATAAGTCATAACATCTAACGAATCCAATGTAATTATGCAGATCGATGAAGACATGAACACAAACAAGTTCACTTGATCAGCTCTGAATTGATGTCGTTCGCTAGCGCATACCCAAACAAGTTCTTTGCTCAAATATTAGTGTGCCTTTAATTATGACATTCGGATATTTAATCTGTTAATTTCAACATCTTCTAATTTCGAAAAAGTTATTTCTTCAGATGCAATAGAATAATTAATAAACTTCTATAAGCAAAAAATTGTATTTGATGCTATTTAAATAATTATTTTCCTATACTCTGTGTAACCAATTTTTTTTTTTTAGCAAACAAAAAAATTGTAGCATTGCTTTCCAAGTATTACAAATAAATATAGGAAGACAAAATGTGGCAACAAAATTGGAAATGCAACGGAACGGTGGTGAAAACTAGCCGGCCGGCTAATAGTTTTCATGGCACAACTTAAAGTTTTATTTAATGGAAGCTAAAAATCTGACCTATAATTGTTTTTTCAAACATTTGATGCTTGACTGTTGGCTAAAATTGATGTTTAATTCTTTCGCTAAAAGTGAGGGATTTACGTAGCAAGGAGGGACAACTACTCCCAACTAATAAAACTATATATATGGCTTCGTGGTTAGACGGAAATCGTGACAGAATTAAAGACAGAAAAATTCGCAACACATTTTTTGCTTCTTAATGCATGTTACATTGCATTATATATAGATAATTATATTATTGTTCGAATAACTAAACATGAGTTATTTTGGTTTGTGTAGCTGATCGAGAGCCATATACACAATATCTAAAGTAGTTTGTGTATTCTCTAATTGCTAGCGATCGATATCAAATTATATAAAAAAGATCGCGTTCGTGTGAGCAAAATAGAAAAGTCAAACACATGAGAGAGAGGCATTGTGCAGAGGGAAAACCCACGCGTTTAGGAGAGAGGAGACAATTCTTGTATCAACTTTAATGTCGTACCGTTGCATGTAACCTACTTTCCTAGCTTTGCCCCTTCATTTTTTGCCTTCCATTTCCCTTTTTTTTTTTCCCGGTTCACAGACATATCAATTCGGACCTTATTTATAACTTAATTTCATCTAAATGTAAAGCAAACTATCATGCGGTACTATGGACAGTTACGTTTCCGTCAAGCTCACATTTACTTCTTTTTCAAAAGAGAATTTTATTGGTTTATTAATGATCCAAAATATTAAAATAATTAAGTTATATTTTTGAATTTTCTTATACTAGATTAACTCTTAGTCGAGCAAAGTGTTTTTGTCTTTGAAGTAGTATAACCTCGCCTTTTAAAAAGAACATTCACAAATGCTCCTATATAATATTTTTATCCTAATTTTCATAAAGTTATATGAATAAATTGTTCACAATCCATGCAACAATGATTTTTATTTTATTTTATATAACCAAATCATTGGCCGATACTTAAACTAAATTTTAAAGTTTGTAATTACCACTTAAAATTAGTTTTCCTGACTAGACCAACATGCCAAACTTCTACAACATGGCGGAACCACTTGGCCACGGATATTTGGTTGCCACAAGGACTTCAAGACTCCTCTTTCTTTAATCTCTAATGTTCCTAGACACGATTTTTTGCCAACGTTTTGTTGAGAAAACCTAGTTTATGTTTTTCTTTGTTGCCAGAAATGACCGTTGCTTTTTACAGGCAATGAGCAAAATTACAAATCGTTGTTATTTTTGCAAAAGAAAAAAATGGCAAATGAAAAATAATTTCATGCCATATATAACATAATTATGTGATCATTAACAAGTATTTGTGTGATATTATTCTATTTTTATACTTTCCAAATAAAAAGAATACGTACTGTTTAGAGCACGATACTGCATGCAACCCACGTACTTTATCGGTTTAACATACGCTACCGACATTGATCAAGATGGTTAAAGAGATTTAGATGTAAGAACTATGTGGAATTAAATTAAACCTTGTTAAAAAAAACAACTATGTGGAATCAAATTAACAAAAAAAAAACATGAAATTAGTGGTGGAGATTAATTTCTGTAAACGCGAGAGGTCCATTAGTCACAATCGAGCAACAGTAGGAAAGCCCTAAAGAGGCTACATGCCATGAAGAAAGAGCCCTAGTTGAGACAAATCCACGTGACTTTGGTTTACAGATTAAAAATAAAAATAAAGCAAACCCTAAATAAGCAAATCGTCCATAATCTCGTAAAAAGAACAGACAAAACATAACCTCATGTAGAAGGAACAATTTCTGAGCGCCGCCAGTGTTATTAATTCAGAATCATAATTTCACGATTCTCAATCCTCCTCTTTCAACTCCCAACATCATAATTTACTTTCCCATCCACAAACCAGTGTCTAAATCATTTTTAACTATTTATTAATTATCATTATTATTACAGTAATTAATTATTACTTCTTTATTTTTAAAAAACACTATTCACGAAAAGGTCTATAAGTAAATAATAGCACATCACCAACGAAAAAGGTGAAAACAAATAATGTTACAGAGAATTGTAATCTTTGAAATTGCTAACAGATATATAATTGAAAACAAAGTTTGTATTTTCAAATTAGTCAGTGTTCCAATCTTATTACAGTTTTCAAACATGGAAGTTTTCAACTTCCTTCAAGAAAGTTTTCTGAAAGATCCATGTCTTTCACTAAAAACAAAAGAATAAATCGAAAAGATATAAATTTAACATTATTGAGATACCTTTAAACTCTGACAGTAAGGTAGAAGGGTTCGAGGGTTAAGATAAAAAGAGTATATAATAATTACGGTATTGTTACTTATCAAAAAGACATGTAACTTATGACTCCAAATTTATGTAAGTCCGTAGAAGAATAAAGACATATGAGTCCGAACGTGGAACAAGAACTTCGTTAAACGTACTTTTGCTTTCTGCATAGAGTCATAAGTCAAAAAGACGCAAGACTCTTTTCTTTTAAAAGAAAATGTGTAATTTTTTTTATTCTATAAATACATTATCAACCACCATCACCACATTCAGGTGTCTCAAAACCCTAAGAGAAACACTGAAAAAAGGCTTTCATAGCTAAAAAAAAAAACCTCCCTGGTCAAAATGGAAGAAGCAATCATGAGACTCGAAGGTGCCGAACACAAAGAAACCAACAGCCATTCTCTGAAGAGAAAGCCATCAAGAACTTCCTCGACCGCTCCTGGTTCTCCCGGAGGTGCAGCCACCGCAAAATCTGCCTCCGGCGCCACTTCCGGTGGCTCCACTATGAGGTACCGAGGCGTGAGGCGTAGGCCATGGGGTCGTTACGCTGTTGAAATACGGGATCCGATGTCGAAGGAGAGACGATGGCTCGGAACATTTGATACGGCGGAGGAAGCAGCTTGCGCATACGACTGCGCCGCTCGAGCCATGCGTGGTCTTAAAGCTCGAACCTACTTCGTCTACCCAATTCCTTCTCTTGAATCTTATCACCACCGTCTTTTCTCGCCTCCTCCGATGAACATGTTCCTTCTACGCGACGTTTTAAACTCTCAGACTCTTTCTCCTTTCGCTTACCCACCTTGTAACCTCCCTAACGTAAGCGGCATGGTTCACGAGTCCTTCACTAACGTTAACGATGTCACCGAAGATCACTCGCCTAAAGCGAAGAGGTCAAGTACCATTGAGAACGAGAGCATGATCTCAATCCTCGAACCAGAACCAGCTGGGTCTGGTCTTCTTCAAGAAATTGTTCAAGGCTTCTTACCAAAACCTTTTTCTCAACAAGCTCCTACACCTCCAACGACCAACCAACCATCGGTTGGTGTTTTCCCGACAATGCTAGAGACCGGTTTTCAGACAGATCTTCGTTTGCCAGATCACGTCAACGTCGAAGGAAACGGATTCGGTCAAGTGAAATATCATGGAGAGTTGGGTTGGGTTCATGGTGAGAGTGGGTTTGATTCAGCTAAGGTGCAGCAGAACGGAAATGGTGGAATGTTTTATCAGTATTGCTTTCATGATTATTAGAACATTATATTGTTGCCGTTCTTACGTGCTGATCACTCCACTTTTTGTTTAGGGCAGCGAGAAATGAGGTTAGGGGTAACTAACTCATAGTATTTCGTTTCTTCGTCTAGTTGTATGATCAATTTATCTATCAAGATGGATTGTTTTCGCAAGGACAATATTTATCTTAAAAAAAGAAAAATGATCCGAGTATGAGAAAAATAAATTAATGGTATATGAAAAATGTTTTAATAAGAAAAAATATATGACAAAAATATAAAATACTCGTGGGGATGAAGACAACACCAAAAGGACAAAAAGAGATCTCTAGAAAATTAGATTTTTTTTTCTCTACTAAGTTGACTTCAGAATCAATAAAGACAGCCTTTGTCCTCTTGCTTTTTCTCCTATTCTCTCACCTTCTCAAATTATCGGAAGAACATATTTTAAAGTTCACAATATCGTTACACCCTTCTTTGTCGGCAAACTGTCACAAATCCTAGAGAATAGTAATAAGAATTGATCAAACGTTTGACGTCCAAGTACGTACTTGTTCCATCAAAACTCGATAACCATATGTAATTACTCGAATTTGCATCAATCCATGTTTAGTAATGTAGCTTAATTTCCGTGAAGTAATCATATATAACAGGGAACATTCCATAAAGAAATAAAAAAAATCAAAATTTTGAACGACTTTTATCAAAAGAATTTTGTTTTTGTTTTTTCTTTGCATGAAAAATATTCGTTTTAGACAAATATAATAGCTAAAGGATTTATTTGGTAACTTGTAACATTGTGGTACAAAGTATATCAATTTAATAATTATCAATCACCAAAATACTACAAAAACTTTTACTAAAAATATTATACTCAGTTTTTTTGTTTTGTTTTCGTTTATAACTTTTTTTTAAAGTTTTAATTATTTTATAACCATTTACCATTCTAATTTACTGATAAAAAGTCCGTACCGCTTTAGGTTAACAATCAGATTCTTGTATACTAGTCTTGGGAGTCAACAGCCCTCTTAAGTCTTAACAAAGTTAAGTATGACTTGAACATTCCGTTTAAAGTCTTTAAATTTTTTTGACCCCACGCGCTTAATTCGCTTAATATGGGGCGTTTGTGCATTGTTTATATGGCTTTGATGTAGTGTTCCAAGAAATCTCAAGATGCATATTAAGACATATCAAATATGCTAGGTTGATGGCATATAAAGAAAAAAAGTTATCTTATTCACTGCGTTCGCTGAGAATCCGATTGATGATATATATATGAGGGGCTTTCAAAGGGCACCACAAGTTGCAAAAAATGCAGTCCACAAATAGCCAAAGGGCTTCGTCGACACAAGGCTAAATGCACACGAACATTTTAAGGGCCGGTAATCCACACAATGTATGCTCCCCCCAAAAAAAAATTGAATCCAAGAAGTTTCTAAAAAGAGAGCCTAATGACCTTATTGATTTTATTTATCTCAGATTTTACTACATTGAGAGGGAAATGCTTATTATATAGAGTTCTCAAACTTGATAGAACAAGCTAAAATAAAAACCAGAATCGAATTGCAAAATAGGGATAATTGGGATTGATTCTAAACAATCAAAAAGCCAATTGAGATCTCATATTGCTAGATAAGAAAACTTTAATTGTTTTATGTGATTACTAGGTGATCGGCCCGCACCGTGTGCGGAGTATAAAACATTTTATAAGTTCAATATATGATTAATATTGTATATTGAAAATGATTTATTTGTAAATAATTAATTATATATTAATAATATTTAATATTTAATAATAAAAAATAACGATAAATCAAATGAAAAATGTTATAGATTCCAAAAAAAATTGAAGATAAAAAAATATTAACCAAGATTTTAAAATATTTCCTTATATAAAAAGTGTAAATATGGTAACTAATTAAACTGAAAAAATATATAAATATATAAATATTAAAAATTAAATAACATTTATTTAATTTTTATGCTTGGCCAACACGTATGTGCAGGTATAATTTTTTTTATAGACATAATTAGTTGTAATATTTAAGTATTGATTAATTTTCTTATATATTATGTAAATGTTATGATTTTATACATATAAAGTTTTATACAATCACACAAACGTTTCATTTCGTTTTGTGTCTTTTGAAACTGATTTATTTTAATTTTTTTTATTTTTATACTGTATACAGTAACATATAATTACAAATGTAAAAGTTATATTAAATAATAATTAAATTTTTATAATATGTCTTGAATATTATCTATTATATGCATTCTTTTCTCTTTACACAATATAATCTTGCCAATATATATATATATATATATATTTTAAGTATACATTTTTCTTTGACCTATTGCTAATTAAACTAAAATGGGTTTTAAAATCTCTACTTATCCTAAGAGCGGATAGATGGTTGGTCCACACATTCGTGCATACCAACCACCTTACCGCTTTTAGGATATATAAATATTTAAAAAATAGATATAAATTGTCTATTAATTAAAATTAAAATTAGATTGTAATCGAGTTAACAAAATGCATACACGACAAGTTTGCATGCGACTTTGACTTTTGCATAATTAATATTTATATTAATATTGATATCCACACATATATTTGTCGAAAAATCTAAGTATAACTTTTATTTGTTAAAAACAAATAGCAAAGTATATGTTTTGTAATATATATTTTTATAATGTATGGTTCCATTTTAAAAAAAAATAAATACGTATATTTATGCATGTAAGTATTAGTTAAAAATAAGAGAATTGTAATATTTAGGTGTTGATTAGTTTTCTCATATTTTTCGCAAACGTTATGTTTCTACACGATGCATTTTTGGCATTTAAGAACAATCACGAAAATCGTTTCTATCGTTTTGTATTTAATCCAAATTTCTTATTTTTGGTGTTTTATGATATATGGTTTCAAATTAAAAGTTATAATAAATATTAACAAAAATTACAAAGATTTTTTTTTTTAAATTAAAATATAATATTTGACTTTATCATGCAAATAAATATAGTACATCGGATAATCTATTAGTAATTTTTCTTTTCAATAAAATTTATAATAAGTACTTGTTATAAACTTTGTGAAATCATATTTTATAAAATTCTCCGTTAGCTCTCCGCTCATCACTTCGTCCAATATTGATGAATTGGTTTGATGAAAAAAATAATTTTATTATGGTTGGCATGCACGCATGTGTTCATTATAAAATTTGAACCGCACATGCGTTTATTATAAAATTTGCTTCTTAAAATTTTTAAATGACTCCGTAAAACAAAGCACGAGAGTGTTACGGAAAAACAAAACTGTAGAGATTTATTTTTATTTTTACTTTTACTTCTAATTCATATTTGAATTCTTATTATAATTTCTTTTTTCATCCCGTTACATTTCATTTTATTTATGATCTCAAATTCTCGATCTACAATGAGAATGCATATGAGTATGATATATACTTTTTATTTATTTAAAAAAGAATAAGAGATAAAAAAAATTGGTATAATGTATTTACTATCCTATTGGATAATATATTATTGTTTTTTATATAAAAATATAATATATATTGGTTATAAAATTTTCGTAATCATATTTTATGCAATTTATTATGAATATGTAAACACAAATTGAAATCATAATAATTATTATTTTCTGTTAATTTAAATTTATTAATTTGAATATTATAATATAGTTTATTCATGTTTTAATTTCATAATTTATTTAATTTTAACTCAACTAATCAAAATATTTCGTTTATTTTAGGAAATTTGACATGTCACATTTACATATCATCAATAGAATACACTCACTTTCATTGTGAAAGTGACAAGTAAACTTTTTTAACTAATATATCTTCTCAAATAATAGGTAGGAGGATGTAGGACTCCAAAGAAGCGGATTAATTAACCAAGATCAGTCAACAAAAACAACCATCCCAATTATGATCTTTGGAGGTACTCTTCAAGTATCCAGGATCTTCTAAGTATGGTAATTAACTTCGAGTTGATTTGATCTCGAACGATATCGTAGCAGCTATGTCTTTGGGTTTAGAGGATCACGTCAGTTGTTACGATTATTTTTCTTAACAAATGCTAGTTTATAGTTTCTCCAATTAATACTCAAATGTTTATTAAAATAAAAATATTTCATTGCACAAAAAAGAGGCCACTACAAAAAAAAAAGCTTTTATAAGCTGCACATAAGAAAGTGTATAATTTGATAATTGATGGGAGTAATAATCATGGATCACCATCATCCATTAACTACAAGAAAAGGACTTACGTGGCTTTTGGGGATAGGAGTAGTTGAAACATTATGAAAAGTTGAATGATATAGTTGGTCCTTGATGGAGTCCATCATCATTCCCGTGATGACCCAAAAAAAAGAAAGATTTGTTTAGCCTTAAAGCTTCTTCAAATCTTAAATTGGTCATATACACACAAAGAGGTATAACCTCTCTTTATTCATCTTTGATTCCTCTTCCCTTTCATATTCAAATTATGAACGACAAAGGAATCATGGATCTCGAAGCTTCCGTGGAGCCAAGTGCGGCGGTGGCCCACGGCGGGCTGTCTCGTCAAACCAGCATCACTAAGACCAGCTGCCTTTGCTCACCAACCACTCACCCGGGGTCATTCAGGTGCAGACTACACCGAACTCCTTCGCTGCAACGTACCAAGAGCGTTGAGACTACAAACATACTTCAAGATCATATGGCTAAGCCAGATGATTCTACTTCTAGCACCGGAGATGAAGCGGCTAAGTAGATCTATGGAATCTTAGGTTCGTTAATGTGTTTTTTCTTTGGAGCATTATGGATCCTTATGCTAGCTAGTGACCAAACAAGGTAGCATTTTATATAATATATTTTTCCTTTTTTTGTTAACCAATTTTTTTTGGACGTAGGCCTATAATCTTAAATTAGTCACTTCTCCATCGCCGGTGTTCGAAATCGGATCTATACCGTATCTCTCCATTTGGGTGGCCACCCTGATAACATTTCTATTTTCATTTTTTTCTTTCTGTCTTGTATTTTGGCTATATATCTGTGGAAGGATATCCCTGTCACTTGAAGTGTGTGTAACACATTTAAACTTACTTTCTTCGAATGTCTGATAAATTTATATATTGATAATTTCTTCCTACTTATAAATCTTGATACAACATTTCAAATGTTAAAGTTTTGTCAGAAAACGAATTTTTTTTTTTTCTTGTTGATATTAAACTTGTCTCCTCAAGAAGATGTTGGCCTTTATTTAAGTGTTTCAAAGGGCACTATCAGATTAATTTTAGATGTTACTAGTAGAGACATAATAATGCTACAATGGCAAATTCAACAAAATTATCGTCTTTCACGAGACTAGAAGGACAAGTGTAAAAACGAACTTAGTAGTGATAATCAGATAATAGTTGACTCAAGGTAAGGCGTAAATTTGTTCTCCATTCAGTTCGATTCTCGTTTGGAACAACCTTGCTGCCATTAGGCCAGTTAGATATCAACTTCGATCCGAATATTTAACATGGTGTATTTGTATCCAGCAAACTACTCCAGCTCCGGAATAATCGAGGTTCGGCAAGTTCTGTAACAACCTCACATCTTCTTCCCAAGGCTCTTGGGCTTCTTTTTTGTTTTTTTCCTTTTTCTTGGTATAAAGTCAAACCCGTGATGGGCCGGATCAACCTGGTTTGCAGAAAAGCTGCATCAACTTTTGACCAAGCAACAAAGACAAATACATATGACAAGAGATCCACGTTTTTCTTACGTTCTCCACTAAAACTTGCGCATTAGATACATTTATTTAGGCATCTAATTCGATCATATACCTCAAGGATCCGAAGTTATTCGAAAGATGTGCTCTATGTTGAAAATGTTCTCGAATCAATAGTATTGCTTCTTGTTGAAGCTAATCTTTTACACGCTATATCGTATTAGATCCTCATCTATCATTATACCAAATTCTTAGACATGTGCACAGAAGATATTAAAATCGGCCAAAGTCTCTTTGAATATATTTTCTATATTTGCTCGGAAAAGACATAAAGAAAAAGGGAATCGGATTCACTCTCATCATTTCAGGTACCACATTACATCTCTTATATAAAGACACCTCCGATTGTTTTCAAAGGTATCTCTAACAAAACACCACACACACACACACAAAAGAGCTAAAGAATTTGAAGAAAAATGGTACTTGGAAACTCTTCCAATCACAAATCTCATAATCATCATCATCATCATCACAGGGACTCGATGAAGGAGTTCCGAGTTTCATATGCAGCTGAAGAACCGAGTCAGGTCTTCGAGTGTGCGGATATGAGGAGGACGAAGAGCGAGAAGATAATGGGTACGAGAGAGGCTGCGAAAGTAGAGGATGTTGACAAGGAAGCAGAGGAATTCATCGAGTTTGAGCATAGGCAGTTCTGTAAGTGGATGACTAAGAGCGTCTAGTCCATTGACGAAGGATAAGAAACAATAAAGGACATACCATACTCTATATAGATTGTATTTTAACGATATTGTGTTCTTCTTCTGGTTTTTATTTTGGTTTTTGTAACGAAACGGATGTTGTTTCCTTTAGCTAAAAAGGAGCATGGAAATAAAGATTATAATTGGTATTTTCCTGGATTTAAAAAGGCAAAATTATCACCTAATCATGAAGACTAAGAAATGAAAATGCAAGATATATCAGATTCTAAGCATATAGTTCCATCTAAAGTGTAAACACAAGAGCTTAAGAGTTGAAATCTGATATTTGCATTAGACAAAAAAACACAGCAAGTTTCAAGTCGATCTTTATTATGAAAAAAAAAACACCCTTTTTCAAACCCAAAAAAGGGGAAAACCAACATAACAACACCAAAAGGCGAAAACAGAGGACGGAGCAAAAAAGAAAAGAAAAGGGCAAAACAGAGGATATAGAATGTGGGTCTATCTATCTCCTATAACATAACAAAAGCCAAAAAAAGAAAAGAAAAGGAAAGCGTTAAACAAGATTTCCACCACTAGAGGATGGACCTGCAAAGAGGACAGGTCTTGTGATTATTACCAAACCAGTTGTCTAGACAAGCTCTGTGGAAGAAATGCTTGCAAGAAACCAATTCACTCACTTCCTCTTCCTCTTTAAACCCACAAAGACACACACAACACTCCACACCTTTCTCTTCTTCTCCTCTGCTCTCACACAGAGACTTGAACTGAGTGATTGAGATTCTTCTTCTCCTCACGAAATCTTCTTCTTCAGGCTCGTCTTCCTTTATCTCCATCGATGTTTCAGCATCATATCCCACGATTTGAAAAATAGACATCACCATGTTCTTCAACAGAGTGAGTGAAACAACCGTG
The DNA here is from genome assembly GCA_020283515.1 of Alliaria petiolata. Classification (NCBI taxonomy): domain Eukaryota; kingdom Viridiplantae; phylum Streptophyta; class Magnoliopsida; order Brassicales; family Brassicaceae; genus Alliaria; species Alliaria petiolata. Next base: position 71,014,903 of record JAHZTW010000002.1, on the reverse strand, counting down.
TTCATCACCAGAAGTGGCAGCACTCCTTCTGACGCTGTCGGAAATTGCGAAAGACCCATTTTTTATTTAAAAAAAAACTTCTTTTGTATTCACAGAGATCAAATTTTGAGATTGTCAAGCCTTGTTTTGAAAGTTTGAGACTTGAAAATCTTCAATAGGAGAGAAATAGAGAGAGGGAAGGAGATTAGCCGCTACTCATATTCCGATGCGCGATTGGGTTTTTTAACCAGCGGTGGTCTAAACACGTGTCACCACGAGAGAGGTTATCGTTAGAGACTCATCTCTCTCAATGATTGTGACTGGGTAAGTTGGGTTCCGTCTTTTATAACGAAATAATAAAAAAATCTGTGTCCGTCTCTCTCTCTCTCTGTTATGTTTTTTTTTTCTCTGACACGTGTTATGATCAACCAACCAGATGATGCGTTGTGGAGAGCTCCTTGTTCTCCCGAGGTCGACTCACATTCGACACGTGGAGAGACTCAGCTCTCACGATTGCAATGTAAGCATGCCACGTCATCTGTACGGACATGCTGACACACACACAAAAAAATGGGACAAATCTTTCTGATTCCACACCTACCTGTTCTCTGTTTCTGCTCCTCATAAAACTTTTTATTTTTGGTTTTGGCAAAATTGATTTGATAAATCAGAAAATAATTATTGACAATCTGATTAAAGAGTTTGGTATCCAAATTATGTATATTACCCTATAAAGAATGTATGTGTAAATGTTGTGAAGAAAGCACCTTAAAAATGTCAAGGCTACAACTAAAATGGTATAAGGTTTCTATTGAAAGGTGGTTGAATTGGATGGACTTTGAACTTGTAACGATTTGAAATAATCCTTCTCCGCGTTATCCACTCTGCTCTCGAACATTTTCCACTCCATATTACACCTATCCCTCACCTGCAAAAGCAACAGCCACACACACACAAATAAATCAAGACATGTGGACCCATCTAGTTGCTTGCTTGTCAAGGTTTTGTTCTAGAGAACCTATGAAAACAATAGAAAACAATTCTTATTTTAGACAAAGACCAAGCTTTTCTTACCCCTTGCCATGGGGATTTCCCATCTTCTGCCTTTCCCTGGCTGCCAAGGGAAGGGATAAATTGATGAACGATCCACTGAGAGTCTACTATTCCTATCTTCTCATATGCAGGCTCCTTCATTTTCACATATATAAATATATGGAGGACTCTTCATTAATTACTTGATCAAAACATGCAAGCACATTTATATAAAACGTTAAGCAACCTGGTATGTAATCTTTTGTTTACCTCAACACATCTTCTGAGTGCAAAGTCAAGACCCCAACCATGAACTAAATCATTCTGTTTCCGGTTCATAATAAGGTGTAAGTACGAGTTGTGAAAGTCTTGTCTTTACAAGTAGAAGAAGTAAAAGCCAATTAAGTAAAGTAATTGTAACCTGGATCAAATGCCACACGCAGCGCCACGCATCTCTTGAGAATACAGGAGCCATTATCTCCACAAATCTGTCGTGTTTATCAAAAAACACAAAGTTATATATGAGAGGAGATGTGAACATTGAGTTTGATAGAGAGATATTTTAACATACGCAGCACATGGAGGCCGAGGAGGATTAGAGCACCATTCGAGTTTCTCATCTGTTTCCCTGATAATATTCAAAGCCATATATATATAAAACATTTTGAAACGTAACAGAAATCATCTAAGAGAGGAAGTTATACATACTTATGGACTTCAGTATGTTCTCTTCTTTTAGTAATCTGCCATGTAAATCCTCTCTCTGGGTCCAAACCAGGCTGTGAAATCTCAAGGCCATGCTTCTTGACCATTTGTATGTATCTGAAACAACAAACTTTGTTAAAAAAAATAATCAAGAAGATGAAAATGGAAGTGAGTGTAAAAGAAACTCACTCTTCTGCGTCAAAGTGTTCGACTCCAAGATCTTCATCCCATATGAATATATAATCGTATCGCGCTACAATGTCAGGGTGCAAGAATCTCTTTGCATACCACCTTAAATTCACAATATATATGAGAGTGAAGAAAGTCGTATAATTAGAGAGAGAGAGAGAAAAAGAGAGAGATTTAAGCAAAGCTATTGATACCATTTAGTCTGCTTCAAGACACTGATGTGTATTGCATTCTTCGACCACTCAAACTCATCATTCCACTCACTTGTTTTCCCATCGTAATGGAACAGAACAATCGTAAAGTTGTCTGAAAACTGTTTTTGGGAAGCCAAAACATAATGAGTTTACAAAATTAAGCAAAAAAAAGCCAGAAACAAAAAGGGCATGAATCAACCTTCTTAACACATGCATCTATATTGTATCTCTGTTTATAACCCACTGTAAATGTTGCTAGATATCTCGGTTTCTTCTTCAAATCCTGAGGAAAGAGAGAAAAGAAAATTGAAGCTAGTGTCACTGATCAGTGATCACACATGATAAATGTAAAAAATCCAAGGATGAGATTGTGTTTTGAGAAAACAAACCTCTTCAGGGCTCCCCCACAATCTGCGCAAGTACAAGTCTGATTCGGAAGCAATAATACCGGGTGGCAATCTCTCAGCGCCTCGAGGATTTGAAGGAATCCATATCTGAACAAAATGTGAATTACGTAAAACATGTCTTAAGATTTGGTTTTGTTCTTGAAAAAACACATGCAAAACATTTGCCTAAAAGCAATTACAAAAACACATGCCTTTGAGATTGAGATATCAATGGCCTTGGAAGGAGTTGCAATATCCGAATGTCTATGTGAGATAGCAAAGGAATGAAGAAGGGTTTTCGGGAGACTCGCCTACGCAATACAAAATGGCAACAGATGGAGAAAAAAAATCAAAGAAGAAGAAGAAAAGATTGAAGAGAAAGAAGATCAACCTTAGCGATCCATAAAGATGGGAAAGAGAGTCCAAGGAGAATGCCAAAAGCTACAGCAAACAAAGCAGTCGCAAGAAGCTTCATGCCATTGTCTTCTGATCTCCTACTACTAGTTGGGCTGTAATAAACAACAATTATCCTTAAAGCTTCTCTGTGTCTGTAGAGAGAACAAGAAAATATATAAATGAGGTAAAGGGACTTTTTACCTGCGCGACGAGATTCTCATAGTTATGTTTTTTATCACAACTTTTGATTCTAAGCTCCAAATGTCATTAGCACCATTTCTCCTATTAATTGATATAAACAAAACCGTAATGAGCCAAATTACTCTAACGATACAATCTAGCATGTGATCGATTCGAATGATCTAATCAAATACTCAATTTGCTTATCATCTAGATTAACAAAACAGTGCTATTTTCACGTTGGATCAGAGATGTTGAATCAAACGGTATGCGTGTTACAAAGAAAACACATAATTTTCATATCCAAACAACAATAAAAAAATATTAAATCATGGCATTACAAATCAGTAGATCACCCCCCGAAAACTTGAGGTGGGAAATGGGTTTCGATCAAATCAGTGATAGCTTTTGAAGATCCTTGAGTATTGAGAACAGACTTGGGTTTTGGTTTTTGTCTCAAAGGAGAACTGAAAGCTGTATTTTTTTCAGCCAATTGGATATTTTTCTTTTGTGGAAATTTCAGATTTTCTGTGATATATATGATTAAGTGACTTGGCACATGGATGCCAAAACGGGAGTTTCCCCAAAATTTTAGAAATTTTCAATTTATTGGCTTGGGTACCTTACTACTACTATCCATAGGCGAAATATTTTCCGGATTTAGCTGATGTCTTAATGAGTCAAACACAACGGAAAGAGAAGAAGATCAAGAAGTAATAAGGGCATAGAGTCTCACAAGAGGTTCTTTATAATATTAAAAAAATAATTTTCTCCAAAAAAAAAAAAATAAAAAAAAAAAAATAAATCTGGCGAATCAAATCTCGTCACGTGTCAGAAAGCAGAGGAAGAGTCGATTCTAACGACTCTTTGCAGAGAGTTGAATCTGCTGCCACCTCATTTTATTTTTATTTTTTCTTTTTTTTTTAAATTTAAAAAACCTTAAAGGTCTCTTGCATTAAAGATGCTCTAATAACTTTAAAGTTCCTGTTTAAACGGTTCAAAGCTCATATATTATGTTACATTTAATGTTTGAAATAAAATCACTATTTTATGCATCTATGACTATTGTTTTTGGCAACTATGCATATATATTATATAACAAAATCACTATATATTTATTTCAATGTGTGTTATATTTTACATTGTTAACTGTGTGTAAACGTTTCTACTAGTTTTTAGCCGTAGATATATATTTTCTTTAGCTATAAATTAAACTTTAAACAAATCTTTTTTTAAGGGTTCTTAATAAACAAATTAAATAAACTACAAATTAAACTTTAAACAAATCTAAATAAACTTTTAAAAGATTGGTTCTTAAATAACATAAAAAAAAATTAATATTCAACATAATAATTTATTTTTATTTTACAACAGTGAATGGTCTCTCATTTATGCATATGACATTGTAAAATAGTATATCTAAAATTTATATACCGCACAGTTTGTGACACTTTTCACCATTCAATTAACATTTTGTTCAACATACATACAGTAAAACCTCTATAAATTAATAATGTTGGGACTTCAAAAAATTATTAATTTATAGAGTTATTAATTAATCGATAAATTAATAATTTATTAATTTATAGAGAGATTTTTTGATTCGAGTTTCTAATGTTCATCAAAAAACAATAAAAGATATTTTTGACACTGAAAAATTTGTTCTTAAATGTTATATCAATGAATTTAAAAGATTAGTTCAACAACATTTATAAACTTATAACAACAATAGAATTATATTTTTCTATATTACATTATTTATATATGTCTAAATGTATAATTATTAATTTATATGATTATTGGGACCATATATTTACATAGAAGTTTCAAAAAAAAATATTATCTTATTATCTTATCGAATTTTGCTAATTTTTACACTGACCCGACTCGAACCGGCAAAAATTATTAATTTATAGTGATTATTAATTTATTGAGTATTAATTTATAGAGGTTCTACTGTATTTTATTTTTCACCATTCACATATTGTTTCATACCGTATTAACCAACTTTGTTCCCCTTTGTTCCCAACTGCCCATTCCATTGCAACATGCGAAAAGCCTATACACATCTCTCTCCATATGCGGTGAAGATCCAATTATGGAGATTTAAACTCTCTCTAACAAAAAGAGTATTTCGACGAAAGTTAAAAAAAGGAAAACGAGACTGCTTTTGTTTTTGTAATACGGAACGTTCATTGTCTTATATATAAAAAGAGAGAGAGAGAGAGAGCCCTAATTTTCAAGTGGGAAGAATGAAAAAGAGGATATGCGATCTTCCACCGGAATTGGTTGGTACGATGATACTCACCAAGGTTCCGATAGCATCTCTGGGAACAGTGAGATCCACTTGCAAATTATGGAATGTTTTATCCATAGATTGGATTTTCGGTAAAGAAGCAGCAAGGCAGCAGTTTTTAGGGTTCACGACGATGAACTCCAGGGTTTGTTCATTGAGACTCCATCTCCGCAAGGAACAACACTCGGTTGATCTATCTATAAAGCAGGTGGATTTATTAGATATAGTCGATATATCTAGAGTCATTCAGTGTGACGGCTTACTGTTATGCGTCTCCAAGCACAGCTCAAGGCTCCTTGTGTGGAACCCTTATTTGGGGCAAACAAGGTGGATCGGACCCAGGACATATGTTCACAGACTAGCCAGTTATGCTCTTGGCTACGACAAGAAGAGCCGTAACCACAAAATCCTGAGGCTTGTAAAATTTCGCCACAATACCAAAAAACGCTTTTACGGGTACGAAATCTACGACTTGAGCTCTGATTCTGATACGTGGAGGGTTCTTGACGTCACTCCCGAATCATGGGACATAAAACGTTATCAATATGGCGCTTCTTTGAAGGGAAACACCTACTTTTTCGCTTATGAGAAATGACCACCTGGTGATGATGGACGTGTGGAAACACCTACTTTTTTAATCTGTTTCGATTTTACAAGCGAGAGATTTGGACCGCGTCTGCCACTTCCGTTCCACTCTAATCCCGAGGAGAGTGTGATCCTCTCTTGTGTTGGACAAGAGCAGCTCACGGTGCTATTTCAAGGGTCGATGCACGAGGAGATGTTGGAGATTTGGGTGACGACTAAGATTGAGCACAACTCGGTGTCCTGGAGCAAGTTTTTGAGCGTGGATATGAAACCCCGGTTTCTGTTTCACAATGGGAGCTTCTTCATTGACGAGGAGAAGAAAGCCGCCGTGGTTTTCTGTAAAAACGGATATGAATTAGACACGGATACCATTTGGTACCGCACAGCTTTTATCATTGGAGACGACTGATACTTTAAAACTGTGAGTCTTGAAGAAACACCACCGAATGTAGAGATTTGTCGTGCCCCAGTGGTGTCTTCTTCTTCTTATCTCCCAAGTTTAGTTCAAATCAACAAACCGCGCAAAAGGAAAGAAAGAGATGAGTGTTAGATTCGATTCTTGCAAATCCAACTGCTGCTCGATCATCCTCGTCGTTTCGTTTCTATTTATCAGCTATAATAACTAAGGATTTCGGCTTTCTCATACTGCTAGTCAATTGCAAAAGCATGGCATTCTCTTTGGCCCGTGTCATCATCATTTGTAGCCTGCTTATTTGTATAAAGTAACAGAGAATTTTCAAGTTTACTTCTTTTCCAAGCCCACAAGTATCACATATGACCAAGACGCACATCTCATAAAGGTTGCAAAGACAGGTTCATATGTGAGGCTTTGGCTGGTTGATTTTGGATGCAAAACTTGAAAATGTCCAAATCATTTACTTTTGATCCGACAGATCCATCATCTGAGCGGCTCATTACATTCTTTAAGATTTTGAACCCCAAAAAAAGGATGGTAAGTTTCATATTTATTGATCACTGTGGGTGTTGTGGAACACACTACTACTCACTCTTCGCCAAGCCAAATTAAACTCGTTTTAGTAAAAACATTACAACATGAAACGAAACATGTTAAAGCTTAAAAAAAATTATCAGCTGGTATATACATAAAAATCAAAACAAATACAGAGAGAGAGTAACTGTATAAAGCACCGGCTTTTATCATAGCAGAGGTTCAGCGAGTTCCATCTCGTTTGAACTCTGTTGTTGTTCCGACTCAACTCTTCGACGTCCAACAAAATCAATCCCGAGAAGTTGCCATGGCCAACACACATATCTAGCTCTGTTTGCACTATTCATATCTCGATGGGTCTCTAGTTCTTCAACTTTACGGTTCAGCTCTTGTATTCTTTCCCTCAACTTCGTTGCCCTATTGTCTGCCAGTCTCAGAGATCTCTCTGCTGCATCCCTTGCACCCATGGCTGCTGCTGCCGTCTCTTCCTTAAACTTCAGTTTCTTCTCAGATTCTATAATCGCTTGCTTCGCCTCTTCAAGTTCTTCTTTAAGCACATACAGCTGAGCAAACAAAGACAATAAGAGTTCAGACCATCATTCTTAGTTGTCAGGTAACGCTTACCTAGGAATAGGAAACAGAACAGAGCACATTGCTAGGACCCAAAACAAGTGAAACTTCTTTATTCATTTCACCAAGAAATGCACACCATAGACAGACTTGATTAATGAGAAGATCTTTACTCTCTGACCAATATCAAATCCCAAACCCAATATAATCCTGAATACCCCAACTCATTCTCCTAAACTTCCTTTTAACTTGTTAGCTCTCTAGCTAACCGACTCAACTATTAGTTTCTGAGCTGTCAACACTGTCATAATCTACTACAGGCCACTTGGGGTAATTACAATGCTCCTGCACTAGACTAACACAAAGACTTATTACGCACCTGTGAAGTGAAGTCTTGTTCAACAGCTCCACCAGCAGCAGCCTCCTGCTCGGCTGCTACTTTCCATCTTGCTATTTCTTCTTCAGCAGCAGCAATGTCAGTCATAAGCCCTTCAACCTAAGCATCGAAGGGAACCAAAGTTTAAACAAACTCAAATTCTCGGGACAGCGTATTGTAATTCAGTCATACATTGACAAATTACGCACGAAATAATCAACTTCACAACTTCAGCAAGCAGAAATTCACTCACATTTTCATTCGCTATTCTCTCCTTTTCTTTAAGTTCTTCTATTTGGCGCATTCTCTGGTTAAGCTCCTTTGTCTGAGAGTCCAATTGTTTCCTCATAGAACTAGTCTCTTCCCTGGTTGATTTATACAAAAAAAAAAGAAGTGGTCCACGTAAGTTGACCCAACAAAAGCAAGCAAAGGATCACTGTGGAGAGAAAACTACAGTGGACAACTACGCGTATCACATATAAAAGAATATTTATTACACAAGAAACCGCATAGCTGCATTTTAAAAAGTTACTTCCACGGAAATTCATTAAACATCAAGTAAGATGTCGCAACTCGCAAGCACATGTGAAAGTTAGTGTTCCCAATAAAAACATGTGTGGAATCATATTCCTACTATTAGGGATTTGATCGGATAATGATACCCATGGTTCCTAGGCCACCCGATGCTCTGAGGTTAACCCAAAGCATTTACTTTCCTAGTGAAACCAAGTGAATGTCTTCTATCAAAGTTATTAGATATAAAGAGGAATTCCGTTTTAGAGAGCTTGCCTTGATTCCTCCAACAAATGCTGCAGTTCAACAATCTTGAGCTGAGATACCTTGACAATATTCTCCAATGTGCTTGCCTGCATTTCAATGTGGAGACATCATAAGGTGCCCGAATGAATGAAGCTCATAAAACATAACCGGCCAAGAGGAACACTCACCAGGGAAAATATTTCATTCTCCTCTGTATTATCACCAAGAGAGTCCTGAACCTTCCCATCCTTTAGAGGTTTAGTGGATTTGAAATCAATACCAACATCCCTCAAACCATTCTCTGCAGCTTGAAACAGTTCGCTTTTTTGGGATGGCTACTCAGCTATCATTCTTTAGGACAAAGCGCTCCTCAGTAAAGTACCAATATGTTCCTTCTCATTAACTAATAGACCCACAGTTTCATTCAGATTCTTCAGTTCATGGCTCTTCTCTTCCACCAAAATCTGTGTTTTCCCAGAAACCACTTTGGTCAGTTCAAAGATGGATTCCATACCTGCTAAAGCAGATCGAATGTTCTCCTCCATCTCTGTCTCTTGAGGCAAAAAGAAAGACTCAGACAAATCTGACTGTTCTGAACTATATACGTCAACTATCCTCACGACCTCGTAAAGATGGTCATGGATCCTTGACACAAGATTCAGCTGATCCACCAACAAAGGACGCTGAGCTACCATCTTCAGTTCCATAGTTTTAAACTTTACATCATACTCATCAACCAACAGTTTCAGCTCAACAACTTCACCTTCTAGTACACTTACCTTCTCTAAATTATCTTTCTCAAGCTCAGCAATCCTCTTGTCTTTCTCACTCACATCCCTCTCTAAATCATCAACAATTGAAGCCTTCTCTGCAACCTCTAACCGCAAATTACTGATTGTTGATTCCAACTGAGAAACTTCAATGGCTATCTCGTAATTCCGTTGGTCCATCTGCTCCCTAGCTTCATTACTGGACTTTGCAGTCGTATCAAACTGCATAACGAGCTCCTCCACGATTTCATTTGTACGCTTAATAACACCATAGGCTACAGAAGCAAGGCCAGTGTATTTCTGAGACTTGGGGAGACCTCCATTTGAGAAATTCTTAAAGCTGCTCACTTTACCTGATATCTTCTCGATCCCAGAAACCAACATATGCGACGAATTCTCAATCTCTGCTTTCAAACCATCTCTAGATCTCACAGCCTCGTCCAGTTTCTTCGACATCTCATCCTGCTGCCTAATCAATTCATCCTTACCTTTATTTACATTCTCCAGCTCCTTCGATAGATTCTCCTTCTCCTTCAAGGCTTCGTCGCGCTCTCGCTTGGACTCGTCGCGCTTCCTGATTGCCTCGTGGGCAAGAGCCTTCAACCGATTGAACGACACTTGAAGCTCCGATTTCGAACTCTCAGCCGCTTCTCTTGCTTTCTTCTCGCGATCGAGCTCGGCGATCAGCTCCGTGAGCCTTTCGTCCGGTACCTCTTCCCGCGGCGGATCCTTTAAAACAACAGGCGCTGGTTCATCGGATTCGACATCGCTGAGGACAGCTTCGGCGTCCTCATCGGCTCCGCTAGCCATTCCCACCGTCGATCAGAGAAGACGAAGAGCCTTCTCTTCCGATCTAGGTTCCTTTTTTTAACAGTGGCGTGCAAGAAATTGACGCAATTGCTTCGCCAACGAGACAAAATATGAAGATGGAAGATCGGAATCAACCTTTCTAACAAGCTGCCGTCTCTCACCGGAGGATGGAGATATCCGACAGTGATATGCCGGAGCAAATGAAACAAGAGGCGATCGTCTATGGCGGAGGAACTTCAAATTCGACGGCAACAGACGGGACGCAACAAAACAAGACAATCTCGTGTTTGGGTTAGTTTACAATCTATTGATTTACTTCTTAATTAAATGATTTGGTAGGCCACTTTTGTATCATTTGTTTAGGCCCAAATGTTAAAAATTAGGCCCGTTTCATCCTTAGATTGCAAGAGTCTCGTTGTAGAACTAACATGGATTATCCATTTATCCTGTTCTACTTCTTTCGGATTGTATATATATATTCTACACGTCCTGAGTGACTAATTGATGATTTTGGTTAATCCAGAACAAATATCATAAAAAAGACACACGTATAAAAAATTGAAAGTTCAAATTTATGTATTAATATTGATTCTAAATTCCTCCTATAGCACAAGTGTAAATAATTGACTAATTTCAAATTAGTTTAGAAAAATATTTCGAATAGCAACGAAAAAAGTCTCAAACTGTTCATGCAATCACACATCAACAAAAAAATCCCACAAAATATTTATAATAATTAAAAAAAAAATACAACAATTTAGATAACATCAAATCAGTAATATCATCCAAATACGTTATATATTATCAATATTATATTTAATAGATAATTAAGTAATAAATGGTCAATAAATAAATAATTAAGATCTTTAGTTATAGATTTGCTTAGACCATCTCGATTGGTCTAAGAACTTTTAGTATAAATTTTCTATCATTCCATTTTAAGAACTTTGGTAAAAGAATTTATTTTTCTTCCCTTCCATTGGTAGAACCCCATTAAGGATTCTTAAAAATAAAAAAATTATATTTTAGAAGTTCAAACTTTGATAATCTTTCTTTTATGGCTAAGTCACAACAACATTGTCACCATACATATTTCCAAATCGACAAATTCAAATACCTTATTTCAACAATGGAAGAGATTGTGTGATTTCATTGGCAAAACCAGAGTGTATAAACATCATTCAGCTTTCGGTGGTATGTGATTTCCACCAGTTGTGATCTTGTATATGTAGAAACAAGTCATGAGAACACTGCAATACAGACAATTGGTTTTTATTTTGGGGTTAATTCAATTGAGAGAGCCATTGAAAGCCTAAACCTTTTGATACAAGTAAAGATAATTCACCTGATCCCAGCAACCAAACCAGCCGACATAATCTTTTGAGTTTGCAAGAACCGTTGTCCCATGACGAGTGTGAGAGCAGCTGCAATGGCTGTTTATAAACAAGACATTCATACGAGTTTTCTCAGTCACCGCAAATTCTTGAAAGAGAAGAAAAGCTAATCAAAGAAACTCTTCTGAAGTTCTTTTGGGTTGGTCCTGTTTCATGCATTATTTGACTAACCATTGATGTTCCAGAGTCTCATGAATATTATGGCGCTCCCATTTGATCCCAGGAAGAGGAAGCTTCGCCTGCGGTTCCTTTTGCTTTTATTCACCGTACATGTACAAAGATGAACCAGACATGGTATGACAAGCCACAACAACAGAGGATGCATCATCACCAAATGCCACAGCAGTTGGATGTCCTCCAGCAGGAAGATTTATCCTTAAAAATCTGGAGACAGAACACCCTGATCACTCCATCACCGCAAGCTATCCACAAAAACAGGAAGAAATGTAATCAGAGTGTAAAACTGAAGAGAAATAAAATGGCTTATGAAATCACCAAAATGTTTGACTTGAAGTGATCTCGTGTTTTAACAAGACCCTACTTCACAGAAACAGAGTGTAAAACTGAAGAGAAAAAAAATGGCTTATGAAATCACCTTTTTTTGGGCATACTGATCAACAAACACAAGTTAGATCTCGAATTCCAATGGCACAAAATCACAATCATTTCTTAATCATATAGCATCTATCGAAATTAAATCCAAGACACCTGAAACTAAGCGGAGAGAGAGATGAAGCGAAAATCACAAACCTGTCTCGAGAACGGTAGCGAGACTTCTTCTTCTGAAAAGCCTTAAGGCTGATGAAACCAGCGAGAACGACGAAGAATAGCCGAACGCGCTTACCACACTCCCTCGTATAAATTTCGATTCGATCGGAGACGAAAACCATCTCTGTAAATCAATTCCAAGAAATCAAAACCTAGATTCCTCTGTCCCCGGGAAAGCAAACCCATTCGCCGGCGAAACATCATCCACAAATCACCATTACCGATCGGAGGAGCCAAAAAATTCCGATCATCCATATCGGAGAGACAAAGAAAAGAGAAGGTTTTGTAAAAATTGAGGAGATCCAACCAGAGAGTGACAGGTAGGCGGTTCTTAACAATTCTTAAAAGTGTTAAATAAGAACCGATTCTTATTACTTTTACATACTATTCAATTGTTTATTAAATTTTTTTATCTTAAGAAACTCTTACAAATTTTATAAGAGACATCGTTGGAGGTTCTTAGCATAAGTTTATTAGAGAAAAAGGTAAAAAAATAATTCAAAACTAAATAAAATGTTAGTTCTTAAAAGAAAGTTTTTAGAATTGTTAAGAACCCCATACGTGTCAGTTTGTGACTGGTCGGTTCATTTTAACAAAAAAAAAATTAAAACTTCACAAAATTTTAAAACTTCACAAAACTTCATAAAAGTTAAAATTTCACAAAATTTCAAAAAAAATAAAACTTTACAAAATTTTAAAACTTCACAAAACTTTATAAAAATTAAAATTTCACAAAATTTCAAGAAAACTAAAACTTCACAAAACTTCACAAAATTTATGAAATGCAATAATTTTTAAGTTTTATAAAATATAAAATGTTTAATCATTTAAACAAAATAAATTCTACTTAAAATATTATAATTTTCAAAATAATATTTTTTATTTTTAAGAACCTCATATAGAGTTCTACCATTGGAGCCATACAATTTAATTACTCTTAAAGAAGTTCTTAACTTCAATATTTTCAAAATTTATAATTAAAATAATTATTAAAACCCCATAAAAAGTTCTTACCATTAGAGATGGTCTTGGTTTCAGTAACTGATAAATCATTCCCGATAATATATAGTTGACCGATGAATAACTAGTAATTGTTTTCACTCTGACTTAATTAAATTTCATATTAACAAAAAAAAAAAAGAGAAGATAATGATTCTTATTGAAAGTTAGTTACGTACATGTTTCACCTTTCTCCATCAAAATCCAAATTCCGATGGGACTTAAAATCTTAAAATCCAACGTCGTATATATACCGTATCACTTGACAAGAATCCATTCAGCAGATTCAGCGTACGCAGAGAGAGAGAATCGATTTCCAGGTACTATAACTTAATGAAATCAACGAGAACTTTACTGATTCAACAACGTCAAAACTTGAGAGGGAGTAAATTCTCCAGCAAAATTGATCTATGTAGTGTTTTTGTATTGTTGCAGGCGATCGTGTTTTTTGTTCTACCATATATATAGTTCTGAGTTTAGTTCGAATCTCTCTGATGGGAAGTAGCAGTTCGAAACGCTCGAGCAGGAGAAACAGTCAGAGGCATTCTCAAAACTACACGCTCGTACAGAATCCTCACCAAAACTACACGCCACAACCTTCTTCTGCGCCTTCACGGCCACAGAGGAATCAAGGCAACAAGTATACACAGATCGGAGATGACTACCGTTCCATTTACGAGGTCAATTCCAATCACTATAATTTTGACCATATAAGAAGAGGTTCTTGAGAGTTTTTGTTTTTTTGTTGATCTGTTTCTTGATATGTCTTGTTATTATTATAGGTTACGGCTGCTCTCTCGAAAGCCGGGTTGGAGTCATCGAATCTGATTGTTGGTATAGATGTCACAAAGAGCAACGAGTGGACAGGTGACAAAATTGGATTTTTTTTTTTTTCTATTTATGTAAGCGAATTAGTATTTTGAATTTGTAAGGTTTCAAGTAAATGTGGCTGACTTGGTGGTGGGTTTGATTGATTTCAGGAGCGAGATCATTCAACAACAAAAGCTTACATTACATCGGACCAACTCCTAACCCGTACGAGCAAGCGATTTCTATCATCGGAAAGACTTTATCCTCTTTTGATGAAGATAACTTGATCCCTTGTTATGGTTTTGGAGATGGTAATGTCTGCATAGAGAGAGACTTGTTATTAGTCTTTTTTTTTCTTTTTCTTTGTAGACCAGAGAACTAATATGGTTTTGTTGTGTTTTGTATGTTTGATTCTTTGCAGCTACAACGCATGATCAGGATGTCTTCAGTTTCTACCCGGATGATACGTTCTGTAACGGGTTTGAAGAAGTACTTGCACGCTACAGAGAGATCGTTCCTCGGCTCTGTCTTGCAGGTTGAGATTAAGAAGCTCTTTTTACTTCTTCTTCTTATGCTTATGGTTGTTTGTTTCTTCTGTTACCTGATAATCTTTGGTTGTTTCTGTCACAGGGCCGACTTCTTTTGCACCCATTATCGAAAGGGCCATGACGATTGTGGAAGAAAGCGGAGGGCAGTACCATGTTCTTCTCATCGTTGCTGATGGACAAGTAAATAAAAAGATTCTTGTTTTCGTTACAATTATTATCCCACATTTATCACCTTGAGGTTAATATAATTACACTATTATGTTTGTAAAGGTGACAAGAAGTGTTGATACAGAGCACGGTGGCCTCAGTTCACAAGAACGTAAGACCATTGATGCTATTGTTAGAGCAAGGTACGTAAAAATGTTTCTTGCTTAGGCTCAGTCAAAACTAGATGGTAATAATTAATGACCTCTTGTGATCTAACAACTAATTTCCGGTGCAAAAAAATCGCAGTCGATATCCATTATCGATAGTTCTTGTTGGTGTTGGAGATGGTCCTTGGGATACAATGAGACAGTTTGATGACAACATCCCCGCTCGTGCCTTTGACAATTTCCAGGTAATGCCCCACTGAAAACAATGCCATCACCTTTGTCTCTCAGTACAACCTAACATCTTTTCTTTTCTTTTTCTTGAATCCAACAGTTTGTGAATTTCACGGAGATTATGTGGAAGAACATTGATCCTGGAAGAAAAGAAGCAGAATTCGCACTTTCAGCCTTGATGGAGATCCCGTCTCAGTATAAGGCCACCCTTGAGCTCGGCTTACTTGGGTAAATTTCTAAACTTTTGATCGGAAGTATCACTATAACCTCTGCATCTAACAAAAAGTGTTATTGTTTTCATTTCAAATATGCAGACGAAGAACGGGAAATTGTCCAAACAAGATTGCTCGTCCACCACCAGTAAGTGGTCTTAATCGGTTTCTAACCAACAGCTCGAAAAGTTCCTGGTCAAGCAGTGTTGCCAGTGCACCGCATTTGCCAACTGGCAGTAACGAGAGCGAGGTTTGTATATACATTTCTTTAATCATAAAGAAACCATGCATTAATCCAATCACTTAACCATCTTTTTTCCACATCAATTTCAGGTTTGCCCAATCTGTATGGTTAATACAAAGAACATGGCATTCAACTGTGGACATCAGACTTGCCATGGATGTGGACAAGACATTCAAACCTGTCCCATTTGCCGCTGCTCTATTGGAGTTCGTATCAAGCTCTACTAAGAATATGATGATTCTATTTCAACAGATCATCGACCACAAGGTGAACGAAACCCGTTTTTTTTTTTTTCTAAGAGCTACACAACCATTGTTTCTACCTCCAAGGAAAATAAGATTTTAGTGGGTTTTCCATTTATTCTTTCTGTACATAAATTTATTTATTTTTCTCGCATTCTCACTGTTTCGGATTAAATGGAGAGAGTGCAGCAACAGATTATTCTTTCTTTATAGCTTTTTTACATAAACAATAGATTGTCATATGTCCATTGTCTCGCATCAACAGATTATTCTTTCTTTATAACTTTTTTACATAAACAATAGATTGTCAAATATTCTTTCTTTATAGCTTTTTTACATAAACAATAGATTGTCATATGTCCATTGTTGAACTAAAGGCAGTGGACATAAAGTCCACACCAAAGTTTCTCAATCAACATTTTATACTGAAATCAAGCCAAACCGTAACTCACTCAAAGTTGAATGTTTTTACTTACATATATAATACTAAAAACACATTCAATTGTACGACAACTATATATGAATAACTTTAGCTTAAGAAGCGAAAGGAACCAATTTTTTTCATACCTTACCACTCGCGGGGCTGGAGGGTAACATGCATACCGTTCTTCATGTACAAAGTGGTGGTGAGCTTAGGAACAATAGCCTGTCCTTCAACGACTTTGACTGAATACCTCATCAAGATTGCAGCAGCCACCATTTTCATCTGAGTATACGCAAACTTCTTCCCAACGCACAGCCTCGGACCTGCATTGAACACGACGTACTTGAACTGATCTCCACTCACAATTCTTCCTTCTTTGATCCATCTCTCTGGTTTGAAATCTTCACAATCTTTTCCCCAAATGGATTCTATTCTCCCCATCGAGAAGACCGAGTAGTAAATCCTAGCGCCTTTCTTCACCCTCGTCCCGTCGGGCAACACGTCGTCTTCTAAAGCTTGTTTCATCTCCATTGGCACCGAAGGGTAAAGCCTTAGCGACTCTGTCAAAGCAGCTTGCAGATACACCATTTCCTTAAGCTCCTCTCCCTGTAACAAGTCACACGTTTCTTGCGTTCTAAGTTTCGCACGGATCTCTCTGAGTTCGCTTAGGATTCTCCTCTCGACTTGGGGATGTTTCTGAACAAGCCAGAAAAACCACACGAGGGCCACCGATGTGGTGTCTCGACCCGCGATGATGAAACTTGTGCAGAACTCTCTGAAGTACTTGTCAGAAAAGTAGTTCCCTCTTGTGGTAACTTCTTCTTTCTCGTACTCTCTCTGCATGAGGCGTGACAAGAGATCCGAAAAATCGTTCAAGTTCCGGAGTTTCCTCATCTTATTCCTCCTCTCTCTCACTGTCTAATTCGCAAACGCGTGAACGATTCTGATCGCTTTCTTCAGCTTTCTCTCATACCCAATCCCTAAAAACCTCATTGGCTTCCACACAAAAGGAGGCATCAGAAACCTAGCAAGTGTGTACTCCGTGGCTTCCTCAAAAGCCTTAGCGAAAGGAATCTCCGGTAAGTCAATCTCTAACGATCCCGGATCAACCCCAAAGGCAGAGATACAGATGTTGTCGAATGTGAAACGCAGGAGCACATCTTGTAGATCAAAGACTCTCTCCGAAGTAGCCAGCTTCTCCATCAGCTTCACCAGCTTCTGATCCACCAAATCCCTCATCGTAGTAAACGTGTGTTCCAAGAAACGAGAAGAGTGCATCTCAGTTTTAGCCACACGTCTCTCTTCCTTCCATAGTTCATCATCAGCGTTAAAGATCCCATCTTCAAGAAGATCACGAAACCTCTCTCTATAAAACTCGCCCTTGGGGTAGTTTTTGAAATTGGTTTTGAGAATGTGTTCGATGTTTACAGGATTTGCGGTCATGATACCGTATAACCCACCGAACCAAACTCCTCTGTAATGAAACGTCCCACCGGCTCTGACCAAGCCTTTGGTGCACCAACCAAACAAATCGTCTTTATTTAGGACTAACATCGGTGTGATCCCCAACACTGGCCACATAACTGGCCCGCCTTTGCTCACTAACTTCTCGCGCAAGTAACTAAGAAGAAACAGCCCTAATAGGGCTAAAGCCATGTCCGAGAACTTTAAATGAGTGTATACCCATTCTACCGCAGAAATCAACATGTTCATCTCCATCAGCTAAGATTTTTTTGGGAAGAAAAAGACAAAGGATGAATTGAAAATGTAGAGTTAGGATGGCAAGGGCATTAAATAACGGAGTTATGTGATATTACTTTTATTAAATGACCACACCAACTTCATTAGACCTTAATAAACTGTATTACTTCCTCTGTTCCTTAAATAAGGTATTTTTGAGTTTTTCACATTTATTAAGAAAATTTTACAAAAGATTTTTCTAACTTTGTTTTATTAATTGTTACTTAAGATATTCTTTAAATATTATAAGGACAAATTAAGTAAAAATTGACAATAACTACACCTAGAAAATTGAAAACTGCTTTCTTTTTGAAACAAAATTTTTTTCTAAAACTACCTTTTTTTAGGAACAGAGGGAGTATTAACTATAAGTCTCTATACTCTGTATATCGCTTTTCTAAATAAGGAATCCTAGTCATAATAGTGGGGTTACTGATTATATAGCTTATCACAAAAATGTTAACCAAGTAACAAAAACCTCTTGTGTTTCACAGAAATGTACACTTTTTTTTTTTAACTCAGAAATGTACACTTTGGCTGATTATTTAAATTATGATGCTTCACAACAAACGCATTTTTTTTTATAGATTAATCAAAAATGTGTCACACATCCGCAATTAAATAAGGTAGGTACATTAGTACTAGTACGAAAAAATCTTCTGATTCTGAACTTTTTTGGCCTGGCATTCTTAGTTCTGTTCTCTCATAGATCAATTCGAACTCGGGATAATTGGTCTTAATTATCTTAAATTCAATCAACTCGGATCCAAAGGCTCACTGTTCCTCCATAATTACATCCTGATCACATGATGTTTCATACTATATGAAACATTATTTTTATTTTTGTTAAAACGTATATTAGAGCTGAAATCTATCTGCCAAGCTCTAACGCCCAACCACTTAAAGCGTATGGTAAATTAGGGGTAGTTTATTCTCAGCAAAAGTTTCATTAATGATGTAACTTTGGACGCAAACGGAAAAATGGATTCAATTTTGTAGGTTTACGAAGGAAAAAAAGGCATTAATTTATGGTCCCCATTCTTTACCTCTTGTGATTCTTATGTGCCTGTAAGAAGATATAACTTTTTGGGGGGGGGAAATTATTTTAACTGAGTATAGATCCACCTTAATCGAGTAGATGATTTCTGTAGTGGTCACTCTTCTTTTCTATATAGTTGTTTTTTTCCCTTTGAATTTCAATTAACTCAACAAAGATGCAACTTTCTGTTTTCATTAGAGAATCTTGGTCCAAAATCTTGAATATGAATTCTTTAGCTTTCTGCAAGTCTCCACTACTTTTATATAAGTGTGTTTTTCTGCTTAGTGCATTTTGAAGACCCAAAACACATTGATCTTTCATTTTTTCTCTCTCTCTCTCTCTTTCCGTCTTGTATTTCGGTTAAATTTGAATGATTTTCCTTAAATGGTAAAAATTGAGTTATTTATGGTGTCGCATTTTCCAGCGAATTGGTAAATCTAACTAGGCATAGACATTCGGATATTCGAGTCGGTTCTGGATCTATCGGGTAGAGTGATTTAATACCCATATAAGAACCGATGGAATTTCGATTCGGTTTCGGTTCGGTTCTTATTGGTTCCGGTTCGGTTCGGATCTCAAATCTGAGAACTATTTAAAACCCGAAAAAATTCGGTTCTTAGAGCATGTTCAATGCAAGAACTCCTTATGAGGTTCTTACATAATATTTAATTATAAAATTTATGTTAAGAAACTTTTGTTAAGACAATTTTGTTTCTTCTGTTTCAATGGTAGAACCCAATAGGGTTTTTTTAAAAAAAATTATTAATTTTTTTAATTGTAAGTAGAGTTTGTTAATCAAATTAGCTCCTGGAGAGACTATGTTAAAATTGGGATCAAAGACATCGATTCCATAAACAACTCGGTAAAGACCAGGAAGAGTGAAAGCTGTGTGACTCGTATTGCCCAACATTGTTCTTGCTGTGAGAAAATCAAAACAGTTTCTGTTGGCATCAAACAACAATTCCAGAGGACAAGAGCATGCAGCTAAATATCGTATGACATGCTTACCTTCCCGCAATCTCTTAGTATGTGCTGGTGATGATGAAATCAGCATTATTTATGGCAATTAGATCTGCAGTGAACTGACTTGCGAAATGATACTTATCTTCATGGTTTCTCCAGTAAATGTCAGACTCGGGGTACTTGGTTTTCTCTAAAGCATGAGCAATATTACACTGCATCTCAGATGGTAAAGGAGAGATCAGAACAAAAGTTTACAAGTCTTTTATGAACAAAACTGAATTTGATATTACAGAGAAGTGTTGCATAAAAAAACCATCAACCTGTATGACGCCTAGCTTACAAGCTAACAAAGATGCCACGAGATTTCCATCACTGTAGTTGCCAATGATGAGATTTGGTACACCCTGCAACTCCGCAGAAATTTCGTTTGATGCATCCTAGTCACATAGAAGTAAAGTGTAATTCAATAAAAACTTAGAGACAATACCTGTGTCCTAGCATTACTAGTCCATCTCCTCCGTCTTTCAAGCTCAGCTTCATCAATGCCATACAACGCAGGATCTTTAGCTGCAACCGTAATCGCTTTTTCCAGCTCATCTACCTTCCTATCAGTAAGGACAGCTTCAACAGCCATGAAAGGACTCTAATCTGAACGGTTCACTCACTTATTCTATTGGATTTTTAATCATGTGGATAAGGATATCTGAGACTGACAATACATTAGCAGAAAACAAGGGCCTACTCACTCTACAAAATCAGCTAGCGTTTAGAATTTCAGCATCCTATTCAACAGTTAATACAAAATACAGATTCCATTGAAGAGATTGATTACCTGCCACTCAATGCTTCCACAATTAGCAAGAAGCTCCTTCATCACATGCAAAATCACAAAACAACAAATATGAATCAAGAGAAGAAGGAGCAGTGAATCATATAAAGAGTCTGACTAATTCATGAACATTCTTATGGCCCATAATCATCGTAACATTGATAAATGGTTAAATACAAACCCTTTATCTGTCTTCTCACCAATACTCCCTGCAATTTAATGGAAAAGCAAAAATCAATTGGTTTGTTTCAGCTCACAAACCGAAAGAGAAAATTACACTTAATCAGTGGATAATGGACTGAGGTGAAGATGAACAAGTGATTTCGATTACCGGAAAGATATCGATCGACCGGGAAAAGAAGAACGGCGACGGATCGAACGACAACGGAATCGAAATTTAAGCTGCCGATTAACCCATTTATGCGGCGATTTCTGCAAAACCACGAAGAAAATCACCAGGACGTGGTCGTGGAGGAAGACGAAGCTCGCCGGAGAAGACGACGATTCCAATGTCGACTTCGACGCCGCAGCAGCAGCACCACCGGAAGAAGAAGACAGCAATCGAAGGAGAGAGAAATCGAAGAAGAAGTCTGACACGTGGCACTTAAGAATCGATCCTTAATTAAGAAATTTAAGGATCGATTCTTAGTTTATCTTTTTATTTTCATTTAAATTAAATCCTAAATATACTAAGAACTGCTTTAGAGACCGCGTTGTGCATGGTCTTATTCGGTTTCGGTTCGGATCGGATTTTTTTACCCGGTTATATCTGAAATAGTAAAAAAAATATTCATATACCCGAAATGTAACTGCATATCCGGAAAAAAAATCAAATTAAAAATTATATTTTTTAAAAACAGTAAATTTTCATCAACTTGTAAACTGATTTTCGGATCAAATATACATCAGAATCAGTAACGGAAAGAAGATCTGAATAGCTGACTGCGAGATCTTCGAAACCGTATGCAGATCGACTTCTGGATCCCTCTGGTTCGTCGGAAAATCGAATCACAAAACCCTCACTTAATAACTAAAAAAAAAAAATCGGATACCCGATCGGTTTCGGGTAGGAACCGGAACCGAACCGATATCCACGGTTCTGAAATTCAGAATCCGTTAAATAAAAAGGCTAATAACCGAATCCGATCCGAACCGGTTATTTCGGATCGGTTCCCGTTCGGGTTTTCGAATTCGGTTTTTTTGTCCAGTCTTAAATCTAACAGTCGGGTGAATAGTTGAAATGACCTAATGGTCATGTGAAAATCCAAATTGAACTCGACGGTCGATAATTGAATATATAGCTGATATATGTTTGAATATTAAAGTTGATATATATTTGAGTAACACCCGTGAGGAAAATATCTATTGTTGAGATTAACTAAGATATTAGATAGATTAATGTGAATCGAAGAAATGACTTTCGAAAAGATTACAAAATATCTCTGAAAATATCAGAGACCAGAGAGTGATTTACTTTTTCTTTTTCTTACTTTAACTTTCCTTTGAATTTCAATTAGCTTGTCCTTTTAAATATAGCATGTCTGATTCGAATGGGTTGATGTTATTAGTAAGCGATTTTAAATATCTGCCCATAAACTTCAGATGTTTAAAGTTCGAATGTATATGTTAATCTTTTCGTTTTTTAATTATTTAGAACTTGACTGGTTTACACTCAATAAAAACAGAAATAAGTGTGAAAATTTGAAAAAAAAAACAGAAAATTGAAAAAAAAAAAAACATAAGCAGTATTGGACAGTTTTTGCGACTGATATCTATAACGGCTTAAAATGGATGTATTTACAGAAATGTTTTGAATGGTTGGCAGCAAATGGGATAACAACTAATTTTTTAATTTAAAAAAACCAAAATTACAGACACGACATATTATATAATATAATTGTACAGAAAATTCCTTACAACTACAAGTAGAACTACATTGGAAATATGCCGTGGATTTATGTCATATGGTCCATCAATCGCTTTCATCCGAGATGCTAAGGGATTAATTTCTTACCAATCATCTTTCTTACGAATTAGTGTTGAGGTTTTTTTTTTAAATTGATATATCCCAAGTTTTGTAGACAAAGTGGCATTATGAGCTAAGCCAAGTGGGTTTTCTCTGTATTGGTTGGACCAACTTATTTTGTCATTATAATTTCGGTCATTTGCTTTGTTTTCACAATAGTAACGGTCTATATTTCTTATAAATTATTTTTAACTATCGAATGCGTGAAGATCAAGAGAAAACCATAAAGTATTTACAACAATTCTTCCTGTGTTGAAGAAATGCCTACAGATTCTTGAAATTTTTCACTTCATCAGACATGAGTACGTAGAAGGGTTGGAGGAGAGAAGAAGCGGCGGCTCTATCAACGAACGACGGACAACCTTCATGAACAAGATAAAGAAAGAACAGATAAGAAAACTCCTAGCCAACTTTGCTTACAATTTACGAAATTAATTCAAAATCAATTATTAATTAGTATGTGTAAGTGATACATTCGAACATGGTCGGTTTTTTCAAAACGATTTTAGAAAAATAGTTTTGAATAATTATATTAAGTGGGCTCCTATTTTTTCTCCTATAAATTAGCACATCAAATATATGTGTAGTAGAATATATGAACATGGCTTACATATTGTCTGAGACATTAACTCCTGGAAATTATTATTTAATTAATTATACTGTCAGCGGGTTATATGAATATTATGTGCATTAGCATTAGATATTCCATTAGATATAGTTTAATCTTTTGCTAAACGTATTTTTTTATTGGATTATATATTCCTACTTGCTGACAGTCAACGCTCATATTAAAACTTAAAAAAGGCATGCAGATATTATTGGGAGAATTATATACACCTAATTGTGCTTAAATGTAGTGTGAAAACGTAGAGAACAAACTTGAAAGTTATAAGTTAATTAATAAATTAATTTAAATAAAAAAATAAAAAACAAAAAAAAAAAATAAAAATAAAAAAATAAAAAGAAAAAAAAAAAAAAAAAAAAAAAAAAAAAAAAAAAACAAAAAAAAAAAAAAAATAAAAAAAAAAAAAAATATATTAAAAAATTAAAAAAAAAAAAAAAAAAAAAAAAAATATATGTTTAGATATACGCTTGCATAATTGTCATCTTCTACTTAACTTATCTGCCATAATATACACACATATGAATCCATATCTCTGAGATGATGAGATCTTTAGGGATCCATGAACAGATGAACTTCAACATTTATATTCGAACTTAGCCAATCCTCAAGTTTTCGGCATAAGGTCGCAATCAGAATGCAATCATCTCCACTAACCATAGAAGAAACCAAAGTTTGGGCCACCCGATTGTAAGATTAATTTCTATTCGTGAATAGAAAAAGGAGTATTATATCATCATGAGAAAGGATTTTTTTTCTAATGAGACGAGCTCAAGTTGGCCAAGTTGCATGTCTACTTTTCATTCTCACGGTCGGGTACACGTAGCAAGGTATGTGTCAAGTTTGTCCACTTTTGTTACACACAAGATGGGTCTTCTCATTCCATTTCTTTCTAAAATGTGTGATGTATAGTCTATGTATTTGTCTGAATTGTACATCTCAATAATAGACAGATAGTAAAATTAATATACTACGGTTAATTAGACAAATTTTAAATAATTCATATAGATGTATGTGTCAACAAAAAAATCATATAGATGCAAGGGATTAGATGTTAAATTACAAAGTAAAACATCTTCTTATGGATATTTTATATCTATTTTAATGCATTATATATACATATATATTGTAAGTCCTTAGAAAAAAAAATTATAAGATATATAGTCGACACCATATGATTTGCATTATGTTAAGACCTATGAATTGCTCGCTTTGGAGAGGCGTCTAGCTGCAATGAGATACGGGTTTTTCTATGCAGAAAGGGGGATATACATTGTTGAAATTTAAGTGTTTGTATTGAGTTTTATGAGGATGTGTTCCCTTACTCGTATACGAAATAGGAATCAGTTACATTTGTTTTATGAGTGACCTCAGATATGTTTGAAGAAGATGCCGATCGAGGACTATGAAAAGATTAAAAGTCAACCTTCAGATGCTCGTAAAAAATTATGTCGAAGCTCTTAGTGATGGGGTGGTGGCTGTATCTTTACCTACAACATAATTTTGTTTTTCATCGAGTGAAGCTGAGTTGGACATACTGTATGTAAGTTCTCATCATTAAGCAATACGTACACAAAAACTTTGGTAGGTACGTATTTTACAGAATAATAAATACAAGTGTCATATATCTTTTTCAAAATTTTAATCAAAAATTATATGTAGCTTTTCCTTTAGATCTATACTGCAAAGTCCCCAAAACTATGGATCATATTTTAATATGCCACCAATAGTGAGGAATACTATGAAAAAAAAAAAACTTTGTTGCAGACTATTACTATCTACTATCATTACAAGATTGTAAAAGATGGTTTGGTTGAAAAATATCAGTCTTGTATAGCCAACTTAGTTGTAACGGCGACGTCCTAGGCTCCGACTCGAGCATTATTGATTGGTTGCCAACAAATAAATGTATATATATTTTTTCTCGTAATAAGTCAGCAACATGTTACATACGAATCAAAACTGTACTTGTTTGACCAAAAATAGTAAATAAAATGTACTCATGCAATTTCTCTAAAACTATTTACAAGTTGCATTTTATGTGATCCATCTTTGTCCTTTTATTTATAAGTCGCCCTTGTTTTCTTTGTCGGCTTTTCCAAGTATCTTTCTTTAATATTTTCCAAGTATTTTTTCTTCCTTTGGAAATGAAATTGGTACTTTCTTGTTTTGTGCTTTAAAAATTTATAATTCCATTTCTGTGGTCAAACCTATGAAAGAGAAATGTTTTTTTTTAAACATTCAAAAGAGAAATGTTTTTTTTTTTTTTAACTTTTTTGGTTCTGGTTGCTGTGCAAAAGAGAAATGTTTCACTGTCAAACATTGTAGTTTTATTCTCAATGAATGGATTACAGTCTGTATAAGTGACAGTTTATTCAATAATTCCACTATTAAATCATTAGTATTAATACTGTTAAAAAGAAATAAAAAAGCATTAGGCTTAATTAGTACCTTTCGACTGGAAGATCCCATTTTGATTAAGTTAATGGTTAAAACCAATGTAATTCATCAACTGTATCTAGAATCCTTTTTATAGAATTAATTGAGTTTTGTGTAAAAGCTAAGAAGTCATCCATCCTCAAAGCAAAAGGACTATACAAATTCAAAATCTGATCGACGAAATACTGTACTGATAAACCAATGAACTTTTAGTTAGATCTTGTTTTTCGCCGGGTCGGAGTCGGAGTCTTGTGTCGCCGGCAAAGTCTTTCATGTTTCTGGAGATCGCTTCTCTTCTGGGTCGATTTATCTCGTTCTCGCTTCTCCGAGTTCGGTGATATACGGGTTTTCGTTTCGCTCCTTACCTTTACCTCCCTATCCGTTCGGGATCTCGTCTTTTCTTTGGTGCTTCTAACTAAGTGTATTTGGTTTCTGCCGTTCGTCGTCTCCGCCGCTTCCAGAAGTTTTAGTGTTTCTCTCTTGCCGGGTTATGACGCCACGAAATTTCGAGTTGAAAGGTATTTGTGCAGTTTTTATAAGGAGGTCTCTATTATCGTTGTTGGTCTTGGCCATCTTCGGTTTTTTACTTTTGAAGGATCTGTTGCTCGTCGAAGACTTTGGTTGGTTGGTATAAGTTTTTTATTCGGTTTGAATCGAGCCTGTTTCTTCCTCTTTTCTAAATTAGTTTCTTTGGTGGTCTTTTTTAAGTTTCGGTTAGTAGTTCTTCTTTGTATTGTTTTATGTTTCCTCTATTACTTTTTGTCGGATTATTTCCGGGTGTTCATGTTTTGTCTCCGGATTTTTCTATCGGGCTCTGTAAAAATGAATGGATTAATTTCATCTGTGGGAAAAAAAAAAAAAACCAATGAACTTTTAGTATACATGTCCATCGTATTTTTAAGATTTTGATCATACGTGTCACATACTCATATTTTCCTTCGAGATATATATATATATATATTTTTGAACTTAGATAATAACACAATAATTAATAACGTTAATCCAAATTATTAGGCTATATGTTATAGTCTGGTTAGTTTCTTTAATATAAAAATAATAATAATAGTATGCTCTGTCTTCTCGACCTCTCACCTGAACGAACACTAGAGATGAAACAACGAATAAAACACCTTTTGTCTTGATAAATCTCAGTTTGGTATTAAAAAATGCATCTAATGATCTTTTTTATTACTATAAAGTTAGCACAGCTATAATATCTTATCCACTCTCACGGGCCTTTTGACTTTATGTTTAGGCGTTAACCCAAATAATATTTGTCTTGAAAATCTCACTTTGGTTCATGAACTTTTGCATGCGAATATTATAATGATCTTATTTATTTCTTACATCTATACAGTCCAAACATAATTTATAAATTATAAGTATAGTTTTCCGACAACCAATCAAAAACCTATAATAAGGAATCTAATACAGAATATAGGCATAAATCTATCAAACATCACCGCCATAGATTTCCCCAGGTCTCAATGTGACTGACACAGGCAGCATCTTCATTTATACTCCTGAAGAACATGTGCAGGTGTAACCACTTGTCCAATTTTTCTAATCCGTTTTATCTAACCATTAATAATGACCTTATTATTCTTATAACATTATTAACAACCTTATTTTATTTTTTACCTTATATGTACACAAATATATATAACACTCTTCTGGTATTGCAATAATTTATCGTTTCGTAAGTGACGGTTAAAAAACGCCAAATTGCTGTATGCCAAACAAATAATAATCAAAAAAACAAAAACAAAAAAATTCATAAAACGAGATCTTTGTAAAGCGAATTATCCGGTTTGGTGACGGAGACCTTCCAACACTTAACCTCTCCGTCAAGACTTCCACTAACGATTGAAACGACACCGTCTAAATCCGAATCTATAACCGCAGCTAGCGACTTAACCGGCTTCGTGTGACCGGAAAGCACCTCCAAGCAGCTGTAACAGCCATCGATTCCACGACGCCAAATCCTGACTGTCCGATCGGCAGATCCACTTAGGAGCAAATCAGAGACGTTGAACAAGCTAAGTATTGCTTTGTCGTGTCCCCTTAAAGCACCTCTCACGGCCATGTAATTGGAGGTGTCTTCTCTCTCCCAAACCAAAATTGACCGGTCACACGAACCAGAGAACAAGACCGATCCGTCGTCGTTTAATGCAAGAGCGTTCACCGCAGATTTGTGCTTTTCCAAAGTCGCGACTAACTTGTGGCGTTTCGAATCGGCGGGTTTCGCCCAAACCCGGATACGCCTGTCCGCGGATCCAGTGTAAACGATGCCGTTAGAAGAGACGGCGACGGCGTTAACGGCGTCATCGTGGGCTTTGATTGATTCCTTGCAACGAAGATCGGAAGCTCTCCATATCTTCAAGGTCTTGTCCCAAGAGACGGAGTAAATGAATCCGTTATTAACAGCGAGAGCAGTAACGGCGTCAGCGTGTTCGATCCAGAGACGCTTTTTGTGACGGCGTACTTGAACGTAGTTTTTGGGGAGAGCGAAACGTCGCAAACGGTCGTTCAATGTGGGAAGCGTCGTTAGCTGTTTGTAACCGCTTTTCGCCGTTAGTTTCCAAACTCCGATTTTCCCGTCCTGATGAGCAGTGAAGATTTTCTCGCCGGAGAAACCCACGGATTTGACGGTTCCTGAGAAAGGATCCTTGCCGTTGAAAGTGTCGAGATGAGCACACATGGCGCGATCGTAGATACTGACTTCGTGTCCGGAGACGGCGAAGAGATAACCTCCGTTGACGGCGAGACAAGTGACGGGGAGACTACGCTCGCGGAGTTTGAACGAGGAGGTAACGGAGTGAGAGACGGTGACGGCGGCGAGAGTGTCGGAGGGGATTTTCTGAAGGGAGGGAACGGAAGGAAATGTTTGCAGAGAAAGGCTGCTCTGGAGACTGCTAGAGCCGGTGATTTCGCTCAATGACGATGACGTGGCGCTATCGCCGGAATCTAAATGGATCGGAGATTTTGGTATTCGTCTTCTCCGGGAAGAATCTTGTGAATCGAATAGCCATGAGATAACCCTCATGCTCGTCAAGTTTCTTCTCTTTCTCTTAAAGCGTATCCGTTGGTGAGAGATGTCAGATGTTAGCTTTGTGTGTGTGTGTGGGTGAAGACGATGAGGAGATATGTAGAACATGTAAAAATATTTATAGAAACGCGTCGTGCAGAGAGATTTCGCCACGTGGCAGGTAAGTACAGGGTGTTGTGTTTTCGAAATGGGTCAATTAATTGAGTATTAATTTTCTGTGTGTCTTTAAACTCTAAAACTAAAAAGATGGTACAATTGTACGTCGAGACAACCGAGGGTATTATGGTAATTTTAAGAGAAAATAGTCAAATATCCCCATGGTGTGTGTTTGTGGGGTAAAAAACAAAGAACTCGAAATCAATCAGAGTAATGGGAAAAAGAAGGACAAATTGGGGTTTTGCGTTATACAGCATTGAGGAGGTTGGAAGATAGCGCAAGGGTCAAGAAGAAAGTAGGACCCAAATTAAATTAAGAGCCAATTCTAATTTCGAATTAGAGCTAATGTAGACGCACTTTTTTGTGTGTGTTGAATAATTGTGATCAACAGTAGTATATAAATGAGTGTGAGTGCACAAGTGGGAACTTGGACCAAACACGAAAATGATTAAGAGATTTGGTCACATCGTTGCCGGAAAGTTTGCTAATTAAAGGGAGACAAAAATGAATGGGGTCAATGTCAGAACCGAGCCACATTGAATAGCCGTAACCAAATGGATAAATTATTAAATTTTCATAGGAAAGGTCTGTCTTTATCAGGAGTGGACTAGGAAGGAGCCATGAGAGGAAATTGCCAGCCAGGAATAGTAAAAGTTTAGTAGGAACTAGGAAGGCTCTTGCGTCTTTCTCATATGTTTCCATCTTCGAAGAACCTAGGATTTAAATTGTGATATAAGTTTGGCTATTACACGAGTTACACTTTTCCCCATATGGTCTATCATTTCATACTAACATTTGACTACGCCAACAAGAGTCGTTGATGCTGACATCAAAGAGGAAACAATGAAGGTGTATGATCTTGGGCAAATGATGTTAGGTACTTTGAATGCTAGGACTCTTTTTTTTTTTTTTTTTTAAACTGCAATACTTTTTATGGGTTTTTTTTGTTGGAGATTCTAGAAATCGAGCATATTTGAGATCAAACATCGTTTGAGTTATATATCCTCTTCCGTTGGGACGATATTAGAAAACGATTGGTTGACGAATTACAACAGCCATTCCATATGAGTTGGATCATCATTCTGCACAAATCAAACCAGAACCCAAAATTAAGACGAGATGTTTATAAAATTATAGTAAACATGCAGGACCACAAGAATAAGATGAGTAAAAGAGATGAATGGAATGGTGGTTGTTGAATGTGTTTTTAAAAAAACTTAATGATAGTTTAACTTTAACTTCTTGTTTATATTTCTACTATGATTTCAATATGCACTTACAATATAGTAATTGGGTTAAAACCAGAGCTATCAATAGCAAATTACTCATGCAAAATGATTAGACGACAAAGAGATTGATGAATCTCGATGACCTATATAAGTCTATAACCACACCTACAATTACAAAGTTACTTTAGTTGATCTTGTTTAATTATAATTTATCTATCTTCAGGTTTAGTTTTTTTTTTTTTTTAATTAACTGTGGAAGTTCTGAGCCTTATTCACGTAATTTTCTCCAGTACCCGGAGTTAGCCCTTTCTATATTCCTATTTAAAGAATATACTTCCGTCCCAAAGGGGGTTTGAACCCGGGGTACAAAGAAACCAACCCCCTTGCATTACCACTAGGCCACCACCTCTTTGGTATCTTCAGGTTTAGTTGAAGTGAAATGGTAATTATTTATTTGTTTATTTAACTTAAAACGAGATACTCCTTCTGTCCCATTTTAAGTGATTTTTTAGCCAAAAGCACAAAGATTAAAAAAACTACTTTTTAAAAAAAATTGTCATTTAATAAAAAATTAAAAACATTAAAAATAATAAAAAGTTAGCAAACTCTTCAACTTTTTCAACCAAAATCTTTTTAGTTAATGTATTAGATTAAAATAAATTAAAATTTTGCATAAATAAGTGAGAAAAATCATTTGGGACAAAATAAAAATCTTTGAAAATCACTTATAATGGACAGTGAGAATATATAATATCATAGAAGAACAACACTAAGAAATTAAATATCTTGCCATACGTTTCCTCTCTAGTTGTCAAATTCGAAGAGCACTCCTATGTTTTTCGGTCTTTTTGGCTCTTTTATTTTAAATTACATATTTTATTTTAAAACATCATCATTACCTGGATATTATAATTGGCACCTTTGTACATGCTCATTTCGAAAGCTTATCTTTTAGATCGTTGAAAAGAGATTTTGCGAATATCTCCTATATATATAATTTGAGAAATATTTTTATAAACTAATCTTATTTTTTGAAATATTTAAAGTGTTGCCATTTTGTTGATGTGTCATCACTAGAATCATTCTTAGTAAACATACAAAAATAGACTTATATTACTAGATTAATTACATGTTATGCTACTCACATTAATTTGGTTAGACAATATTTTTTAGGGAAAATTGAAATAAAAAGACATTTTTACTATAGGTTTGGAAAACTATACATTTGGCTCAAAACATTGAAGAACTATACCTTAGATTAATGTTAATCCTAATTTGCCCTTAATAATTCAATAGAAAATTCAATTAAAATATATATAAATAATAATTTAGTTTTGTATTAATTGACAAACTTCTAATTTATATAGAAATTTTCAAATAATGATTTTTCTCATTAATAATAACAAACTTCTAATTCATATAAAAAATTTAGATAAAAGTTTATTTTTATTTCTCCCATTCTTCTACTTCTAATATTATGATAAGACTAATGGCTTTGTTTGATATTTTATAAAAATTTATTTTTATCGATTTATTTAAATTTTTTATAATTTACAAAAACAACATATACAATTAGTATATACTCCAATAGATCAAACTATACATCTAACATTATAATCTATCTTCTCAAAACAAAACTAAAAAATATCCTAAAAATTATTTATTTTATTTTGATTATCCACTACTAAGTTCTTTTAAGTCAAAATATATAATATATAGAATTATGTTTTGTAGTATTTTTTCATTAACAAGGCTTATTTGAAAGTGAAAAATAAATTAAAAAATGAAAATATATAATAAAAATATGTTCATCAAGAAAAAAAAAAAATTTGATATTGGTTTTAAGCTAAACATTTATTTTGCAATATGTTTTGCAAAAATATATAATAAAAATATCTTTTTCCATTTATAACTTTTAGAGATTTTGATGAGATTTTTATTTTCATTTATGATACACAAAATTTTAATTTTTGTAGAATGCATATTCTAAACTTTTTAGAACATGTACAAAGTATACATATTCTAAACTTCGTAGAACACACTTGAAGTTTAGAATACGTATTCTAAACTTTGTAGAACATGTACAAAATGAAGAATATGTATTCTAAACTTCGTAGAACATGTACAAAGTGTAGAATACGTATTCTAAACTTCAAAAAACAGATTAAAGTTTAGAAGACGTATTCTAAAATTTATAGAACAGAACAAAAATATTTATTTTTAATGTTTTTTTGAAAAACTAAAGGTTAGGAATTTTTTACTATGGTGTTTTTGAGTTTTCTATATTTTTTTGTTCTTAAAATATTTTTTTTTAAATATTTTAGTTAATTGGTTAAGGCTAATTCAGTCAAAATATGGACAAAAGATTAAAAGGTATAATTTCACAAACTCATAGTGAAAGTGTCCTTTTATTTCAATTTCTCCTTTTTTATATAATTTATTTATACATAATTGAGCATTTAATTTATGAGATATTATCTTTCTTTATATTTCTTACCAAAAATATATCATACTAATTATTTTTTTAAATACTAGATTTCTCTCTAATTTTTGTTTAAACTTAGTTTGTAAGAAAATAAATCATCACAACATTCATATAGTAAAAAAAATATATATATTTTTTTGAATATGTGTTATAATTCGAAATTTTTAAAAATGAATATAAATTACTCAAATGATTAATAAATATGAGTATGTTTCAAAAGTTTTATATTAGAAATGAGAATGTGTAGATGGTTCAAAAATTATTATAAAAAAACATAAATGATAAAAAAAAATTGTAAAAATAAAAAGCTTGATTTAATAGACATTCATATTTATAAATATTTTGTTTGTTTAATATGGTTTGTTAATAGAACCATATAAATTAACCAAATAATATAAATATTTAAATTTGATAACAAGTTTAAAATATTATATCAAAAAATCAAAAAATTAAATTATATTATTCACATATATATAAAATAGATTAAGTCAGTTTTACTTTACATAATTTTAAAATCAACTTTGATAAAATTATTTATAGATTTCTCATCCTGCGCATGGCGCATGTTATCAGGTAGTTAATGAATATCCGGATGGTTAGTAATTGTGGGACTTTCTCTATCAAGCATGATAGATGACATGAGAGTAGATGGTTGATACTTGAAACTTGATAGGAATACATCAAATACGTCGTTTTTTTTATAAACAAGACTAAAGGGATCCTAAAGAGGGCAAAGAGATTGAGAAAAGAAAAAGAAAAGAGCTTTTTGTAGAGTTAGGACCGTATGCACTACGCGTACGGCTCTTTCTTCACTCGTTGATGGGTCCCTCACTGAGCTTCTTAAGTGGAATATCCCCAAACCCAACCAAGAAACTGGTGTGTGACCACACCTTTTAAATTCCTTAATGTAATTTTTTTTTTTGGTGAAGAGAGAGATTTGTGGAACTAGTACTTGTTTAGTACTACATTTATTTATAAAATTGGCGTTTGAACGAATGACCACGTATTTGCTTGCATTTTACCTACCAAAAACTTGGTGTTTTTTTTTTTTATAACTATTTATTATATAATATTTTTCGATAAGCAACATTTACTAGAAGAAAGCACAAAACAATAGCAATTTTCTAAAAGTAATTAATTTTGAATTATGCAAAATAAAACAACAATTTTAAATCTCATATAAATTTTTATAAATATGTACAATATTTTAGAATGTTTTTATCCGCTTTCACCATTCAAACATATTTTGAACTGCTTAATTCGTTCGATTTGTTCTGTCTAATACGCTTGATCCACGTGATCCACTTGATTTATAACGCCTGATCCGCTTTCTCCATTCAAAGTCCTAGAATCTGCCGTCATATAAAGATTATTGACAAATGGAAACAAATAAAGTTCGTTGTTTCAGAACTCTATTTTAAAGTTGTCATCACCAATTTCAAACATGTTGCAAAATAGCGACCGGAAAATTTATCATCAAATGATGGAATTGTGATAACTGCTTAAAATTCGATGGAAAACTTCATCGCCGTCATTCGTAAAAGTTTTTCTACATAAAAATATTTATGATTTATACGAAGACTTCTTAGAGCACCTCCAATGGGAGGTTCTACTCTTGGTTTCTAAAGAATAAAAAAAATTAAAAATTAATAGAGAGGGAAGAGAGATTTTTAGAACCACTTCTAAACAAATCCTATGATATGATTGGTTTAATTTAAGAGAGAAGTTTTAAATCAAATTTTATGAATAAAATATTAGTTTTTTTTACAGGAATAAAATATTAGTTAGATACCTTATAAATTTACCATTGAAGGTGGTCTTAATGTTCATATGTTTAGGAAATTTTCATAAATATAGGTCAATCTAAACTTTAGTGAAACTTTGTTGTATATATATGGAAAAAAACGAAAAACGAATACATATTTTTAGAAATGTTCCTTTGTTTTAGCCTTAATAGGGTTTAAAAAAAAGCTATGCACAATATGTATTTCTAGTTAATAGAATCACATAATTTATATATATATATATTTTTTTTTTTGGTATGAATGTTAAGAAACACATAATTTATATGTTTTTCACAGTCCCGTATTGTATGAAACAAAAAAATATAAGCATTTCAAATGGAATTGTATTCAATGGTTAAAATTCTACATAACTAATATGCGTTCGAAAACGTGAAAATTTAGTATACTATTGAATCAGTAATTTTGTATTTTATCATTGCTAATGGAAAGTTTCATTTTTCTTTTTTCAGTTTTATTACAAATACAACGTCTCTCATAACAACAGAGAAACAAAACACAACAAGATCATCACAAATCATCCATACATATAGATATTCTTCTTCCAAAAGAACCTTCTCATAATAATAAATACACCTCAGAAAAACAAGAAAGAACCGGCGATGGATGTAACACCAACGACAACAGCAGAAACACCAAGAGCGGCCGCACCGCTGTCAGCAGGATCGGCAGAGCCTGAAGGTCCATTGCTACCGTAAGAGGAGTCACTTCCTAAAGGACCGGCTACTGCCACGTCACCATCACCAGGAGAAGCAGCTGCATCGTCGCCGGTGGTTCCAATTTGGTCATCGGTGATTGGAGCTTCGACGACCTCAGTTTTGGAGGCAGCGGGAGCTTTGGAGGGCGACGCTGAAGGAGACGGAGAGGAGGCGGCTGCGGCGAGGCCGAGGACGGCCAAGAACACGAGGCCAAAGACTACGACAGCGTTTTGGCGACCCATTCTTCTCTCTCTCTCGTTCCTACGTAGCTCTTGTTTTAATTTATTTTAGGGTTTGAGGTTTAGAGATTGTGATGATTGGGGGAGGAGATGGGTTTGATTATATATATATAGTTTGTCTTGTGTGATTGAAACAAAATAAAATAGAAAACGTTTGAACGACGATAGAGGATTACCGTTCAATCCAATGTAGATCGACTGGATTGCCTAAAAATGGATTTGCTAAGATATATATATTTTGAATGGTAACATGCACATGAATTGATTGTATATAGGAAACCATTCCATCAATTTTTCTTGTTTTTCAATCGCTGAGGAACAAAATAAAACGAAAGTATACAATTTAGGTTTTACATTCACTAAAGGAACCTAATAAAACGAATGAATATAACTGTTTTCTAAACCGATGAGCTGATTTCTTCACCGGTTTGTGTTCTCTTCAGGACGTGAGTATTGGCAACAATCCGTTAGTTGGCACCTTGAGAAATCCCTTGGATGAGAGACTCAAATGAGTCTCACTTACGAAGAAGAAATGTCCCCTTCAAGCAAACGCCTCCTTCGTTCGCAACTGGAAGATTTTACAGCAGAGGAATATTAAGGATATATTCTACTATACTATACCTTACTCCCTCTGTTTCATAATAAGTGTCATTTGGATAAAATGTATCTGGATGTATTAAACTCAAAATGCATCCAGATACATCCAGTTACATTGCAGATACATTTTGTCCAAATGACATTTATTATGAAATGGAGGGAGTAGTAAATAGCAAATTGTACATATCATGTGTACTGAAATAGCAAATTTCAGTGGCTCTTGCCATTCTTCTCATTTGTCGGAAAAAAGGAAACAAATCCTAATGGGAAAAATAAAATGGAAAACAGAGAAGAAACCAAATAATTAGAATACAAAGAATGTTAAATTTCTTCTTCTCTTTCTCACTTAGGAAAAAAGAAATGTTCCCCTTCAAGGGAACGCCTCTTCGTTTTGTACATATCATGTGTATTTCTTTTTCTCCGTAGGACTCTTTGTGTATAAATACAAGACCATATAAAAGGCCATGATTAAATACAAGGACTTTTGATATACAGGAAGATGATCATGTCGAGAGTTTTGCTCTGTTTGCTCTGTTTCATCGCCTTGGTGTACGGGCAACCGAGTCCGGGTCCGAGTACGAGTCCTGATCTGGCGACCATGATTGCTCTGAGAGACTCCCTGACGTCGGCAAAGCTCAACTGGTCCGACCCGGATCCTTGCGTCTGGACAGGTTTAGGATGCGACACAAGTACCCATCGGGTCACCCGGATCGAAATCGGGAACAAAGAAATCACAGGAACGCTACCTCCCGATCTCAAAAACCTCACGTCTTTGTCTGTTTTCGAGGTCATGGGTAACGATTTAACCGGGAAGATCCCGAGCCTCGCTGGGTTGAGATCGTTGGAGAGGGTTTATGTCAACGACAACGGGTTCACTTCCATCGGTGCGGATTTCTTCACCGGTCTGTGTTCTCTCCAGTATGTGAATCTTGGCAACAACCCGTTGCGTCCCTGGGGAATCCCTTTTAGTCTAACGGACGCCGCGACTTCTCTACAAGTTTTTTCTGCCGTCAACTGCAGTCTCTCCGGGAAAATTCCGGAACGTTTCCTCTGGTGGTTCCCTATTCTGACGGCTCTGGAATTGTCTGATAATTCGCTCATTGGTGAACTTCCGAGGGGCTTCTCTGGATCACCTGTTCAAATCCTGAAGCTCGACGGTCAAAAGCTCAGTGGGTCAATCTCGGTTCTGCAGACCATGACTGGTTTGACGGAGGTATTTCTGCAGGGAAACGGGTTCTCGGGTCCCTTACCGGACCTTTCTGGTCTGGCCTCGCTGAAAGTTTTCAATGTCAGCGAAAACCGGCTTACTGGTGTTGTACCCTACTCTTTTACCCAGTTGCCATCTCTTTCTGATGTTGCCTTGGGCAATAATTTTCTTCAAGGACCAACCCCAAAGTTCAGAACTGCAAAGGCTGAGACAGGGCCCAACAGTTTCTGCTTGGATACTCCAGGTGCTCCTTGTGATCCCCGTGTTGACGCTCTGCTTTCAATCGCTGAATCATTTGGTTACCCGGTGAGATTTGCGGAGAGCTGGAAAGGAAATGATCCTTGTGATAGCAACCTCAAGTGGGTAGGGATTCTTTGTTCCGGACCTAATATCGTACGTATTAACTTCAGTAACATGGGACTCAACGGCACTATCTCTTCAGACTTTGCAATTCTTAAATCTCTTCAGGTCATCAATCTCTCACATAACACTCTTAGCGGTTTGCTTCCACAACAGCTCACTCAGCTGACCGATTTGACAACTCTAGATGTTTCGTATAATCATCAGTTGTACGGTATGGTATCGAGTTTTAGGCCAAATGTTGTAAACAGGACCGGGGATCCTTACTTAGGAACCGATGCCTCTATACCGGTTCCTGGTTCGTCTTCCCGGAATAATGCTGGAAAAAGTTGGGGTTCTGTTATTGGAGGTTTGGTTGGTCCTATTCTTATTGGATTTGCTATTGGTTCGCATCTTATTTGGATTTACTATTGTCTTTTTGTTCAAGAAAAAGAAGAAACACCTTAAGAATAAGATGCATCCTCAACAACATTCTGGTGACAAAGATGCACTCAGGATTACAATAGGGAATTAATATACGTGTTGGTGGAAGTGAAAGTTGATTTTGCACGTCCTAAATATTTAGATCATTTAAGTTTTGGCAATGCCACATTTAGGTTCGGTACTGTCATTGACTACAGAATTCAGTTTTATTATTTATTGATGTATCATCTGACAATAACTATTATTTTTATTTTATCAACTTATTATTTCTTGCAATGATGCATTCGATTTGGGTTAGTTGCTATAAAGAGACTTTGTGTTGATTCTGCCTAATTTTTACATAACCATATTGCATCAAACTGCTGCTAGTGACAAAGCAAGGCACGTACTTGTCGACCAAGACGGTCTTTGGACGAAAGGTCACTCTAACTGCAAGTGCTCTAGTCTTGCTCTATGTAATCTTATGAGTAAACGAGTCATTTAAGTGTATTGTTCTAGCTTGATGTATTGGCTTTCAAAATAAATATCGTTTATAAGAAAAATACTCCCTCTGATTCTTAAAGAAATTTGTTTTGAGTTTTTCACAAATATTAAAAAAGTTTTTAAAAAAACTTTTCTAACTTTGTTTTATTAGTTATTACTTTAGTTTTCTTTAAATTATAAGAGTATATTAAGTAAAAATAACAATAACTACATCTAGAAAATTGAAAACATCTTTCTTTTTAAACAATTCTTTTTTCTAAAACAAACTTCTTTAAGAAAGAGAGAGAGTATAACTTCTTGGTGTTATATAAAGCTTACAAAAACTATATCATGATGTAAGAGTAAAACGAGCAGAAATTTCCTTCTTACAACAAAGTACAACACTGTGAGAGATTCGCACAAAGTTATACCAATTTCCTCGAGACTACATAATTCACTCGCATCGATCAATCTCTCTCCATGTGAATGTTTTAGTAACACTGTAGCAACTGAATCAAAAGCTTGTTCATGTTTCTTCTTCTTCTTGCCTTTAATTTTCTGGCGAAGAGAACAAACTCTACTCGCTTGAAAATTCAAACCTTTTGGATAAAACCATTGCTGCTAAAATTAAGCACAAAGTTGATCATCCTAAGGATACAATGAATGAAGCTGAACTTTACTACCCAAGAACACATAAGGAGATCATAATCAAGATATTATCAAGATAATAATCATATATGATAAAGCTTAATTTATTTGGCTTCTCAACCTGAACAAGTTATGGTTTCTATTTTTTTTTTTTTTTCACAGAACCAGACTCTCAGAAAACATGATCCTCAAGAGAACTAAGTAACGCATGTGTGAGAGTTTTAGCTCCGGCAAGTTCACATATAGATTCATCAGTAGGAAATAGGCTCAAAACCCATTGTCAAAACTACAACTTTATATTTTCTAAATCATATAATTTTTGTTTGTGAGTATCCAAGAAAACCTTCAACGCAACTCAAATAGAGGATTTCATCGATTTCCGGGTCGGGTTTTGAAAAGAGAAGACCTCTTTGTGGGTGTTCGGATCGAAGGAAGACGCTTTTTTTGCTGAGGCTGAAAGTTTATAAGATGTGAGAATATGTTGGATATTTGAACTTTGAAGTTGCATGATAGTAAAAATACCCGCCATGAACAACATTCATATTGTATCATAGATGTTTCTATATTCAAATGGGCTTTAAGCTGTAAGCCCAAATATTTTGTCAGGCCCTTGAATCAGCTTCATTGTACGATTCTGCCATCTACAGCGAGTTAGGGTTTTACACTACCATTTTCGCTCTTCTTCTCGTTTTTTCCCCATTTCAACCTTTTTTTCTCTTAGTGCAGTGAGAGAAAACCCAAGATCTGTACTTCGATCGGATCGAGGAAAGCTAAGGCTCTAGAATGGCGCTGGCGTTCGATGAGTACGGGCGTCCGTTCATTATACTGAGGGAGCAGGATCAAAAGACTCGTCTTCGAGGCATCGATGCTCAGAAAGCCAATATTGCAGCTGGTAAAGCGGTGGCTCGGATCCTTCGCTCCTCTCTCGGACCCAAGGGAATGGACAAGATGCTTCAGGGACCTGACGGAGACGTCACCATCAGTTCGTTCCTCCTTTTGTTTATTTCATATCTGCTTTCGGATTTTAATTTCATTCGTGTCTACTTGAGTAGGGTTTACTATGTCGATTTAGCAGTTTGATTGAATGGATCCATCTAGCTTTTTCGCTGTATGGTTTTTGAAAATGGATTCGCTATGTCTGCGAGCTTAGCTAAGCAGCTCAAGTAGTTTCTTCTGCAGCTTAGTTACTAATTAATTCCTCATTTGGTAGCGTTGAACAAAAATAATGCTGCAATTGTCACGTTCTGTAAACTTTGTCTTACGAATCATTTTCAAACGAAGCTCATTTTTTTCATGGAAATTTTTCAAATTGGTCAAACCCCTAACAACATTTGCTACTGTGTGGAGCCGCTTTTCTCACTTTCCGGATATGAAAAACATGGTTTCTTTTAACAACCGATGCTATTTTGTGAAGTCCTTTTTCATTCTTGCCTTACAATGTCTATTGAAACTGAGCTCATTTCACTTAGCAGTTTTTCAAGATGCGTAAATTGACAACAGTTGCTTCACCCTGAATAGTCGCATCTTTTTCTGTGAAACATAATTTGTTTTCTTTTTTTTTTTGCTATTTGGTTTGTAACTTTTCCATTTTTTTGTGTTTTCCAGCAAACGATGGTGCAACTATCTTGGAGCAAATGGATGTTGACAACCAGATTGCAAAACTTATGGTTGAGCTGTCACGGAGTCAGGATTATGAGATTGGTGACGGCACAACAGGTGTGGTTGTAATGGCTGGTGCACTTCTTGAGCAAGCTGAACGTCAATTAGATAGGGGAATTCATCCTATCCGTATCGCTGAAGGATATGAGATGGCATCTAGAGTGGCAGTTGAGCATTTGGAGCGTATAGCTCAAAAGTTTGAATTCGATGTTAATAATTTCGAGCCACTCGTTCAAACATGCATGACTACTCTATCTTCAAAGATGTAATATTCCTTTTAATATTTGATTTACCTTTCCATAGTTGCTGCATATTTATATGGTTTGTAGAATATTGTCCTAACCTTTTGTTTTTTTTGGTCATTGTTACAGTGTGAATCGATGCAAGCGCAGCTTAGCTGAGATTGCTGTAAAAGCAGTTCTTGCTGTTGCTGATTTAGAGAGGAGGGATGTTAACTTAGATCTGATCAAAGTAGAGGGCAAAGTCGGGGGAAAGCTGGAGGACACTGAGCTTATATATGGAATATTGGTTGATAAAGACATGAGTCATCCACAAATGCCAAAGCAAATTGAAGATGCTCACATTGCCATTTTGACTTGCCCCTTTGAGCCACCGAAGCCGAAAACTAAGCATAAGGTGGACATTGACACAGTGGAGAAGTTTGAGACATTGCGCAAGCAAGAGCAGCAATATTTTGATGAGATGGTTAAAAAGTGCAAGGTAGGTTTTTAATTTTTTTCCTTTTTTTCTTTGTCATTTAGATGTTGAATGAACTACTGGAGATTGTTGGCTTTTGAAAATGGAGATTAGTTACCGCAATGCATTTTAGGATATGGTTTCTGCATGATCCTTATACTTTAAACTTGCAGGATGTTGGAGCTACACTGGTTATTTGCCAATGGGGATTCGATGATGAGGCAAACCATCTATTGATGCACAGGAATTTGCCTGCTGTCAGATGGGTCGGGGGTGTTGAATTAGAGCTTATCGCAATAGCCACAGGTATGACATTTCTCCAAGCATCTAATGCTAATCATTTAATCAGTTATGTTGAGCTGATAGGATATTTGTCTCTATGTAGGCGGCAGAATTGTTCCAAGATTCCAGGAATTGACCCCAGAGAAGTTAGGGAAGGTACTATTTACTTTCAGTAGGTGGCGCCAGTAAAATGAGTGGAATACTAAATATGTTTTAATCAGACCATTGAGTCCCCACAATTCTTCATGTGTTTAGGCTGGCATAGTTCGTGAAAAATCATTTGGCACAACAAAAGAACGAATGCTGTATATTGAGCACTGTGCGAACTCAAGAGCTGTCACTGTTTTCATCCGTGGAGGTACACATAGCCTTTTCTTTAATATTTGTCAACAACACGGGCTTTTTAATAGCTGATGAGATATAAAATTTGATGTTTAATATGCTTCAGAGTATGTGGTGGACAAAGATATTGTAGAACTGATTGATTAACAATTCCTTTTGTTTGTGGTCAAGATTAATAGTTTGTTATGGGATGTGGTTTAGGTAACAAAATGATGATAGAAGAAACGAAGCGTAGTATGCACGATGCTCTGTGTGTGGCAAGGAATCTCATCCGCAACAAGTCCATTGTATATGGAGGTGGAGCAGCTGAAATCGCATGCTCACTTGCGGTTGATGCAGCTGCTGATAAATACCCTGGCGTTGAGCAGGTAAAGAGATGATATTTTCTCTTCTCTTTGAGTGTCCGAAGTGAAATCATTTATTTAACAAATCTTAACGCTGAAGACATATTACTTATAAATACTTCCGTCTTTGCAGTATGCAATAAGGGCATTTGCAGAAGCTTTGGACTCTGTCCCTATGGCTCTTGCAGAGAACAGTGGATTACAGCCCATTGAGACACTCTCTGCGGTTAAATCTCAGCAAATTAAGGTAAGTGACTTCGTTATCTATTTTGCCATTGATTTGTTTGTTCGGTGACTGAACAAAAACTTGGCATTTGTGGAACAGGAGAATATTCCTTTCTATGGGATAGATTGCAACGACGTGGGAACAAACGATATGAGGGAGCAAAATGTGTTTGAAACATTGATCGGGAAGCAGCAGCAGATTTTGCTTGCCACTCAAGTCGTTAAGATGATTCTAAAGATCGACGATGTCATCTCTAATGCTGAATACTGATGATGTGCTGCTGCAACCTTTGTACTACTACCCTTCGGCCTTTTTGTTTTGTTTTGTTTGCTTTCTATTAGCTTTTGAATTCAACAAGATGTTCCTCTCTTGCAAGCTTTTATTTTAATAACATCTTCAATCTCTTTTGTGTTCCTGATTTTGATTTTATCCCACTTTGTGTTTTTTCGACACTGAACCAAAGAGCATTCAGAAATCAGAAAGATCAGTTTTAAACTATTTATCGAGTTTGCAGAGAAAACCTTCCATTATGATACGGTGTGTTGCCTTCGATCCATCACCAAATTTACAGATAAGAAGACTACATGCATACAAGTCTCGTAGTTTATAGTAAACTATTACTCAACTATTTCTCGTATTACGTCTTTCTGCTTATACATGAACCAAGCTTCCATGACTTAAAAAAATCCTTATGGCCATTTCCTATGGTCTTTTTTGCCCAAATTCTAAACCTTAATGTTCCCAAAACTTCGAACTTTGTTGCAGAGGGGCTAAGGTCGAGTACCGAGATTCCTTTTCTTGTTTATTCAAATCGAAATTCATCTTTCTTTGTTTGGCTTCGCCTTTAGTGTTTTTAGCTCTTTTATTTTTCATGAGAATGGTGTTGTTCTGTATCATGGCCAACTCCGAATTTCCCATTCGTAGTCTCATCCTTTTGAATGGATGGCTTCCTCCCATTCACAGCGACAGTGCCATCAGTTGTTTCTTGCACTGCAGAAAGTTCGGTTTTTTCATTATCTCCTTCAGCGACATCAACTGAATCAGATTTTCCCTCCTGTTCCTGTCCGCTGTCTGTATTTTGATTTGATAGAGCTGCTTCAGCTTTCCGCCTCTCCTCTTCTTTTTCTTGACGTCTCTTTGCTTCTTGCTCTTTGAGAAGCCTAAACCTGGGAATTAGATCGATGTGTTAATACAACAAATAGCTTCTGGTAACGGATGAGACGTTTCAGGAAATTTCCGTCACCTTTCACCAGGCTTGGGCCCTTCTGAGATCCCTTTCTCACCACCCTTCTCTCTTGGTATTTTCAGTTCTGAAACAGGCTTTTGAACTAGCGGTTCTAAACTAGACTTCTCAACTTTTTGATTTTTGTCTTCCTTCGTGACCAAATTAGTCAACTTCTCCACCGGATTTTTGGCACAACCATATTTTTGAAGCCATACTTGCTGTGCTGTGCTCAAAATGTTGTTGGTCAACCTACAAAAAAGCATTCTTCAAACTGAGAAGAAAAGCAAGTAGAAAGCTGAACCCCCACGAAAATACGCAAAACCAGCTGCTGCTGCTCACCAATAAAGACTTAAACCAGAAGGAAC
Source organism: Alliaria petiolata (assembly GCA_020283515.1). Lineage (NCBI taxonomy): Eukaryota > Viridiplantae > Streptophyta > Magnoliopsida > Brassicales > Brassicaceae > Alliaria > Alliaria petiolata. The sequence goes on along the minus strand of JAHZTW010000002.1, from coordinate 70,970,389 downwards.
TGATAGTGCAAAATAGCCAATCATCAGCGGAAGAAGCTTTGTCACCGCTTGTGAGCTCTTCATGGCTGGATCATTACTCTGAGAAAAGACATGATGATAATAAAAATAGTACACCATAAATTTCTATGTTGCATAAATGAGTCGGTTAATTTAAGTTAGCTGAATCAACTTAGGGGACATGCACCAAATTACGTATATTCATAACCAGCTTATTTTTCACGCTAGAGGTAATTACTAACTATCACATATGCCAGAAGATGCTATACCTGCGACTGCGAGGACTGCATAATCTGAATGGAGAGGTACTGAGAGAAGATGAGCAATAGAGGTAAGACAAGATATGCTAATGAGTCTGACCATCCGAGAGGTGGGTGTCCTTCCTGAGACATAAAATGGAAATTTGTAGACATCAGCAATGAGGCCCAGACACCTCTCGACTCAGGTCCTCTTTAATCAGTTTTATATGCTTGAGTAATTAAAGTGAATAAGAGTCAACAAGAACTAGCTATCTAGTCTAGATTCCATTTCAAAATGGATCCACACTACTTAATATTGAGGTTTAAGATTGATACTTACAATGAAAGGGAACAGCCATGAGATTCCACTGCCACTTTGTCTTGCAGCAACAGTTGTTGGACCAGCAAGAGAAGGAATCCAGAAAAATCCTTCCGTTAAGAGCCCCTTAAAGTTAAAAACGAGCATCCAACAACTTGTCAGGAAAAAAGAAAAAAACTCTAGGCGCTTACAGAAACAAAAGGATATAGTGTTTTTTCCAGGTACCTCATCTGCAACATTTGAGAGGGCTCTATATAGCCCAATCCAGACTGGTATTGTGGCTAGTGTGGGGAGGCAGCCTAACCGATAAATAAAAAATTAGCTTAACCACACGCTGGAAGAAATTAAGAAAGAAATCTCTTTCTTGACCTGACTGCTATGTTCTCTAATGAAAATCTGAAGCAGCAAACCGTACCTGCAAGGGGATTGATTCCAGCAAGTTTATACAATCTGGCAGTTTCAAGCTGAATTCTCTCCTGCAAAGATAAACAAAAAAAAAATTAGGAAGCTCTTTGTTTTGACAAGAGGGCTACATTCATAGAAAGTAAAGCTACGATCTTTGGTATACATATACTTATTAGAATCACTCCACAATGGTGAAACAAGTAGCTACACAGTTGTTCCTTAAATACATGATTTAATGATTGATGCAACTATGACTTTAGTATGGGCAGCAGGAAATGCTTTTCTTTTGTACAACAGAAAGGAAAAAAGAAATGGTTTTTACCTGATCACCAGCATACCGTTCCTGAATGGCCTTTATTTGAGGCTGCAAAGATTTCATAGCCATGGCAGATTCGACCTGTAGAGAAATAAACCACCATTTCAATAAAAAGGCGACGATAGTTGAATGAAATATTGGCTTTAGCAGTTTATATCAACATAGTGAAAACCTGCTTTTTGGTCAATGGGAACGTAGCTGCCTTAACAAGCACGGTGAGTAGAATGATAGCAAAACCATAGGAATAAGGTACATGTAAAGTCGATAACCCATCTTTCAAAACCTGCGATTCCAAATCCAACCAAACTCAATTACACAGGTAACATAAAATTCATTCCCCCTTTTAAAAAAGAAAAAGACAGAATTTTTAAACCTTGAGAACAGTTTCCATGTAATTTGCGATGCCAGAGAACCAATCACTGTTCTGGTTTGTGGTGGTAGTGCCAGCGACTGGTTCAAAAGTGTCCGAGGACGAAACGGCGGCATCGGCGATCGTGTAGAGAAGATTCTCGGCATGTTCCTTGATCAAATCGAGAGAAAAGCCTGGGTCCGGGAACGAACCTGGTCTGAACCCGAATTGAGCAACTAGAGTCCGACGACACGACGATGGTCTGTGGCTAAAACGGCAAGGGTGGAAATGGAGGACTCTGCCTGTGGAGAAAGACGAGAGGAGAAGGTTCGTCGGCTTTAGGGATATCGAAGAGGCCATCTCCACCGAGAAGAAGGTAGGCGAGTTTAGGGTTTTGGTTCAGAAGAAATCGGGATTTTGGATTTTGGATTTTGGCAGTATTGTTCTTGCTTCGCGTCTCAGTGCGCGAGACCGACCAGAAGTGGAGCAAACTAAACTTTTGTTTTCTGAATTTCCCGATTTGTTGTAAAAAATTCCATTTTAAAACTCAATTGGAAAAAATAATTCAATCTCATTATTTTCGTTGCTAAAGGCCCAATAGAGGCCTATTTATAGTAGGCCCAATTGCTTTTAGTTTTTATTTATTTTTCCGAATCTTCCTTTTCTTTTTTATTTTTCTTTCGACCTTCCCCTCGTCCCTTTCCTTTCGTCTCTCAATATCGCCTCCCCGTGGATTTGTTTCTCCGCCGTCTCTCTCAGCTTTCCGGTACATCTCAAAGCAATTTCGTTTAAATCAACTTATTTATGGTCTGTTGTATCTAATTAGGAATTATCCAACTCTGGAATTACTTATGGTTTTATGATCTAGATATGAGTATTAGTGAAAGAATTTCAATTCTTTATTGCTCTGGTGCTTTCTCAGTTTTTGCTACTATCATGAATTTTTATGCTGGAAATATATTTGCATCGATTCTTTATTGTGCTGAGTAGCGCTTTCTCAACACCTGTGAATGATGCTTTCTCAATAACATAATTGACATTTAACTCTTTAACTTTGCAAAGAATGCTCACTCATGTGCTACAAAAGGTGTTTTCCTGCGTCGGAATCTAAATTTTACTTGTCTTGTCTTGTCTTCTCTGGATTGTAACAGGGACCTTTAGTTAAGTGAACTGATGATTTACACTGCAATCGACAATTTCTACCTACCAGACGAGCAGATAAAGAGCTCACCTTCCAGGAAAGATGGGATAGATGAAACAACCGAAATCACACTTAGAATCTATGGATGTGATCTCATCCAGGAAGGTGGAATTTTGCTCAGACTGTATCCTTTTCTTGGTCTCAATATTTTGCAAAGCTCAAATGCCACCATTACATTGCTGTTATTTTCTTAACCTTTATCGTTAGACCCCAGGCAGTTATGGCTACTGGTCAGGTTCTTTTCCACCGATTCTATTGCAAGAAGTCTCTTGCCAAATTTGATGTAAAGGTACTTGTGCTGTTTTCTTTCTTCTATCTCTGTGTCTTGAGGCCTTTAAACTTTGGAATACCAGTTAGTTTTTCAGTATGAAAGTTCTTTTAGTAGTCTACTCCTGCTTGTTACCATAATGATTTTCGAGTTTACCTTTTACAGATTGTTGCTGCGAGCTGTGTCTGGCTTGCATCAAAATTGGAAGAAAACCCTAAAAAAGCGAGGCAGGTCATCCTTGTATTCCACAGGATGGAGTGCCGCAGGGAGAACTTACCCATAGATCATCTGGATTTGTATTCCAAGGTTAGTATGCCTACTGCACCACTACGTCTAAAAGTATGTGACCAATTGCATATTTGTCATATTGAATGTATTTTTATGTTTATCTGTGTCGTGTAGGCAAAAAGTTTAGGCATCGCTATCTCTTTTATATCTTTTTTCTTACTCATTGGAACAGCTTTCTTTGAAAGTGCTATTTGTCCATCATTTCTGTATCTCATCCTATTCCCACTTGTTGATTTTCTGCAGAAGCTCTCTGAGTTGAAAGTTGATTTAAGCAGAACTGAGAGACATATACTGAAAGAGATGGGTTTTGTTTGTCATGTTGAACATCCTCACAAGTTCATATCCAACTACCTTGCCACACTTGAAACACCTCCAGAACTGAGGCAAGAAGCTTGGAACTTGGCAAACGATAGGTAACTTTAAATTTATATGATTATTCGATAGTTAGCTGTACATCGTTCTGTAAATAGGTTATAGAGCTGATATTTCAGCTGAAGCTTGGCATAACAATATCTGATCATTCCTTTATGATTTTGTTCTTATTTGATCTCACGTGATATGTCTATATATGCAGTCTGCGCACAACCCTTTGTGTAAGGTTCAGAAGTGAGGTTGTGGCTTGTGGGGTTGTGTATGCTGCTGCCCGTAGGTTCCAAGTACCTCTCCCAGAGAATCCACCCTGGTGGAAAGCATTTGATGCAGATAAATCTAGTATTGACGAAGTGTGTAGAGTTCTTGCTCATCTATACAGTCTTCCAAAGGCTCAGTATATCTCCGTTTGCAAGGATGGGAAGCCATTTACATTTTCCAGCAGATCCGGGAATTCTCAAGCTCAATCATCTACAAAGGTGAGATATTCTAGGTTTTGTAATTTTTTTGCGAAAGAACGAGATTACTGTCCATATCATGTTGAGCTCATTTCTTACTAGAGCAAACGGTAGCTATTGCCAGATTACATGCTGTGTAGGGTTGAAGCAGAGCCGTTCTATCTTTTATCTTGTCGGTTCAAATCCTAGTGCATTTTCTTTTGGTTTGTTTAATCAGAGTTTGGTTTGAAGTACTTTGCCACTATGTTACACAGGATGTTTTACCGGCGGCAGTTGGCGATGCTGTTGATACCAAGTGTACTCCCGGATCAGCGAATAACGAGTCTAAGGATGGAATGATTACTACGCCTCATGAAAAGGCTACGGATTCGAAGAAGAGCGATACTGAGTCAAACAGTCAGCTAACTGTAGGAGACTTAAGGGAGGAAAAAAGTAAAGTAGGAGAGAGGGAAAGAGAGAGTGATAGAGAGAAGGAACGAGGTAGAGAGAGGGACAGGGTTAGGTCTCACAGAGACAGAGGCAGAGATTCTGACAAGGAGAGTAGTGATAGGGACAGAGACAAACTGAAAGATAGAAGTCATCATCGGTCAAGAGATAGGCTGATGGATTCAGGTGGGCCGTCAGATAAATCAAGACATCACTCTTCTCGGGATCGTGACTATCGCGAATCGTCGCACTCATCCAAAGACCGTCGTAGGCACCATTGAGTCAAAATCTTCTTTGGGACAAACCCTTTTAACTCTACTTGATGTTGCATTTTGTATCGTGTTAGGGTCAACAACACCCATATGTCACTCTTTGTACTGAATTTAGCATTCTGTGAAGAATCACATACCTAAGATCACGTTAGTCAACATTTAAATACAAAATCAAATGCAGACATAAATGAGGTGGTCTGTTTTGTGGGTAAAGTACCAATCAGAACAGAACTGAAATTCATCAATTCGACGAATCCAAGAAACGCAGACATATCTCGAGGCTTGGCCAGTTTTTAAAAATTTATGAAACTTGTGCAACTGATTAATCTGAAATATTGAAGTCTGCCAAAAAACTGGCCAAGCCTCAAAATATTGTTAACAATATAATTTGTTTGGTTGTAATTTGGATATAAATTATTAGATTTCTACAATTGTTGGTAGTGCGTGATTCTGCCAACAAAAGAAGAAGAAGAATCTCACGAATTATGTGAAACATATGATGGAAAGACCAAAAAATAGTAAATTACATCTAAGTAACAACCAAAAAATAGAAAGAAAACATAGATTTGGAGGGTGATGATTGAAGTGGTCCGGTCGTCATCACTTAGAACTCTTCATCTGTGTTACGCTTCCTACTTTATCTGCTATGACCGTTGGACCCATATAATGATGATGATGGGTAGCGGCGGCGAGTGGCCCTGCAACAAAATATTTATTTATTTCAATAAAAATTATACCAATGTAAAAAAAAGAATATATCAGAAATTCAAATAAAGGTAGCTATTGAGTTTGTTTAGTAAAGAGGACAGATGATAATATCCATATACTCATGAAAAAAAAAAAGAGAGGATGATATATATATACTTTCTGATTCGGGGCTGCGCTTGGGTTTGATGAAAAAATTCCAGGTGAGCCAACCACCAGTTCCAAGAACAGCAGCAAATGATGGAATTGAAATACCAAGAGGTAAACCTAAGTTGCTGCTTTTCTCCCCTGAAGAATCTTCATACACATATTTTCACAAATTAGACTTGATCGAAGAGTTTACATACTTTTTTACGAATAAGAATAAAAATAAGTACCGGATTTGCCTCCACCACCATCGGAGCCTGAGCTGCCACCACCACCGCCAGTGCTAGGGGTGCCACCACCACCGCCAGTGCCAGGACTGCCTCCACCGCCGGTGCCCGTTGAACTCGTCCCATTTCCACCACTATTGCTAATGACATAAAGCTCGAGAGCGTTGATGAGTGGGTCCAAAGTCGAGTCTGGTGTAGCTTTAAATGTCAGATAGGGAAGCTTAGTCGTCACCACAGCCCTCAAAACAGATTGCGTCACAGCCCCGAAAGGTGGCATAATTAGACTTGGACCCACTTGCTTGTTGTCATAGTAAACATTGAAAGACCGCTTTTGGTCGGAAGCAAGGCTTAGTGGTTCGGAGAAATAAAGGACAATGTAAAATGTTACTCCGGAAAAAGGTAGGGTTATATCATAGAAAGCCATGCCCTTCCGTGACCAGCCGGTCCGAAGGACAATCTCCGGTGGTCGATTATCAGCCCATGTGGTGTTGATAGATGTGGCAGCACTTGTTAGAGTTACGGTCGAAAGTGGTGTAGGCGCCCAAATTCTATCGTAAGGATCAAATGGGGACCTGTAAATGTAAGTGTAGGAATCAACCGCTATTTTGTCACGCATATGCTTGATATTTTTTAATATTATTTTTTAAAAATCAAGAAGGTAATGACCTTGTGTTAGGCTGGTTACTAGAAAAAAAAGCTTTAAAGAAATAAATTTTATGGATTCAACCGGCCGAGTTACGGACAACTGATAATTTCTTATATTTATTTACCAATGGAACTGCTACTTTGTTGTTCGTTGACTTTGGATCTTCCTAAAGTTTCAAAAGACAAAAAAAAAACGGTTTAAAATCTTCTATGAAAAACATTGTATTTTGAAATAATCGAACATGTTCCGATTCAAAAGAAACTTCTGCTTAATATAATATTAAACATATATTGTTAATCTCCTAGATAAAATCCGATGATATTCATATATACATTGATAAGTTTACCTTACTAATTCTTGCAGCCTACCGTAGGCGGTGCGTTGCTGGAGAATGAAACCTTCTTTGGGGCCAAGATCGGTGTACATGGAGTCGTCCAACCTCCGTACTTCAATGGTAGACACAAAAGGGTTTTCGTTCAAAAACGTACGGAAAAAGCAAACACTAGTATTCCCGCTCTCAGGGATAAATATCGCCTCCGATCGAGTACCGCTGATCGATGTCGTCGTGACGACCGAATCTCGATGTTTTCCATCGTACACGACATCGAACTTGGGAGCCTTGCTCTCTCCGTCGTAGTCCCCGTAGTTGAATCTCGTCCTAACTAACACTTTCCCACCTTTATCGACCGGAATGTTGGAGAAACAGTTGGTCTCGCCCGTAGGAAAATACCGGAGCGTGGTTAGAGAATCAGCGGTTTTGATTAATGGTTTAAATGTAGACGTCAAACCGGTGGTTATAAAGGCTGTGTCTCCCACCCACGTTCTGTTGTCCGCATCAATGTGCGAGCTTGATGATCCACAGTCTATGCTTACATCTGAAACCAATCCGAACCAAACTCAAATTGAGTCAAATCCACTTACGTAGAAATCAAATAAATATTTGAGTTAGTTAACCAACCGGCTGCATTAGAAAGGATTATGATGGAAAAATTAAGGAGAAGGCAAAGAAAAGAAGCTTGAGCCATGCTTGATTCTTCCATCACCAAGAGACGAAAATGTATTTTTTTCATGGGATTATTTATACGTGCATGCTCAATGATAGTAAAAGATATTACTTTTGTAGCCCCTACATTTTACGAAAATATTTGAAAAAACCATATACTTTCCAATTGTTCAAAAACTTCCATGCTTTGGTGACGAATACGGAAAGAAATCATAACTGTGAATCCTGAATACAATATTTTATAGTCATGACATCTTTATTGGCTTTAATTTAGGGCTCCGGATGTAAACTCTTTTTCCACAGAATTTAATTTTAAAAACACACACTATGTTTCTTTTATTAACACACATTATCTATATTTGATATGATCAAAACGTGGATCGAGGTAATGTCACGAAATGTAAATTAATAAAGATGAAATAATTCGATGACAACAAATTAAAACTAATATAAGAATGTGCAAAGAGGTTCTAAATCCATTAATGGTGGACTTAGTTAGCAGACCGTTGAAGTTCGATGGGTCGTCCGTTGTTGAAGCTATAAATCATACTAAACCAACTAAACCAACTACCTTGGGAATGAGTTACATTATTTCGTACGACAGTGATGTTATAATAAAATAAATCCGTACGACAGCTTTTCGGCTAATTTTAAAACAAATAGTTGTAACTTGGAGGTAAAATATGTGAGTTAATTACAAATTAAAGCACATTTTGACTTTGTAATTACAAAATAAGGTATTTTCATCAAATTGAGTACTTTTAAGGATTATAAAGTCTAAACTACTTTTTAAATAATTTAAAGGCTTTTTATCGATTTTAAGAGATGCCGACATCTTTTCCGTCTTCTAAAACTCAATTTCGATGGTATCTTTCTTACCACTACCATCTTTTTCTGCCGCAACAATATGTTGTAACCACTGATTACCCAACTCTCTTGTTTGTATGTGAATACGATTTTGCTCTTCCCAAGACATGGGAATTCCAACGGCATCTTTTGACAACCATCGTAGGATTTGACTCAAAATCGGCATGGGACAACAATCTTCCGCAACGATTGTTCGCAACCGATCAATTCGTCAATAGGAGTCTAACCGATTACTGGCCGCACAATCACGGGCTTCGGCATAATTCCGATGAAATTGAAGAAGATGAAGTGCGTGGACGAAGGTTCGTGGATTAATAAGATGCGTTTGCGATGATGGTTACTGGTTGATGATATAGAACGAAAGCGTGTGGATTGGATAGTATGGATGTACATATACTCAAATTATCAACCTTGTTAGTATATATGTGGATGTGCGTATATGGACTCTGTTCCGTGGATGCTTAGTTTGACATGTCCAAGTTTAAATAAGAAACACAATGTTTGTACTTGTGGACCGTCACTGCAAAGGTACCCATCCTCGTAGATACCCGTACATGGCGTGCTTGGCAAAATATTGAAGTTCATTCCAGCTGCAAACATTCATGTGATGGATGGAAGATGATGGATGGACTATGATAGATGGAAGATGAAGTAAAAATTTGTTGTGTCCAATAAAACGTATATATTGTAATTCGTCCCCACGATTCCGCATACGCATTGCCATATCCATCAGATGTCATCCACGTATATGTGTCTACGCCAGGTTTCAGACATCACACAAGCACGTGCATCCACATAAGCACTATCCACAAAATAGATGGGATATGATGGATGGACGATGATGGATAGACTGTGAAGTGAAGATTTGATGTGTCCATGTGAATATGTCCACATGTACAACCATAGATCAGCTTTGTGGATCAGCCTTGTCGCACAAGAGCAAGCAACTGTGACGGAAGCTTCCGACGCCAATTTGAGCTCAGCTCATGTCTCTATTATCAAAAGGTCAATCTGATGATGTGAAGAATACACCAGATTGAAATGATGCAATGGATGGACGGTGAAGTTATATTTTTGTTTACAGGATGAGCTATGATGGATGCACAGTGATGTGAAGAATACATCCAATTGAAATGATACGATGGATGGAAGATGAAATGATATTTTTGTTTAATGGATGAGATATGATGGATGGACGATGATGGATGGGACGATAAAGTGAAGATTTGTTGCGTATCTACCTTAATTCGTCCTCGCGATTCCGCATCGCATATCCATATCCATCAGATGTCATCCCTATTACCATATCCACACCCCATCGTCCACCGCTGTAAGCTTCTAGGTCTGCAGTAATGTTTCCTTTATCTGAGGATCTTCATCCCCATTACCATTATTGATGCATATTGGAAACTCTCTATTATATGTGATATTTTGATTTTGATACTTACTTTGTTAAGCCTAGCAAATTATCTAGGTTATGTAATTGATACAACAATGAATCAGACCAAGTATTGATGCATATCGTTTTTGACAAATTTTCTATGTAAGTCTATCATCAAAGCATGAATTATGTTCATTAGCGGCAAAAATAAATGTGGATATGAAAGAAGTAGAGTTGTGGGTTGTTGAGACTATGCCCACATGAAACGTACATGTGGATACAAGTAGGTAGAATGCCATCTGTGGATGGAGAATGTCGACTTACTAGCCATGGAAGAAGAGTTCTGATGGGAATTACAAATATGTAGATAAATGGCATCAAGTGTGTGGGAATGGATATGTTGTGGTGTACTGGACGGTGTGGATGGTATACATTCTCAACATTTTGGTCATTGTTTACGAGCACACGAACCTAAGTTTGTATTATTTGATCAAGTATAAGATGAAAGCTAATGCACAATGAGCTAATTTTCTGCCGTTTTATCTTGTGAAAGGCTATGAGTATTAGCATGTATACATGAATAGGTAGCAATGGACATAAATATGTGGATGGTGAAGAAATGCGAATGAAATATAAAAAGTTCTCATAAGTTTTAGGTGTATGATATTAGTGTGTATAAATGGATATTGATTCGTGGATGGTTACTTTTCTAAAAAATGACTACAGATGCATCCATACCCAATCCGTCCACTAGAATTTATTCGACCATCCTCACAAATACTTCTACTCTATAGTCTCGTACACGAACACTCGTCCACGAATACTCATCCACGAACGCTCGTCCACTTTAATCATCTTCTTCGATTTGATAGTCGAGACATGAAACCAGATAATCATCTCCTTATCTTTTTGATTCACATGATTTCATTTTTGTATAAGTGGTTTGAATCCATCAGTAGTCGTCCAATTAATTTCATACATCTCATCCTGTACACCATTGCCACAAAATCAAGATGCGTCCACTTTGATTCATCTACCTCAATCATCTCCTACTGATACCCATATGCACTGCCATACGAGCCCACGCTTGCAGTCGCTGGATGAGCTCATATACATATCTCGGTCGTTTAATCTCGTCGTCGAATTAGTTATAGATGTCGATTTGGTTCGTAAAATTGTTTTAAATTAAATTTTAGAAAGAAAAAGGAGAAAAGAGAAAGAGAAAGAAGAGAAAATTTTCTCAGTTTTTTGGCAATTGATAAGAGAAAGAAGTGAAAAAGGAAGAGAAGAAAAAGAAGAACAAAAAGGAGAAGAAAGTGAGGAATGAGAAGAACGTGAGGAAGGAGAAAAGAAGGAGATGGACAATGAATCTTTATAAGGATAACATAAACTTTTCACTCTAAGATAGTACAAACAAAGTACCCTAATTGGGTAAAGTGCCTTTCTCTGTTATCAGTTTTGAGAAAATGCTTTATTTTGTAAATGACTCGATAACATTTCAATTTAATTTTAAAAAGTATCGGCATTAAACTGTCTAGACAAATTAAAATTTTAAAAGTCAGCCTAATATACTTTGAGTTCAACTTGAACTTGTTTAATAAACGGTTTTGCTAAAGTTTATTTATCAACATAGCTGGAACTAAAATTGTGTGTTTGTCCTAATGATATGAACCACAGACTATAACCAATCAATAAACCGATCGATTACTTAACCGATCATGAAATATATTATGCATATAATGGCCTCATTTATCAAAATTCAATTGTTTAGCCAAAACAGATCACATTGTATTTGGACCAAAGCGTACGTAATGATAATCTTTAATCCAAAAATCCCACGTTTCACATATCTTCAACCAAAATATACATATTATTGATATGGGTCAAATTTATCCTAAGCAACTCTCTCAAATTAAGAGATCAGTTGTAGTATTTAGGGATCGAATCCACATGGAAGGGATAGTCACACAGCAAACTTCTAAGTTCGAATTAAGCTAAAAGGAAATAATCTTAAGTAAAAGACAGAAAGCGATTAAAAACGATGTAAGTTCAGGAGACGAAACGCTAGGTTTAGGGAAATTCTCAGGTGATCTAAATTGTAGGTCTAGACAGGATGTTAGGAATTATTAAGCACTGTTATTGAACTCGAAACACAATTATAAAATCAACCAACTCTCGCTGCGAAGATTATCTATGTCTAAATCCTAGAATTCCAAATCTCTTTGCAAATTCTAATAATTCAAACAAGCATTAATATCAGGTTCGATTGTTCACAAAATCCTAAACCAAATCTCTTTGCGAATAAGTATTTTGCTCATCTAACATTAGTTCAGGCAATCAATAATACACTCGCATCTATTAATCAACCTAAGATCATATTCTAGGTCGCGAAGCTAGAATAAGCATTAAACACAAATCCAGATGAAGAACTCTAATGATTTTATCCTAACAATTTAATTTGACCTAACAATTCATTAATCACCCTTGAAAAACTCTAAACCTAACAAGCAAACTACTCAGACATGATTAATGAAACAGAAATCATAATTTGAATAGAAAGCATAAAGAAATCAATAGAAGAAAATAAAGGAGTTCCAAATCAGCTCTAAAGGAGTCTGATTTTTCTCTCCAAAAATCCTAAACTTCTATGATTCTTAAAGTATGAGATAATGCCTAAACAATGGCTGAAAAACTATATTTATAGGCCTAGGTTCGCATCTTCAATTCCTTGGAGGATTAGGAAAAGTCTTGGAGATTTCTTTTTTTTCAAAATATGGAAACTTCTCGATTCTGGAAATTAGAAAACCTGACAACACCAATGGTGTCGATCGACACTCATCGTGTTGCAATTCGTGACTTCATTCCATTAAGCTCCAAAATGTATCCAAATCTCCAATTTATCTCCAATTGTACCTGAATCTGTAAAGACACTATATAGACTCGAAAATAGCCAAAAAACTCTATAAAAAACACTTATATCATGGTCTAAAAATGGGTAAAAACCATGATATATCAACTCCCCCAGACTTAGCTTTTGCTTGCCCTCAAGCAAAACAGAAACTAAAGATAGAGTCGAAGTTTGAAAACCAAAATTCCAGCTAACCTTCAGAACGCCACAACTCATTAACAGTCTTGAATCCACATGCAGTAGAGCCAATCTTAAGAAAGTTCAGTGTACTTACCACAAGCTTAGCAATCTCTCAGTTTGAATCCAGACCTTTTCCTTTGTAAATTTCGAACTCTAACAGTGATAATGCTACATAACTTTTCTGATTATTTCCCTTCCTTAGTGCCTGAACAAGATATACTTTCTACAACTCTCCTATTTTCTCTTTCCTTAGTCAACTTCTGCCCATTTTCAGGGTGTTCTAAGATCTTTTCATTGACTTTTCTTATTCTTTGAAGTCTCGGGAAATAGTGCTACTCTCTACTTGTGTTCCTTGTGAGGAGACGTGTTCAAGAGCACTCACTAATATTGTTCCTTGTGAGGAGACAGACTCATGAGGTTCTTTACACTATTCATTGGTCAGACTTCTTTCATCTTTTCTTTTCTTAAGGGAAGATCAAGGAGAGACTGCAACTAACTTATCTTGCTCATAGCTGAAAGAGGAATCAAATTCAATGTATACCTAGTTCTTATAAGGGAATATGAACTCTCTCTGTTAGATTGATCCACTCGCAGCTTTCTACTTAGTAAGACTTGAAATTAACTACTACAGCAATGGTCCTTCAAGTGTCAACATTCTGCGGTTAGTTCCAAGAAAAGTTGAAAATTTCAACTGATTTTGACTCAGTAAAACAAAGTTTTTGATTGACTCTCACAACAAAATACAAAGTCAGTAATCACCTCCCCAAGACTTAAACAACACTGTCCCCAGTGTTATCAAGCCCGAAGTTGGCTAAAAGAAAGATTAGAAACAACATAAAACACCAAATAGAAGACTTACCTTCGTCTGCGCGTGGTGTCGATCGACACCAATAGTGGTGTCGATCGACACTGGTCTATGTCGAGCCCAATGTCGCCTTTTTTCAACTGATTGAAACTAGGAATTAGTAAAACCAAAACAAAATAAAAAGAAAAACGTACCTAATAGTGGGTTGCCTCCCACTCAGCGCTCGTTTTCAGTCATTAGCTTGACTGTGTCAGGTCAGACGTCTGGTGGATCAGAGGGTTGCATTGAATGCTTCCCAGACGAATGTCTTCTCATCCAAGGTGGTGTATAAGCATTAGGTGCATGAGAGAGACCAAGAAAATGAGGAACAACAGCAGGTAGGGACTTGAGTTCAGGTGGGACACTTCGTTTTCCTGCAGCATCATCAAAAGAAACACCAAGCCTTCTACGAGAATCTCATGGCTTGCATAAGTGTGTAGCATCTTTTGAACCTCTAAAGTTCTTATTGACAAGATCAAGGGGTTTGGATTTGAGTCCAGGGTGTGCGTACCTTTGCTTACTTCGAGGTTTCTGGACAGAAGGATATGGAGGCTTCTGTTTGACCAAAGATGACGAACTTGCAGCATTGGAAGTGACTTATGGTGTGATTTGTGAAGTGTGTCGATCGATACTGAGTCAGTAGCTCGAATTTCTTCACCTTTTCTGCAGATCATCTCTGCAATCCTTGTCTCCATGACAAAAACGTCTTCCTCCATTGGCTTGTCATTGATTTGAACATCGTTTCTGCTCATAGTTTGGAGGAGATGATCATTTCCACCCCAGTCTTCAAGCTCCACAGGTTTCTCAGAATTCTCAGCTAATGCTTCTTGAATAACCAGTTTGTCCTCTTGTTCTGCAGTATCAAGCTCCTTGACATACCCAACATTAATGTCTTCCGAATCTTCCATGATTGGACCTTTATCCATGGACATCTCTACTGAAAAAGCTTGACCATCAATGGTGGATGGTCCTCTTAACTTGTCCATGTCGAAGTTCATGATAACGTCACCCAAATCAAGCTCCATTTTCCCTCTTCTCACATCAATGATGGCACCAGCTGAAGCCAAGAATGATCTTCCTAGAATAAGAGGGTCTGCAGGTTCTTCATCATACTTCAAAACAACAAAGTCTGTGGGAATAATGCAGCCTTCAATCTTCAAGGGAAAATCTTCTAGAACACCTTCTGGGATTCTCTTTGATCGATCAGCTAGGACAAGGGAGATTCTGGTTGGCTCGAAATCAGTCATTGCAAGTCTAACAGCAACTGAGTATGGCATCAAGTTGATACTTGAGCCTAGATCACAGAGGGAATGAGGAAATCTTCCTGTTGCAATTGAGCAATCTAGCACAAAGTTTCCTGGATCAGGTAACTTTTCTGGAATCCTTCTCTGAATCACAGCGCTGACTTGTTTAGAAACCCACACTTTCTTCTTCTTCCTTGGGACTATATTCAAGAGAATTGCATTCATGTCTCTGGTAAGCAATGCTCATTCCTCAGGGCTTATACCATTGACTACCATTCTCTTGACATACCTTCTTAATGCAGATGAAAGTTGGACTGCATCAACTAAGGGTAGCTCAACCATCAGCTTACTCATCATCTCCTTGCATCTAGCTTCCTCTCTCTCCTGTTTAGATCTTCTGGGAGGTAAGGGATAAGGTATCTTGGGCTTGTACACCCTTTCCTCTGCAGTTGTTGAAGCTTCAGGCACGTTTGGCGATGTCTGGGCATGGTGTCGATCGACACTAGCCTTGTGTCGATCGACACACGGGCTCGAGCTCTCGACTTCGCGATGTTCTTCGGGTGTCGATCGACACTCTTTTTCTGTGTCGATCGACACTCTTTTTCTGTGTCGATCGACACTGGGTCTGCAGGGGCGTCTGGAGCTTCTTCTTTGATTTCTCCCAACTCCACAACGTCTTCAGCACTTAGGTTCTTCTTCTTCTCTGGTTCCAGCTTGCTTCTGCTCCTTGTCGTGATGGCATTGACATGGTGTCTCGGATTTGTATCCGTCTTTCCAGGAAGAATTCTTTCTTGCCTACGAACAGCTTCTGCGGTTTGAGCAACTTGTACATCCAGCTTCTTCACATTAGAGGACAAACTCTCTATCTTCCCATTCAGGTCGTTGTACAGTGAATCAATCTTGCCATTGAAATCCACTGTTATCTTCTGCTATCCTTCCAGAATTTGCTCAAGCATAGACTCCACTTTATTGTCTTGTGCAGGGGGCTTCTGGTAGGAAGATGAACCATAGTCCTTGTTAAAGTTGTTGCTCTGGAAAGGCCTCTGGTAAGAGGAACCAAATCCTTGCTGATTCCCAAATCTTTGTCCTTGAAAGCCACCTCCATTGATGTAATTGACTTCTTCTTGCTCTGGCTCAAAGGTCTCCACTTCTGCAGCGAAGTGAACTTGTTTCTTCCCCACCAAGAGATTGTGTACGTTGTCCAGCTTCCTGTTGACTTCAGCAATTTGGCTTCCTCCATTCACTCCAGCGTGTTGTCTTCTTTCGAAGTCTGCGTTCTTGGTGTTGTTACAAGAGGCCAAATTCTCTATAAGCTCTATTGCACCGTCTGGAAATCTTGTGTTGAAGTTGCCATTGCTCGCAGCGTCTAAGGCCATCTGGTATCTCCAGTCGATCCCGCGGTAGAATATTCCGATAAGCTGCGGCTCGCTGAATCCATGATGTGGGCAGTCCCTCTGGTAAGAACGAAACCTCACCCAAGAAGCTTTGAATGCCTCAGTAGGTCCTTGAGAGAATGTAGTGATCTTCATTCTCAGCTCCTCCGATCTCGCATCATCAAAGAAATTGCAAAGGAATGCATTCTTTGTGTCTTCCCATGTGGTCAAGGATCCTGGTGGCAACTGCTTCAGCCAGTATGATGCGTCTCCAGCAAGCGAATAGGGGAAAAGCTTGCAGAAAAGATAATCATATGGAACTCCATTGGCTTTGATGCTGGATGCCAAGTCTTCGAATCTCTCGATATGATCCATAGGATGCTCAGTGGGAAGACCATGGAAGGGATGCTGAGCCACCAATGAGAAGTAGGCAGGCTTCAGCTCGAAGTCATTCCTCTGGAATGCAGGAGGACGGATCGCAGCTCTATTAGCATAGAACTGGTCTGGGTGGTTGTACTCGCCTAATGTTCTTCCACGTCCAGCTTCTGCAGGGGCGATTTGTATCGCTGGTTAAATGATGACGGCGCCAGCCTCATCAATTCTCTGTCCTTGGGCATTCCTCCTATGCCCCTCGCCATCAACCAAGTCACCATTCTCGTCGCGGGTCAGAACCATCAGTCCAGCCATCTCTGATCGCGAAGAGTGTCGATCGATACTAAGAGTGTCGATCGATGCTCTGGTCGGGTGTCGATCGATACACTTTGTGTTGATCGATGCTCGGGCAGTTGATCGGTTCTTGCGTTCCAAACGGCTTATTTCCTGGTTGAGTGCGATTAGTTCTTTGTCTTTGTTGCTTCTGGTACTTAGCATGCACCTGAAAGCAAAAGTAAGAACCAAATTAGTAACCAAAAACAAAAATTAAAAACCTAGACAAAATTCTAATACTAGAAATCTGTAGGCAACTAATCTCCTTTCCCGGCAACGGCGCCAAAATTTGATATGGGTCAAATTTACCCTAAGCAACTCTCTCAAATTAAGAGATCAGTTGTAGTATTTAGGGATCGAATCCACAGGGAAGGGATAGTCACACAGCAAACTTCTAAGTTCGAATTAAGGTAAGAGGAAACAATCTTAAGTAAAAGACAGAAAGCGATTAAAAACGATGTAAGTTCAGGAGACGAAACGCTAGGTTTAGGGAAATTCTCAGGTGATCTAAATTGTAGGTCTAGACAGGATGTTAGGAATTATTAAGCACTGTTCTTGAACTCGAAACACTAATGTAAAATCAACCAACTCTCGCTGCGAAGATTATCTATGTCTAAACCCTAGAATTCCAAATCTCTTTGCAAATTCAAACAATTCAGACAAGCATTAATATCAGGTTCGATTGTTCACAAAATCCTAAACCAAATCTCTTTGCGAATAGGTATTTTGCTCATCTAACATTAGTTCAGGCAATTAATAATACTCTCGCATCTATTAATCAACCTAAGATCAGATTCTAGGTCGCGAAGCTAGAATAAGCATTAAACACAAATCCAGATGAAGAACTCTAATGATTTTATCCTAACAATTTAATTCGACCTAACAATTCATTAATCACCTTTGAAAAACCCTAAACCTAACAAGCAAACTACTCAGACATGATCAATGAAACAGAAATCATTATTTGAATAGAAAGCATAAAAGAAATCAATAGAAGAAAATAAAGGAGTTCCAAATCAGCTCTAAAAGAGTCTGATTTTTCTCTCCAAAAATCCTAAACTTCTATGATTCTTAAAGTATGAGATAATGCCTAAACAATGGCTGAAAAACTATATTTATAGGCCTAGGTTCGCATCTTCAATTCCTTGGAGGATTAGGAAAAGCCTTGGAGAATTCCTTTTCTTCAAAATATGGAAACTTCTCGATTCTGGAAATTGAAAAACCTGGTGTCGATCGACACTCATCGTGTTGCAATTCGTGACTTCATTCCATTAAGCTCCAAAATGTATCCAAATCTCCAATTTATCTCCAATTGTACCTGAACCTGTAAAGACTCTATATAGACTCGAAAATAGCCAAAGACTCTATAAAAAACACTTATATCATGGTGTAAAAATGGGTAAAAACCATGATATATCAATTATGATCTACGAGAGGTTGATACTTGATAATCTCGTTTTGTTTATGATTAGATTAGATTAGATTAGATTATATATATAGAGTGACTTGAACAACTACATAAATTGTGTTACAAAATCATAGTAGGATGTTTTGAAGCTGAAGCTCAAGACGATAAAAGAGTAGTATGACAAGTAATTTATATGAGAATTAATCAACATGAGCAAATGCCATGCAAACTGGTTTTACATAAGAATCCTAACAATTTGTATGGAAATTTCCCAAAACCCTTCGAGTATATTTAGAGCATATACATAGGGATAATATATTGATTATAAAACGGGACTGAATTCGTTCAAATACTAATGAAATTATGAAACTGATGAAATTAGAAATTATATCATCTACCCACTTTCACAGTTACACCAATCGAGCAATCAATACTAAATGAACTGCATGCTATACTTAAGCAAATCGATGGTTGAGATTTAAAGCTGTTTTGACACGCACTTTCTATTTCCCTCAACATCCTCATTATTCATTAATTGTCTTAACTTATACTCCATTCTTAACATAAACCAATCAGTACCGTTCGACACGTGTCGTATATATATACATTAGCTGTCATATTCTCAATTTGCCTTCAACTTCCTCCTTCATTTTCGATGCACTTGTAGAGAGAGAGAGAGAGAGAGAGAGAGAGAGAGACTGAAAGATATGTGTTTGCAAATTCTCTGACAAGGAAAAAAGAGAATGAAGCAATCAAAGACGAGTTTGTATCTCTTGGTCTCTATCTTACTCACACTCCCTCTCATCCTCTTCTTCTCTATACAACAACGTAAACCTTCCATCGACGCCCAAAAAGATCTCATCAAGATCCGACCCGGTTACACGTCTTACGATTACTACATCCAACGACAGCTCAACAAGACGCTTAACCCTAGACTCCGAACGTTATGGATGACACGAGATTGGGAACGCAAGATCAAAGTATTCTCAAGATTCTTACAAGATCTCAAGCGTCAAGGCCTCTTATCCAACGCATCTAAATGTCTCTGCGTCGGAGCTCGAGTCGGGCAAGAAGTGGAGGCGCTGAAACGTGTGGGCGTAACCGACTCGGTCGGGATGGATCTGGTGCCGTATCCACCGTTGGTGGTCAAAGGAGACTTTCATCACCAGCCGTTCGATGATGAGACTTTTGATTTCGAATTCTCCAACGTGTTCGATCATGCGCTTTACCCGGAGAAGTTCGTTGGAGAGATCGAACGGACACTGAGACCAGGAGGATTATGTGTGTTACACATGGCGCTTTCAACACGGTCGGATAAGTATTCGGCGAACGATCTGTATAGTGTAGAGGCGTTGGTGAGGCTATTCCGACGATCGGAGGTGGTTCATGTACGAAATGTCGACGGCTTCGGGTTGGATACGGAGGTCGTTTTTAGGAAGAAAAGGGATACGGAGGTCGTAGTCCGGTATTGAGATTTTTATTTTTTCGTGTTTAACATTTATTGTTTATTTATTATGTCATAAAAATGGGTTAAGTGTTCTAAATTTACCGTTCGTATATAGACTTCTAATTGCATGATTATATTTTAGGGTATTCCAGGTCAAAAGCCGAAACTAGAGGTTGGTTAATTTTAGTTGATAAACAGTAAAATTTGTGTGATTCTGTTCAACTAAATTTTGCATCTCCATTTTTTTTTTAAGTAGTTTTTTTAAACAGTAGTTTCTTTTTCCTCTCGTAACAACGAGCAATATTTTTTGTTTCTTAAGTTTTGGTATTACCCGTATACCAAATACTCAATAAGTCAATAGCATGTCAGGCCCTTCCAAGAGAAGTTTGGCTTTCTAATTCGAAGTTCGAAGCTACTTGGGGGGATTGACGAAAGAGAACCAGGAAAAAGTTGGCCCCTGCAAAGAAGATTTGGGCTTGGCCGACCTTTTCCTTTGATTTTTTTTTAAAAAAACATCAATAACTTTTTTTAATAGAAATTTACATATGCAACCAAATCACATTAACAATGTACGTTAGTACGTATGTGAGTTGTTGGAATGATAAAGAACTAACACGCAACGCAGCTCAACCCCAATCTATAATTATCACTGTTGGAGTGTATGTGGCTGATTGACTGACACTTTGCTTGTTTATTTTCCTAGAGAATAATAAGTGGTTCCTGGCAGGGCGGATCCACTTGCCACCACTAAATTTTTGTTGATTAATGCAAATTATGAAGGTTTTAAATTAATGCCCCCACTCATAATTGTTGTTATGCCCCCATGTTGAAACCAGATTACTTTTGGAAAAATGGACTTTAATGTCCGGAAATATTTTTGGTAATAGGTCATTAAGTTTGTAAAGTTATGTAAAATGTTGAATCTTTTACTCCCTCTGTTTCTAAAAGAAAGTATTTATAAATTTTACTTTTGTTTCACAAATATAGTTGTTTTAAGTTTTCAATACATTTTTTCTTAATTAATGATGAAAAATTGTAAACTTCAAAAGAATTAATTGAATTTTCTGAATTACTATTGGTTTAAATTTATAAAAAATTGTTAATTACAAAAAATGATGCATTTATAGTGAAAATTTAATATGTTTTCTTAATATGTGTAAAAATTACAAAACAACTTTCTTTTAGAAACAGAAGGAGTATATAATAGTTTCTTTAAATAGTCCATTCTTTACATAATTGCCAAAACTAATTGCCTTAATTGGTGAAAATTTTTGAAATTTCTTTTTTTGATATCACTTTTTTTTATCAACATCTATATATTTTTAGAAACTAAATTTATATATATATATAGCATTTATATATTAATTAGATAATACATTCAGCCATATTGAAAGATATTAAAAATATATAATGAATTTCGTTAAAAAATATAGGTTATCTAAAGATTTTATTTTGATATATTTACTATGTTTAACATAAGCAATAAACATATACACATTAAAAGTAATGTAAAAATATTATTATATGGGTTCTATAAATATTTATTTTTCTTATAAAATATTAAATTACAAATAGAAATATGTCAAAAAAATTTGTGCCCCCAGTCAAATTAATTTCAGGATGTGCCCCTGCTTCCTGGACACATAAAACATATACCACATGGCTCAAGAAAAGAGTGACTTGTGAAGCTAAATGAACATATTTACTGTGTTTAACATAAGCAATAAACATATATACATTAAAAGTAATGTAAGAATATTATTATATGGGTTCTATAAATATTTATTTTTTCTTATAAAATATTAAATTACAAATAGAAATATGTCAAAAAAATTTGTGCCCCCAGTCAAATTAATTTCAGGATGTGCCCCTGCTTCCTGGACACATAAAACATATACCACATGGCTCAAGAAAAGAGTGACTTGTGAAGCTAAATGAACATATTTACTGTGTTTAACATAAGCAATAAATATATACACATTAAAAGTAATGTAAGAATATTATTATATGGGTTCTATAAATATTTATTTTTCTTATAAAATATTAAATTACAAATAAAAATATGTCAAAAAAATTTGTGCCCCCAGTCAAATTAATTCCAGGATCTGTCCCTGCTTCCTGGACACATAAAACATATACCACATGGCTCAAGAAAAGAGTGACTTGTGAAGCTAAATGAACACATTGAAGAAATTGTGAGGATGTGAAATATTAGAATGAAGGGTATTTAGTACTAAGAGCATGTTCAATGCTAGTTTCTTATAAGGGGTTCTTAATCCAAAAAATTAATAAAATAAGATAAAGTAAGAGAGAGGAAGAAAAAGAGTTTCTTAAATTTCTTATTTAAGAACCTATTTTTAGTTTGTTAAGATACTTATTTAAGATTTGTTATGTTTTTATTGGTTTAAACTTTTTTATGATTTAAAAACTAATACTTTTTTTTTAAGAACCTTTCAAGATATATTTACCATTGAACATGGTGTAAGAGCATGTTTAATGCTAGTTCTTTACAAGAGGTTCTTAACTCAAAAAATTAATAAAATAAAATAAAGTAAGAGAGAGGAAGAAGAAGAGTCTTAAATTTCTTATTTAAGATCGTACTTTTTGTTTGTTAAAATACTCATTTAAGATTTGTCATGTTTTTATTGGTTTAAATTTTTTTATGATTTAAAAACTAATTTTTTTTTTAAGAACCTTTCAAGATATATTTACCATTGAACATGGTAAGGATTCAAAGGAATGATCGTGTGTCTTCTTGGAAACTACCTCTTTTAATTATGTTTCTCGTAACAGTAATTCTTTGGCAGACTATATATTAAACTTAAAAATACGATGGATGATGATCCAGTTAAGATAAACTTCTTCTACGAAGACCGATAGAGAGACGCCAAGTATCAAGGAGGTTCTCCGGCAAAAGCCCGGCGAGAAACCACTGAAGGGAATGAGCCCAAAAAGGCGAGCATCGTGATCCGATTCCGATCTGCTCCACCGCCGCTTTTGCGTAGACTTCCGGCGACGGTATAAAGAAGCTTGGTTTATCTATAGCTGCTACTTCTGACACCATCCTCGTTGCCACGTATAACGGCACCTGCCACATTAGTTTTACACACGTACGTACATGTCTAATAAGATTATTTCCGTGGCGAATTACGAAAAATCTCATATAAGAACATAAAAGAAAAATGTACCTGGCACTGGACGTCGATACCAAAATGCTTGTATTCCACATGTAGAGATCTTGATAGTTTATCAACATAACTGCATCCACGTGCTCGTTAATTCATATATGTATTTATCAAATGTATATTAATAAAATGACAAGTTTTTCCAAGCCACCATAAATATTTTCATCAACTTGTGGACGACGAATAGAAATATATTATATAGAACCAACTATCTATTTGCTTTCAAAGTGAAAACGTTAGTTCTGATCAGTTTTATAACACTTGGAAATGAGGTTTTCTCTTGTGATTATTCATATTCATCATTAACAACTTTAAGCACCCACCTAACTAATAAATTGAAAAGTTTAAATGCACATGTCGGGGAATGTATACATAGACGGGAATGGAATCAATTAGACAGGTTTGAATCGTCAAGGTCCACACAAATACTAATAAGTTTTTTTCATACAGTATTTATTATACAACTACTAACAAGAAATAGAAAGATCGGACCTTCATAATTTTGGTAATACATAATCATGTATGCTTGGGATATCAAAGTATAAAGAATAGCTAATGTGCGTTTGTTTCCAAAATATTTTTCTTTTAACCTGTTTTCAGAAACGTTAAGAAGAAAAAAAAACACATGTCAAAGAGAAAACTGGTCTAACCGTGGGTTTTTATTCTATTTCCCGCTGGATAGTAACCGAAAAATATAGGATTCTAATAAAGATTTCAACCAACTAAATGGTTTTGCCTTTTGAGTATGATCATGACATGTACCTAGCTAATAATTTATAGTTTTAATTTATACCATAATGCGTCATTGCCTCACCTATATATTTATATATTTTTAAAAATTGACACAAATAGTCGCTTGGGACTTCCGTGATATTTACAAAAAAAGTAGTCATAATTTTTATTAAAAAATATTGTTAAAAATTAAGTAAAAATTATTTAAACGTTTCATTCTCCAATTTACATCTTTTTGTTTTTAATATTTTATTTAGACACTTTTAATAACAAACTTATACTCATGTGAATTTTCTAATCTTAAATATGACTTAAGTAACATATTTGTCATATTTTATTTATTAATAACTCGTGTAATATTTTTCTGAAGACCTCTTATTAAAATGTTTCATTAAACAGGAAAAGAAAAACTAAATGAAAAGTGAAAGGGATGGAGTCATTACGCTTTGGTGGCGGCGTAAATGGCGTAAAGAGGATGAGAAGGAACAACAACGGCGGCGCCGGAGCTGATATTGACGATGGCTCCTCGGCGGCGGTGAAGCATAGGTCCGATGAGAGATCGTGTGACCCAAGTGGTGGCTTCAAGATTGACCCTCACAATGTTGGTCCATGTGAGTTGGTCAACCTCGTGGAAGAACATGGCACGTGGATAAGTTACCCCAACGTTGTTGATCAGAATCCCAACTTCAACGCCTTTGATCCCCTCCTCGATTGCTCCATATCCTCCTTCTGCACATTTCTTTTTTCAATCCATCAACTACTCACAAACACTATCTTTTCAAAATTTATTATATTAACTCTTGACTACAATTATTGATCGAGCTGACTTATCATTTCCTGTTATTGGTGTTCAAATTTAATTAGAATTCGAAAAAGTTAACAAAAATATATTTAACGAAAATATTTGATTTTTAAGTTTAATCTTGGTGATCTGCATGTATTTTTTTTTTTCTGGCTATACTATAACAAATTCAAGGGTAATTTGCAAGTCTCTTACAAACACACACACACGCACACACATATATAACACTAGATATAACTGTGTATTTTGTT
This sequence comes from Alliaria petiolata, assembly GCA_020283515.1. Classification (NCBI taxonomy): domain Eukaryota; kingdom Viridiplantae; phylum Streptophyta; class Magnoliopsida; order Brassicales; family Brassicaceae; genus Alliaria; species Alliaria petiolata. Next base: position 70,945,427 of record JAHZTW010000002.1, on the reverse strand, counting down.
GTTTATGTATGTATATTTGGAATTATTTTATTCGGATTGAGTAATTGAATTTTTACCTTGTTTGTCGAAAGAAGAATATTTATCCAAGATTAAAAGGGATAATGGAAAGTCAAAAAAAAAAAAAAGAGAGGATAATGTAGTATTTATATGCACTATATGTATAGACTAATTCTATAGGATTGACCAACAAGTGAAGTGAGGACCGTGCATTAACTATTACCAGTGGAGAAGTCAAAGGGAATGATCTTGATCTTGAGATGGGGAAACTCTTGTCGGAAGTCATCGGAGACAGAAGCGAGCTTCGAAGGGTTTCTGCTGACTAGGACGAGGTTAAGACCGTGTTTGGCCAGCTCGTGAGCAAAGGCGCGTCCTATTCCGTCTGTGGCTTCAGTGACCATAGCCCACGAGCCGTAACGCTTGAGCCGCTTGGGGTTTGTGAGGAGGAATCTAGTGATGAACCATTTCAGGAGAGGGAAGAATATTCTAAGGAAAGAGAGAAAGCCTATGAAGCTTACGACATGGAGATGCCATGTTATTTGCATGTTCTTCTTTCTGTTTCTTTTTTTTTGTTCTTTCTCCTTTCTGGTCTTCTAATACAAAATTAATTAAATTTTTATATTTTATGATCATTTGTATTTTGCAATTTGTTTTACTATTGACTGAATTGTGTTTAGATAGATAGTTAAAGATGTTTTTGTTTTAAAAGAATAAAAAAACGATTTCTTAATCTGTGTATCATATTTCAGAGCTTCTAAAAACATAAAAAAATTTACAATTATTCAAAACTTAAAACCTTTGAATTGATTGAACATATAATTATGATAAACAACCAACTATAATAACGTACTGAGTCCTAATCGAACATTCTAGGACTATGAAACTGAAGAACTAGATGGAAAAAAAAAAGCTCGCGGATCATCGAGACATTTATTCAGGATATATATATACATGACGACACCTATCATTCTCTGCTTACGGGTCGACAAAGAATGGGAAGAATAGAGACGAGAGAGAGAGAGAGAGAGAGAGAGAGAGAGAGAGAGAGAGATTTGTATGTTTCTGTTGTGTGTTGTTTCATGTAAGAGACCTAAGAGAAATCAATCACCTGTCTTGTTACAAGATGGAAGCTAGGAGCCACAGATGCAATAAGATACTGTATACCATAACGCCAAGCCTTGCTTGAGGACGGCTCATTAATACTCTTCCACCTGAGACCCTGCATTGCCAAAAATCAAACCCGGTGCTTAATACGACAAACAATTTGGGAGCCCTTTCAGATTATTTTGATACTAGTGAGTGTTTATTACCATATTCCATCGACCCGATCTGCTATCATCTTTCCTTGCGTTGGAATCAGACCAGACATGTTGAGAGACTTGAAAACATGTCCTGCCCAAAGAAAAATAGATTGTGTTTAATATGAGTGAGCTGAGAGGCTCTAGTTTAGCAATAACCGAGATAAATATGTAGACGCCTCAGTTCTAACCTTTATCTTCATCTGTTTCGTTGTGGTTCATCAGATGCTCAGACTCTGAATCTATGTTGATTGAAAGATGATCCGTCGATCCTTTCCTCACCGTTCTCACTTGCGCTGCTGTAGGCACAGGTGATATTTTTCCCAGCGCTCCCTGAGCACAAAATATTACAAATTTAAGGATCAAAACATAGCAAGAGACCGAAGCTAAATCATTCCTTTTAAAATAATCAAAATGGCAGCTACATTTTATAGTTTTAAGGTCATAACTTAGCCGCAGATAGAGTAAAAATATACCACAACGATTACGGCATAGATAGCATCCCCAAGGGTCGACAATAAGCTGAAATAGCACTAGATAAAATTTTACCTTGTCCTCAATCTCAGATATCTCTGAGGTAGAAGGTGCTCTTGGTGCTTCGAAGATGCTCCTTTCATGAACGACATCAGGCTGAATCGCTTTGCTTTGAAGTTTATCCTCAAATTCTTTGACTTTTAATGATAATTTATCCACAAGTTTTTCGCTGCTGACTAACTTTAAACCAAATTCTTGGGCCCTTAATTTAGAACTCTCCGACTCTAGGAGAAGGGAAGTAATTTTTCTCTCTAGTGCTTGAAAGAGTGTCTCGGGGAAGTCTGGATCTACAACAAGATCATTGCCCGCCAGTATACCCAGCAGTTTCTCCAAGCCAGATATTAGCTTGGACAATTCGTTCTTTGCCTTCACTAACTCTAGCTCGGTTGTACTCTTTGCTTCAGCCGCCTCCTTCAAACCTTGAATTTCAAGATCCTTTTCTGCCAAAGTGGAATTGAGCTCTTTTTGTCCATATGATAAGAGGTCTATCTGATGCTGCATCTCAGTAACACTATCAACAATAGCGAATAGCTTCTTTACATCATATGGACCCTGTGGATCTAATTCATTGACCTGATCTACTGAAGGCACCTCAATACTATTTATCTTGTCAAAAAGGGCACGCATATCAGAAGCTGGAATTAGATTTTCCTTTGCTTCTGCAACTCGAAGAAACAGGACGTGACATTTCAGTAAAGTGGTAAACACGTTAAGAAGATCTAAATAACTGAGAGACAACAAAGGAAAAAAATTACCTTGCTCTTGCACCAACAGTTTATCATATAATGTAGAAAGTTCCACCTCCTTTTCATGCCATTTCTCTTCTTCGGCTTTGAGATTTTCCAGCTGAAGTTTCAGATCTTGGCAAAATGCTTCCGTAGATTCCACCTTGGCCTCGGAACTTGAAACCTTAGTTTGGTTTAGATCTCTTTCTAACACAACCTTTTCTAGAGCGGCAGATGCTTCTTTTAGTCTGTTCTCCATATCTCGGATTACAAGAGCAGCTGCATTACTTGTTGTCTCAAAGACCTTAAGAGTAGTACATGCCTTCTCGGTGGCAGAAGATAATTCTTTTACTCTCCGGGCGCATTCACTTACATGAAGCTCCTGTGGGTGTTCAGTTGATTCAGTTTCACCACCGTTCTCATTTTCTTGGAACTGAACCAACTCTAGGAGGTCATTTTTCACTTCCGATTGCAGTTCGCTTGCAGCCTCACCACATACAGACATCAAAGACGACAAATCTTTTTGTAATGCAGATATACTGTTTTCCTGTTCGCGAACAATATCTTCTGCACTCCTCAGCTGTTCTTTCAGGGACTCATTATGACCTATGACATTTGTCACATCAGCCCTAGCTGCTGTCATGTTTTCCACCAGCACCGCAATGAGTGTATCAATGGAAGTTGAGTAGACCTCAAAGTTTTTCTCGAGTATTTTGTTTCTCAGCTTGACCCCCTCTGCGATCTTCCTAAGGGATGAGGAAATTTCGTCTTCATCAGCTGCATTCCCTTTGCTATTCACCAGCTCTGTATCCACTGAATCATCAAGACCACTCAACAAGGATTTTGCCACAGTCAAATCATCCTGGAAATATAAACAGCGCCAAGAGAACAACCTTATCAAAAATTTGCCAAGAGAAGATCCATAAAGTCTGGTCTATCTATATTGCTAAATGTGCACATGCATGATAGATGTATAAACTATTGAAAAATGTTTCACACAATAATATTCTTCATACTTATCTCCGGTTAATCAACTCCTACACAGAACAAATTCTAACTAGATGTGTGCATCCTTAGCAAACAACAAATTGGAGATCCGTATAGGATAAGGCATGTTTGAAACCAACACATACGCAAAAAGGAATGATGAAATATGGAAACGGTAAACTGGTATAAAAATGTCAAACAAACAGAAGAAGGATTGATCTGGTACGGTTCGAGAATACTGTTACCTCTGTGACGTTGTCCATTTCCCCTGCCAATCCCTTCTCACCAAAATTTCTTATGATATCTCTAGCAATGACATCCATGTCTCTAAGGCTCCTTAATTTCCTTTCAAGGAATTCATTCACCCTGGAAATTAGTCCTCTATCCTTCAGTAACATCTGGAGATTATCAAGATGAGCAATAATCTCCAAAGATTTGCTCTGTGAGTTTCCACTTGATCCAGCTAACTCTTCCATGCATACATTAAGTTTACTACTGAGAGTTGATATCTCGACTTCAGCTTTCACCATTTCTCCTTGTAAGACAGAAAGACTATTCTCCGCCTTCATTAGTGCCTCCTCGAGGGATCCTATTGTCAAGGAAGCGTCTGCCACCTTGCTACGCTCGAACTCTACCTCATTTCGAACCTTCTCTAACTCATTCTTCAAATTTGTAATAACAACTTTGTCATCTTCAATTTGTTTGGACAGCGAATTCATGTTGCTTTCTGTCTGAGTGTGTGTTTTTTCAAGTGATTTTATGGTGCTATGCGCTTCTGTTAATTTGTTATTCTGATCTGAAACTTCTTCTTTCACCTTCTCTAGCTCCATCTCTGCAGTAGCAGTACTGCTTTGAACCTCTTCCTTTTCGCTGATGATATCAGATATATTTCTTTCAGCCTGCATGAGTGCAGCTTCAAGTGTATTCCTGGTTGCACAAGCTTCATCCAGTTCGCTAGCCAGAGAGGAGGCCTCTCCAACTGCTTTCTGCAGCTCAATTTCAACATTTTCCTTGGCAGCTTGGACTTGCCTATTCTCCTCAGCAAGTCGATCGATGTTACCCTCTGCAGTAGACAAGGCATCTTCAACCAACTTCAAGGCTGTGTGGGTTTCTGCTAATTTACTGGCTAATGTAATGGCTTCTTCCTTTACTTTTCCCAGTTCTTCTTGTTCCTCTACTCTAGCCTGCTGCACTTCCTTGAAGTACCCAGCAAGTCGGTCAATCTTTTCTGAAGAATCCTCAGTTGCTAAATCAACAGGGATACTCATAGTTTCAACTGATTTCATCACTTTCTGCAACAAGGTGTCATTCAGAGATATGGATTGCTTAAGTTGATCTCTTTCGTCTTTAATAGCAACAAGCTCAGCCTCTAGCTCTTTTGTGCGCTCTAAGTCTACCGATAACATATCTATCTGATTCTTGTAACTATCAACCGTACCAGTTAACTGCTGCAACTCGAGCATCATCTTCTCTATTTCAGAATTTTTCTCATCCAGCTGAGTTTTTAACTTTTCCCTATCTTGGACAAGTCCCTTTCCTTTCTTTATAGCCATGGAAAGTTTGTCTCTGAGCAAAGCAGATTTCTCCTCTGATCGCTCAAGATCTGTCTCCAAAGCAATTTTTTCTTCTTTCACGAACGCAATTTCTCGAGATGCAACTTTTAGCTCATTTGAGAGATCGCGCACCTGCAAACTAGCCAGCATTTCCTCTCCTAGTATTTCCTTACAAAGTGACAACTCTAGACTACTCGCATAAAGGAGACTTTGAAATCTTTCAAATAATTCTTCGTTGCCATAAGAACTGTCACTAGAGTCCCTGCTTTGCTTTTCTATCTGGTCGAAGGATCTATCAACAAGCAAATTGATAGCTGAAGAAGTATGATGTTCGACTCCTTCTGTCATCAAGCCAGAGGTTTCCACAAGTCTCCTCACAATTTCATCTCTTTCCAAAGAACTTCTCTCTGCAGTTTCCTCCAATTTTTTAAAACTGAAAGTTAAATCATCAAGTTCCCTTCTAATGTTATTTTTCTCCTCCATTTCTGCTGAAAGAGACATGCTTAAGCTTTCGATCTGGGTTTGCAGTGCACTAACTTCATCCTTTGCCTGGAAAAATGATTCCCCAAGCCAAGTTAGGCGAGTTTCTAAGCTGGATTGGGAAATCTCCTCCGGTAAGTCCATGGAAAAGTTCAAATCTTTTAGTCTGTTGTATTCCTGGGAAACATTTTTGAGCTCTTTCCTCTCTTCTACAAGTGACCTAACTTTTTCAATGATATCGAGAGACTGACCTTCGTCAGGTGTATCTATGTTTGACAAGATGGTTTCAACATTTTCAATGACAGAGCTCCTTGACGATACCATTTCCTGATATGATGCAACCAAAGCTTCGGATTTTACTAACTCACCTTTGATGAGTTCATATTCATCCAGTGCTGTTGAGACCTCTTGTAGTTTCATCAAACACTCTTCAACTTCTTTTGTTTTCTCAGCCAGAGACTGTTCCAACTCCTTTTTTGCTACCTCATATGCTTCAAGGTTTGCAGACTTATCATGCAGTTCAGCATAGCATTTCTCAAGTTCATCAGTCTTTTCAGCTAACGATTGTTCCAGCTGCCCCTTCAGTAATTCAGAAGCTTCAAGGGCAATCTTCTTCTCCTGTAATTCAGTCAACCTGTTCTCAAGCTCCATTGTTTTTTCAGATATTTGATGCTTCAGAGCATCCCGGTTCTGAACTAAGGCCTTCCCCTTTGTTACGGCCATGCTGAGCTTTTCTTTCGTGTTACTACACCTTGTCTTCTCTTGCTCAAGCTCTGCCTTCATTTTTTCAGATTCTGCAGTCATCGACTCAATCATTTCTCTATCTCTGTTTACTTGTTCAACCAGTTTCCTATTTTCATCTTCTAGATGGCTAAGTCTTTCAAAAAGGGCTGTTTCCTTCTGTTTGATCTCAAGTAACTCAGAGCAAGCAGCACCGAGAGCTGAACCAAAATCCTCTTGGAAGCGAAGATCCGACCCATCACTAGACAAACACTTCCTTAACTGATCAGCACCGTAGTAAAACTCAGTGTATTTTGCACCTAAAAAGGAAACCCGGTTCTCCAGATGAGCAAGCTTTTCATAGACAGAAGAACCATACTGCAGCTCCTCCTGCCCAAACACATTACTAAGAGAAAGCAAAATCCTATCTGTTGCAGCCTCAAGTTGCTCCTCGCTCTGTGCCTGATGTCCCGGTTCGGAAACTGACTGTGACGAAGAAAGCTCTGAAATCTTGGTGGTGAGATCAGCAATCTCGTCGTCCTTCCCACTGATAATCCCGCGAAGCTCCCTGAGCGCATCCTCATGCTGAGTTCGCTCTTCCTCGGCAGTTTTTAGAAACTTTGAGAAGCGGCTGATAATTTCCACGGTGTCCCCACCTTCACCTTTCAAATCATTGTCACCAGTCAACAGCTTAAACTGTTCCTGCAACCCTGCAAGTTCCTTCTCCCTATCCTCCTTCTCGTTCTGTATGTAGAAACAAACATAAATGAACAAAACAACAATCCATGGGACAAAAAATTCAAATAAACTTGGTAAGTATTAAAAAAGAAAAAATCACAGACATTGAATTGATTAACAAGCTCTCCATTGTCATTGTCATCGTCATCCGTCGACAGAGCTTCCTTGCTGGGTGTATCAAAATTCAACTCTTCAGGGGCATCAACAAACATATCTTCCTTACTGTCAACGAAAGCTGTTCCCTGCAAAATACTAACCCCATTTCAGCATAGGAACAAACAAAGCCCAGAAGACTCTAAGACAAAACTTGTAAATGTACATAAACGACTCGGAGAAGAAAAAGAAAAAAACACAAAAACAACTCAAAGCATGGTAATATTACAAATCTCACCTGGTCAGGATCAAGCTCTTGCCCATTTGATTCGTCCTCATTCTCAATTACATCAGCTACAGAATCAACCGAATCACGCGGAAGATCATCATTCTCGTGCATTATTATCTAAATACGATCCCAACCCCTTCCCCAGTTTCCAAACAGATCTAACCACGAATTCGGAAACACGTCGAAGGAGATTTACAAGGGGAGATTAGCAAAATAATCGTAATCAAATCACGAGAGAGCCCCTTGCGAAGAGAGTCGAGAAATCGATGTGGGAACAGTGTGAAACGGCTTTGCTTTGTTGGTTTGGGTCGAGTCGGAGAGATCCGTGAGTAATAGGAGAAGACAAGAGAGGAGAGTTGCAGCACGACCGACGCGGTGCGTTTTGTTTTTCTCCCAATCGTGCTTCTTTTTTTTTTAATTTAATTTATTTATTGTATATGTGGTTTCGTTTGTATAATTATGTCGTGTCATTGAAGTGGGTGATGTGTTTCATCCAATAAGAAACGTTCGTGCTTCCGTTTAAGCTTCCCCTTCACGTGACTTTTTTAGTCAAAGTATATTTAATGTAAGACAAAATTAGAATGTGATCACAAGTTCTGATATATATAAATCTTCTAAACGATAGTACTAAATTTTTAATATTACGAAAATTACATATAATAATGTCTAACAAATTTGGGTGCAAATTTTCTATGACTTGCGTAGTGCAGCACATGTGTCGCTTTTGTTCATAACATCTTTACAACTGTTAGTTAATCCAGAAGTCACATTTTTGGAACACTTCTAACACAATTTCTACGGAAATAACCAAAAAATTTCAGATTTTGTAAACGTGCGCATGTAACTTCTGAACACAAACTTAACCAAAATTTGCTTTTTTTGTTTAATCCGAGCCGCTTTAGTTGAAAGTTGAAACATTTCATTGCAGTGGGACCTATTCAATTGGTAGAGCATCTTTAATGGAGAGATTGTGAAGGTTTCTTAAGGTAAAAAGAAAAGAAAAAAAAAAAGAAAAAATGACGTGGCAAACACTATTCTTTAGAACGATTCTTCTCCGAGAACCGCTAGATACGGTTCTTCAACACTGTACATGCTTCTCTTTCTGATACACGCGTCGGAGACATCTTCTGTCGGAGTTCAAGGATAGTGAGGATCCTATATTCTTCGACTTCAACCTCGATCTTCCACTGATTCAAACTTCCTCTCTGCATATATATTCTTCCAAACTCGTTTAGCTCGAGGTTAGTTTGATCGAAAATCAAATCCTTTTTCTTTGCCCTCCTTCCCGATCTGTGATTTTCAAATTGGCTATGGCATTTGGTTTAGTCATACCCAATCTAGATTGTACCTAGATCCTCTAAAATTATCGGTTACCTCTAAACTTCATGATGTAGAATCTTCGGCTTAGTATAAGCTTTTTCGCTACTAGTTGTTGAGAATTCCCAAATTTGCTGTGTGTTTCTTTTCGGAATTAAAATTTATGTTTAGGCATAGTTTGTAACCGGAAGTGAAACTGCAGATCTGAATATCCTCTCCGGTGAGTTTATTTTAGAGAAAACCGGCATTAATGTTTGTTTGAGGATGAATATTAGACCAATTCAAGGTTTTTATCTGTTTTTGCAGGATGATTTCTAGTTAATCAGGGGAATTGTCGTTCATGCGAATTTATGGTCAGAGGGCACAAGTTTCTGGTTATGTAATCATTGATGGTAGTAAGCTTTGTTTTTGTTTCCAAATTCTCCATTTTTGTCTTTCCTTGAATTGTTGTTTTGTGTATCTGTGAACTGAGCTTTGTCATATAGGTGGTTCTGGGTATTGCAAGTTTGGTTGGAGCAAGTATGCTTCACCTTCTGGACGTTCTGCAACTTAATAATGTGTGAAGATGTATGCACTATGAAGGGGGTAGCCAGCCAATGAAGTGGGCAATAAAGGTGAGAGTGGCTTTGTATCTTGCACAAGCACTCGAGTATTCTAGCAATAAAGGCCGCGCCTTGTACCATGATCTCAGTGCTTACAGAATCTTGTTTGACCAGGTCCACTCTCAAGCTTACTATTATCTCTGATATCTCTCTCTTATTGTGATTAGATTCATGTTTCTATGAAGTGTTACTGAAGAATTGTTGGAGGTTTCATGTAAGTGGCAGTTAAAGGATTCTGATAATGTCCTATAATCTTATGAATTGATGTGTGTTTATTAACCTCTTACAGGGAGAGTGATTCTACTTAAAACCGGAAAAGAAATGTAGATAAGATCCCATATGCTCAACCATTGTTCCACATGGCGCTGCTTCTCCAAAGGAAACAACTTCGCTGACTCCTCTTGGTGACGGTTGTTCAAGACTTGATCACACTGCAATACATGAAATTCTCGAGAAGGTTGGTAATGGTTTTCAACGGAGTATTGTATGTCACTTTTAAGCCAAAGTAGTGGCTTTTCCATTTATATGTTCTCTGTTATGACTATTCATTTTTTCCTGAATCTTTTTATGTGTGCGGTTCTATTCTGTTTCATGTTGTATCTACAAACAGAATTGAGTTTGTTTCTTGCATTAGAAACAAAGTGTTGATTTTTTATTTTTTAGAACTTCATAGAGTCTCTCTAATGTAGTTTCAAAATTAAGAATAAGTGAATGAAGTTCTTAACTTAAATTAATTATATATTTAATATTAAAATATGTATAAGAATCTCAACATTAAGTTCTGCATTAATGATGCTCTTACATCCTCATAACAACAAGACAGCCGATAGTATTTGGTTTTGTTCATCACACAGAAAAGGAGAAAGCAAGCCGTTAATACATTGGAGATGCATGCTCTTAACACAAGAGTCTCTTAGATCTTGAAAAAAACCCAGACTTTAAAGCACTAATTTACAGCATAGACACTAGTTTTCCATCTCGATCTCCATGTACTTTCCAGAAAACCTTGATCGCCTCATCAACCATTCCAGAATCAGTAGCAATAGCTCCAAAGATTGCCCTAAAGCCAGCACAAAGTATGGGCGAGTTTGATGCATCTGTCTTGGGAGAAACCCTGATTATCCTCTCCAAACCCAACCTGTTTCCGTCAAGAGCACATGAGGAATTCACATTTGAAACCTCTGCTATCAGATTATTCAAAACCTTGGAGGAGATATCGATATCTTTAGCGAGGAACCGAAGAGAGACCGAGGTTTCAATGATATTTCTTCCAAAGATACTCAGGGCTTTGTTGTTCTCTTGAGAGTAGGAACCATGAGTCATAGCACGGCGAAGAAGGTTGACGTTGGTAAACTTGTAGCTACACCCAAAAAAAGAAAGGAGGCAACTTTAAGAGAATATAGAATTATGGATATGACACTTTATGAGTAGATCTCCTTCCATGATTCAACTTTATTATTACAGAGACGATTTTAACCGAATCATCTTAAAGCTCAGAGATGACTGTTAACAAACCATCTTAAAGCTCAGTGATTCAACTTGATCATCACAGAGATGGCTGTTAACCAAACCACCTTAAAGCTCAGTGATTCAACTTGATCATTACGGAGATGACTTCTAGCCAAAGCTCAGTGATTCAACTTGATCATTACAGAGATACATGACGAGAGTCTAATACAAATGGTCAAATTGTGTAAACCTTAAATTCCCTAACTTTATCGGCAGACGAAATGATCCTCCAATAATACACATCTATGAACAAAACTAGCAACAATACGAAGACAAGAAAAAGCATCCAATAGAGCAAAAAGTGATTATAAGCTCGTACCCAATTTGCGTTTGCAGCGTTGCAAGATCAGTGGCGAACGGCGAGGAGAATGATTCGATCCTGGCATTGATTCCACTTGTTGCGCGAACCTGCAAGAGAGACGACCCCGAAGAAAGATGAAACGGATCGTCTTCTGATTTAGATGCCCAAAAATATGAACAGTTTAGGGTTTTGGAGAAGAGAGGAAATGAAAATTACCTGAGAAGCGGAGGAGAAGATCCCGATGACGGTAGTGAGAAGAAGAAGCAGAGTGAAACGATGAGTCACCATAGTTGAAACCTTGTTTCTTTCACCACCGACTGTAAAAACCGCTCTCTGCTTCCGCCGGAGACTTCACGGATTTATCAAAGTGAAAACAATTTTAACAAATTTTAGGCTCTTCATATATATTCATATAGGCAGCGATAAGTAATGATAAAATATGTTAATGACATTGCGTTATTTTAGCTTTTTCATCATGTGTGGAATTTGTTCTCCTTAGCTTAATATGTTAATGACATTGCTTTATCAAGCTTAACAAAGAAGTATATCTATCGACACTTGAAAACTTAAAAAGTATTTATGCATAATAAAGAAGAAAACAAAGAAGAATCTCTAAATTCCTTAGGTTCAAGTGTATCATTAAAATTCAACTTGATTACTTGTATATATAATTCAAGAACACACACAACAACAACACTAGTAATAGAAAATTACTAAGCTACAAGTTCTCCGGTCAATAGCAGCAGATTTCAGTGAATCTTTTTGTAACCAAACAAGTTCTAAATCTCATCTTGATTCTTGAAACATGTTGGTGCTGTCAAGAAGAAGCCAGACGTGAAGAGTATGTAACCGAGATCAAATTTTCTCTTAATCTTTCATAACAAGGGTACACATTATGACAATCATCTTACATCATAATCTAGAATGAAGGAAAATCTTGGATCACCAGATTCTTATGTACACTTAGTTAAAGGTCTGGGATCTTTCTCCCTCTGTGCACCCGTGATGTGTGTTTTCGCCATAAAATCATATCAAGTACTCGTTGTAGACTAAGAAGACGGCCTCCGGATAATCCTTAGGGAGGCTATTGATGTGGAGGTAGAACCGGAGAAGATCCTCTTTGGTGACCGTCTCTGGATCCACCACATCTTCGTCGCAAGTCAGCACCCACAGATCCTCAGAGTTCACTCTCTTGATGCTGCCCCGACAAAACGGGCATGACTCCGACTTTGTGTTCCAGTTCCGGTAGCATTTGATGCACATGGCATGGCAACAGTTAGGCAACACCATTTTGGTGCAGGGCTCTAAGCAAATCCCGCATTCGTCTTCTCTTTCCAAGTCAACGCTGCTCGTGAATCTGTTGCCTTCAATGTCATACTTCTGCTTGGTGATGGCTTTTGGATTTGGATACCACAAGCTGTCGTCGGATAAGTCAGCAAAGTTGATGTGAAGTCGCTCAAGTGACGGTAATATAACACCTGCACATAGCCAAAGCCATGTTCTCTATCAAATTAAGCCCATAGTAAAAAAAAAACACCACCTCATTAAAAAGAGCCTAGTCTTACCGTAAAACTCCCTAATCGTAGCTTTCCTTCCGTACCGGGATAGATTCCACCTCCCATCAGCACGTACCTGTACAAGACAAAGAAGACACCTATAAAACAAACAAGCCAAGAGGAATGGAGGGAAACAATCAGGGAATCTACAAATTCACACACACACGCACGCACGCACGCACGCACGCAAGCAGCGCAAACAGAGAGATATATTTGGTAACCAACCTTGTATATGAGTATGTGGAAGAAATCAAAATATCTTGGAAGCAGACATGAGAAATCCATCCATTGCAGCAGGAATATGAAGAATGGAGCCAAATTGCTGCAAACCAGTTTCATCTGAAGACGCACACCGCTCTTCCCCATGGGAATCTCAGCAGCCCTGAATCAAAATTTGAGACTTGATCAGTTACTATCCTTTTTAATCACATAAACCATTTCTTCAGTCTAACATATGCCTAGAGCACAGATACAAAGACAAAATTTGGCAATCTGTGGACCATTTCTGCAATAATCCAAGTTGGTAACTAGAGACTGAGAATGTACTTTTTTTGTGAATATGCATCAAACTACTGCAGAGCATTGAAAGAGGACATAGACAAGAGAAAACCCCCAAGTGGGTTCCGGCTAATTCAATTCCTTAATTTCTCAATCATGGAAGCGTCCAGGTAAACAACTATCACGCCAATTGATAATCAGAACCCTAAACCCAGAAACCCAGAAACCAAGACTAAAAAAATTGAAACGAAACCCAGATAGAATCCGATGACTCACAGTCCATTGGCGTGCTCTATGTCAGCCTCCAGAATCTTCAAAGAGTCCATGTAAGAAGACTTGGTCAACTGATAATACATCTCCTTTCCTCTAAACCCCCAAATCCCTTCTCTTTTCGCTCCCAACGAAGAGATAATTGTAAAAGGACGAGACAAGAAGACGAACAGGAAGAGAAGAGAAAGAGAAGAGAACCCAAAGTTTGGCTCTTGAAACAGACAATCCTTGGAAGCCGATGAACAAAAACAACAAACTAAATTGATACAGATACGTCTGCTGCTTTTCTCCTCGTCTCTATATATCTCTTCGGCTTTGCCTTTACAAAATCTAGAAAGAAAAAAGGAAAAGATTGGAAGAAGAAAAAGCGACTTTTCGCTCTTGATATTTTGCGGCCAGAGAAAGAGACAGACTTTGTGAAAGAAAGCCAAGGAAAATAGAAATGAAAAAAATCTTATCTTGTTTTTTCTCCCAAAAACTTTAATTTTGGTATTCTGTTACAGAGATCATAATGACAAAGTTAATTGAAATGTGGAATGGATGATGCGATAACGAGTTATTAATGTCGCGAAATAGCTTTTGTCCTTATCTATAAACATTATGTGCTTTTTCTGTTGGCGCGTCTCCCTTACCAAATTGGCTTTTTTAATCAACTTCTCTTATATACTAATAAAGTATTCAAGTCTTCAATATCTGTGACCTGTCAGAACCAGGCATTATTTTCAGGATCTATTATGTTAATTATATTATGGAATCAACGTATCAAGTCTTTTTAATTATCTGTTTTTGTTTGTTGTGTCTGATTTGTGATTCATCATTCCAAAATTTATTAGCACACACATTGGGACATATATCTTAAGGATTTGTATTCATGTCACACTATTCTGTTACTATTTAGATTCAATTCCGCTGACCGAAAAGGAAGAGCATTTTGAGAAACAATTACAAAATTTTCTTTTAGTAATCCATTATATGCTAAATTATTTATTCATTCCGTTTCAAATTAAATATCATTTAGGCTAATGTATTTTTGTTTTTATATATATTTTATCATTTTAATATCACTTTTGATAAATAAAGAAAAGTATTGATTTTTTCCAAGGATTCTAAGACAACATAGTTTTGTAGGGATAAATGAAATATTTAACATATTTTCTTAATTAATGTTAAAAATGTTAAAATAACACTTTATTTTAAAACATATTGAACAAAATGTATTGTTTTATAATTTCTTGGAAATTACAGTCCTTTTACTTTATTCGTATATATTAGCATTACTATTAGTGACATGAACAAAACTAACCGTTTAATCAAGAATTCGATTTTACTTTACTGATGAGCATTTTGTATTTTAAGTTTTCTAAAATCAATACTAATAAAATACTTCATCCAAAGCCCACGGACAAATTTCACGAGTCACCACAGTCAACGTAACAAGCACTTAAGAACGTTTATTAAAATAATCATGTCCTTCTTAATTTTTAACATTTCTGAAGTTTGTACGTTTTCTGTTGAGTATAGTGGATAATCCATAGTATTAATTAATCTCTTTGAATAATAAATTCAGATGTAATCTTTTGAACGCGACGTTGATCGTGTTGGGAACTGAGATACGTAACTCAATAAAACGTTACGTTTCGTTTTTATAGTTTTAATTTGAATCATTACCGTTCGCGTGGACAAGAAAGCAAGTACTCCAAACTAATCTCTCTCCAGCAGGAATCTTTTTTCCCAGTCTTCAAATTTCAAATGAAAATGTTGGTAAAATTTAAATTCTGAAGATTCCTAGTGGAGAGAGATTTGTTTGTCACTTTCTTTTTTACAAGAAGTTGATTAAAACTTGTTCCACCTAATTTAGTCTCGATTTTGAGTGATGATACGATTGAGATTACTCGTTCAAGAGCTTGTGTGTAATTGATTTTTTATTTTGAATAAAATTAGAAGACAAACCTCCTTACCAAAAAAGAAGAAGTTTGATTAAAACCACCAAAGTTTCACCATACATACACAAAAAACAAATCGAAATTTAAACACCAAATATTTCATATATATTTATAGATAACATTACAGTTCTGTTTAGTCATTAATAAAAACAAAAGTTAACAACTTAACATGAAGAAAAATAACGTTTACTATTGCTATAATAAATATAATCGACTAAAAATCAGATCGACTTTACTAATAAAAGCCTGTTTTAAAATGTAAAATATTTCGTCAACAAAAAAAAGTTTTTTTTACCTTGATGTTTGCGATTTATAGGTTGTTCTGTTTTCAATTGATGGTTTGATGATCTCACATTTTATGAATAGGCAGACCAATATAGTAATTAATATAATTCAATATAATTAATAAAAATATATAGAATACTACTACTATCCTGGTTAGTTGGTTATTGGTCGAAATTAATGATCAAATTAATTCAAAGTAGATGAACAGCCCATATATATGAAGTTAAAGAATGAGGATTTGGAATAATTCGTACCCTAATTATCAATTGAAAAATAGAATTGAACTAATCAAGTTTCTACCTAATGCTTCCATTGACTTGGAAAAGAGGAATCTATCGACCACAAACATACAAATAAAACCATATGTTTTGTTTTTTTTTGTCACAGAACAAATAAAACCATATGTTGTAGGTCGCGCAATACATAAATAATAAACGAGCTAAAAAAAAAAAAAGCGAAAAGGTATAGTCAAATGTTTACGGTAAGATGTTCATCAGGACCATCGATCACCAACCCCCAACTATGTTAATGATGATGTTGAAGTTTGATTGGTAGTTTTTAAACCATCTCCAACCCACTTTTTTTTTTTTTTTTTTTTATCAACATCTCCAACCCACTTTTTTTTTTGATTCCAAATGTTATTTTTGGGGAAAAAAAATCCATTGGCACTCCATATCAACCTATATATTGAATAATATTTTTGAATTTTGTTATCTTTGTATGTTTGTTTCTCCTGTCACACATAAAACACATATCACTTCATTCGTTAAGCAAAACTACTCCGAATATCACATATATACACCAAAACCAATTGTTCGGTGCCTCACAAAACATCTCGCTCGAGCACGTTTCAGTAACATTTGCAACAAGATTGGAGTTACTAAAGTTAATCTATATTGAAGAGGCATGTAAAAGATGTGGGTTAAGGACTTAATTGTAATTACCAAATCTATAATGTCTCTTTTTAGTTAAGAATGAGTACAATTGAGATTCACATTCTACACACATCCATTACTCACAATGCAAACAAAAATTACAAAATACTATACTTGCTGTCTTGCAGGCTTGCAGTATTCTAGATCCCAAAAGTAAAAAAAAAAAATCCAAAAAAGAGAGGAAAATGGAGAAAAATTAGTAAAACTAGCAAATGTTCGCATGAAAAGCTAGAACCATCGGCTCATATTTATCATGGGCCATGTGCTCTATATCTTTGGGCCATAATATAATAATATAAACTGATATTTTCGAAAATATGAAACAATGTGTTAAAAACTTTGTGGTTTTGTGTAAAAGCACTCTTGGCCCATGCCTAGAACCCGCCTGCTGAAAGATGATATACATTGAAAACATTTTCTTATTTGTTTTTTGTTGTTGTAAAAATACATTTTCTTCATATGATGATGATACCGTAGTTCTAAAATTTTGTGTGAAGTTATAAACGTTTTGAAGGATATCCCACATGAACGGCAACACTATCAGAAATCTACATCCTCAGGTCGATCAGGTCTTCTTTTAAAGATAAATGTTCACTAACCAAATTCCGGTGTTTCTTTGGATTGAAATGTGTCGTATGAATACTTCTTTGATCTATAAGTTGTAGAAGATTGTGTTAGAAGAGAAACAGAAAAAGAGTTTCTTGCGGGAAAAGGTATCCTGTAAGGTGCTTAGCTCACTTGCTGCAAATTCACATTTTCAATTCTAAATAAATGATTTAGCTAGTCTTCACCTAACGTTAGTAAAAAATTGGGCTAAACCAATAACATCCCACATCAAGTTTCATAATGTCGACAAAAACAATCCAGCTTTCATGTCTCCAAAACCAAATCTTTGAACTAATTAAAATTTGTAACTTTCTTGTTCAATTGGGTCTAATTATAAAACGGTGTCTAATCACCATGACGTGTTATTAGAGAGTTCCTCCTCCATACCTTCTGCTTATATATAATCCTAACGACGAATCCTGAGTCTTCTCATACCCAAATATAAGTTAATTGAAAAACAAGAATGGAGCTTAAGATCACGGTGACTTGTCAGGAACTTGTCAAGCCCTCTTCTCTAAGCCTTAATCATATTCCTTGCCATCATCTCTCTTTCCTTGATCAGCTTGCTCCTCCCATTTTCATGCCTTTTCTTTTCTTTTACCACAACAAGACCAATCTCTCAGACAGAGAACGAAGTGATCACACCAAGAGTACTTTGTCTAGTATATTGAATCTCTACTACCCCTTGTCAGGACGCATCAAGAACTCTGGTTGTTTTGTTGTGTGCAATGATATGGTGGGTGCAGGTGTGCCTTTCGTTAAAGCCAGAGCCGATTTCAACATGTCACGGATTCTAGAAAACCCTAATCCTAATGAACTCAACAAGTTACTCCCATTCGAGTTTGACGAAGTGAGTAACGTGCCTCTCAAGATTTAGCTCACTTTCTTTAAATGCGGCGGCTTAGCGCTCGGTGTAGGACTCTGCCATAAACTCTGCGATGCTCTGTCAGGTCTCATCTTCATCAGAAGCTGGGCAGCTTTGGCTCGCGGAGACACTGATGAAATCATTACTTCTTCTTTCGATCTCGCCAAGATGTTGTTAAGAGAACAACTATGTTTATTCAATTAACAAAGGAATTACACTATCAATTCGCCCAAGAGAATCTTCAAGACGAATTGATCCTTCAAACTCAAGAACAAGCTCTTGAATTTGCCTAATTGCAGAGAACAATTCTCTAACAATCCTCAATGATCTTAATCTCTTTGGATCTCGATAATCCCTAAAAGAACAGTAAAGAAGACTTTATACAAGATCAACGAATAATTCTCGGCTACTCAATCCACGTCAGAAGTCAACTGTCCAGCTCAGCTCTCTTCCCCTGGCGTATACGCTTCTATCAGATGTTTCCTCCATGTGACATAGAAGATTTAAACATGGCTACAGGTATCACGAAGGAGAACATAGTCGCCAAACGCTTCCTGTTTTTGAAATCCTCTGTTGAGTCTTTAAGAGAGAGATTCAGTGGAAACAAGGAGATTGGCGCGACGCGTGTTGAGGCCTTATCAGTATTCATATGGAGCCATTTCATGGCTTCAACAAACGGAGATGATAAAACCGGGAAGATCTATACATTGATTCATCCGGTGAACTTGCGTAGACAATCTGATCCGATTATACCAGACAACATGTTTGGGAACATCATGAGATTCTCTGTCACTGTCCCAAAGATGATAATCAATGAAGATGATGAAGCAAAGCATTCTCTTGTGGAGCACGTGAGAGAGGAGATAAGAAAGATAGATTCCGTGTACGTGAAGAAACTTCAAGAAGATAGCAGAGGACACCTCGAGTTTCTTAAAAAACAAGCTTCAAGTTTCGTCAAAGGAGAGATTGTGTCGTTCAGCTTTACGAGCCTCTGCAAATTTCCGGTGTATGAAGCAGATTTTGGATGGGGGAAACCGTTGTGGGTTGCTTCTGCAAGGATGAGTTACAAAAATCTGGTAGCTTTCATTGATACCAAAGAAGGTGATGGCATAGAAGCTTGGATCAACCTTGACCAGAATGCTATGTCTAGATTTGAAACCGATGAGGAATTGTTTCGCTATGTCTCTTCAAGCCCAAGTGTGAATGTCTCTTCATCTTGAGAAACATGTAATCTATAAGTCATTTCCTGTGAGTTTGAGTTTGTTTTTATTTTGATTTTGTGTATCGAATCTTATTCTCTTGTGCTTACTGCCTCTCTTCAAGAAGCTACAGAAAGATAGACTGGGCCTATGTTCTTATTCAAGAAGCAGCACAAGTTTGAATCAAACCATACAAATCTCTTGGAAGAAGTATGCAAACAGTTTTGTTTTTGTCTATATCAAAACCGGGGGATTCAGAGAAGCTGATTCAAGAAGCTCTTTATCACATTCGAAAAGCGACATGTGCTCTTCAGTAAGAGTGATCCAAGCTTCGATTCCGTCTCCATCTTTGGCATCAATCAACAACATCAAGTTCTTGAAATTGGAAGTGCCTCTTCCGGTCACCCAAACCGGTGTTCCCCATCCGAAATCAGCCTCGTACATGCCGAGCTTACACCAGCTATTACTCATCCAAAAGTCCACCTCATTTTCTCTTCTATATAGTTTCCCAATCTCTTCCAAGAACTCAAGGATTGTCGACGAGGATTTCAACATCTCGTTGCAGTTCAAGCTGAAGGTTTCCTTTGCCCGCCTTAACTCATCAACCAAATCTTGAATCCCATCTATCTTAGCTTCTTCGTTCTTGAGAATCATGATGGAAAGCATGTTCCCAATTGTGTTCTCAGACAAAGAATCTACCTTTCCTCGTAAGCTCACCGGTATCTGCAGCACCGAAGTTCTTGGTGTTGAAGAACTCGATCTAGAAGCCTTGGTAGCACATCTCCAGAAAAGAGCTGTGACGGCTTCAACACGGGTTGGATTCCTGACAAGGTTGCTTGAAGCTTTGGCTCTGAGTTTCTTGATCTTTGAAGCATCGAACACAAACCTCTCTGTCACACAATTCATCTCTTCAGCCTTGACTTTGTGATCCATCGGTTTTAAGGGAAGCTCATCATGAGGAGGTAGAGGAAAGAAATCAGAAGCGTTGAAACAAGGAATCAATGTAATCCCCAAACCTCTTGAGGACTCACTCCATCCTCTGATGAACATTGCCAAAGATGTTGCATCAATGATCTTATGAGAAATGCAGATTGTGATAACTAATCCTCCACAGCTGAAGAAATTGGCCTGGATTAGCAACACAGGCCATGTAACTGCTTCTCTTGACTTAGCTTCAAGAGGAAGGAGTGGTTCCAATGATTCAGGAACAGAGCACTTGAGAAACTCCGAGAGAAGATGGTCCACTCGAGCTTCTATAAACACAGCTCCTTCATCATTACACTCGACGAAACTTCCCATGATTCTTCCGACAAGAGGGTAGAAGGTTGGTAATGTTCTAGACAGAGATTTCTTCAGCTTTAAGGATGTTTCCTCTGATGAAGAACCGAGAAGGTTCTGAGGATCCGTTGCGTAAAACAGAAGTGCCCCTGTGTACATCGGTGAGCTGAGAGTGTCAAGAAAAGAGAGATTGAGGATTCTCATATCATTTGGGGTTGGAGAAGAAGGTTTGATTATTTCTCTTGATAAGATCTCGACTTTGATCTCCATTATTAGATACAAGAAAATTCTCAACTTTCTTGTAACCCCAAACAAAGGCTCTTAAATCACTTTAATGAAAGATTCTTGGTAAGATTAGCTAAAGATTCCTACATCACAAAAGACCAGCCATATTATTTATTATTATTATTAGATGTTCACATTAAAGATTCCTGAGGGCAACGGTTAGACAAAATATGCTTAATCCATCTTATAAATAACAAGTAAACTCTTGTGTTACACAGATCGAAACAGAGTATAGTTAACTGAATGGTACTGATTTAAAAAGAAAACATTTTTTTTATATAGAACCCGTGTAAAGGGCCCTTTGATTTTACAAAAAGTTGGTGAAGTAGTGACACTTTTTTTTTTGCGAATAATTTAGAGAAATTAGGAGGAATAACCATAGGAAAAAACAATAATTAACCCGATGACCATGATCTTTAGGATCCTGCATAAAACTAATCCAATAATGACGGAAAAATGTCCTCTTTAAGACATCATTTTCAACTTTTCTTTATCTCTTTTCTATGTGAATTCTCCTCATATATTTTGTTTGTTTCCATCTTTTCATATAAATTAATTTAATTTTGCTATTTTTATTAATAAACAAATACATTTTTTTGCATATGTGCCATACAGTTTGTTATTACTTGCATTTTGAATCGTTCGTGTAGCTATAAATAATCACCTTTTTGATAGAGAACCAAAGCGATGGCTCGAGACAATCATCAAGACCGCAACCAACAAACTTTCTAAATTTAAAAGATTTGGAAATTAGAATCAGGAAGAATGGTTAGAAGAGAGAATCACAGCTTAATGGATAGATCACAAGGAACAAATGAATCAATAAAACCCTTTTGTTACTAAATAAATTAACCTATTGATTGATTATTTATCAGATTTCTTGCGAAGTTCCTTCACCCATTTCAAGCCAAGTATGGCCTTCCCGAAACTGCTTTTGCTTCCGTCTTCCTTGTTCTTTTTCTTCTTTTTCTTCTTATCGTCTTCTTTAGCTGAATTTGGAGGAGGGTCAGAGTTGTAATCCCATTGATCAGCCCAAGATAGCCCCGAATCCATCTTCGTCTCTCTTTAAGATTTTGTTGAATGAATAGGTTTAGAAACAAATATGGGGAGAAAGAAAGATCTTGTTTTACTTATTTTAGACATTATTGGTTTGACTTGACACAAATGTCTATACGTTTCTTGGTTGCTTATTTTTGGTTTCTCTCTGTTTAATTTTAGTTGTCCCTTTGGTTGGACAAAGAATCAGTCATTCGCCTTTAACTAACATTCGACATGAAAGGAAACCAAGAAACTTACAACGATAACCCTTTCCGTTGGATAAAGAATCACTTTCAAATAAAATTACAAGGATAACCCTTACACGAAAAACTTTGGCTCGTTGGTAGTGAGTATATATGTAAATATCAAATGATATTTGTAAAACCAAACCAAATATCTCTTTTCATTTGAGTTTGACATTTTTTAACATTTCCAAAAGATATATTTGATTGTAGCAAGATGAATGATGTACAACTTTTTTCCATGTTCTAAAAACATGAACTAGAATGAAAATATGGTTATACTGGTTCCGATTGGTGACGTTATACCGCCACAATACCAACTATCTAACCAAACAAAGACAAAATGAGACAAATAGATTTATAAAAGCTTGGCTCAGAGGACAAGCGTGCTAATTCATGGCTTAAGACCATTAACAATTAAAATAAATATTAATTTAAATAATTTTGGATCATAAATATTAAAAATTTAAATAACCATAAGTGCTAATTTTTAGTTTTTACAGTGGCCCAATTCAGGCCGGCAAAATTTATTATTTTATAATAATTATTAATTTATCGAGTATTTTGTAATTTATACTATAGTTTGATTTAAAGGTGATTACGTATATTTGAAGATAGTTATTTGCAAATATAGAAAAAGAAATATTCATGAATAAATGCTATTTTCTTTTTAAAAGCGAAACCCTCGTTAGATCAGGACCATCAGGTGATCTGTAGAGAAATTTCAGCTTTATCTAATTAAAATAAAATTATTTAAAATATGGAGCTTCGAAAAAGGACTAGGAAAATTACAGAAAGACGTGCCAAATGGAAAGGGATAGGGAAGAAGAAAGGGGGTAAATTGGTCATTAGATACGTACAAACGCGAGTTAAGCATGAACGGTTTCTCAGCTGTTATTGCCTTATACAACGGGGAAAGACCAAATATACATTGAATCTCAATATCTCATATCTATTTATTACTAAAAATCATTTTAAAATAAGAAATGAATCGTTGAATAACTAACCAGATAAAAACGTAAATGTGAGAGAATCTCGAATCTCGAATCTCGAATCCCCCCCTATCCACTAATATATTACCCAAACGCTCTCATCTTCATTCTCCTAAAATCTTCTTAATTGTCTCACCTCTCTCTCTCTCTCTCACTCTTTCTCTTAAAAACAGTATCTCTCAAGAACGATATGGTGAATAATGAGATGTCAGCTAGCGAGATTGCGGCGGCGAAGCAGAAGAAAGTCGAAGATTGGTTACCGATAACATCTTCAAGAAAGGCCAAGTGGTGGTACTCTGCTTTTCACAATGTCACCGCCATGGTTGGTGCTGGTGTTCTCAGCTTGCCCTACGCCATGTCCAATCTCGGATGGTACTTTTGAGATCCATATATTTTTCATTTTTTCGGTTTTTTTTTTAAAAACTCATATTAAGCAAAAGGTTTGGTTAATTAGAAGACTACATGATATTAAGGAAATAGAGAGAAAACGAAACACACGCTTTCAAGGCTTAAAAACATTATTAGTAGCCTAGAAAATGCTTTTGATTTTCTAACTGCTATATATTAGATGCTTTGATACAGTTTTTAATCATAGAAAATGCTTTTGATAATCCATGACTAAATCAAAGGCTGGCTCAATATTATTGCATGCTTTGATACGGTTATTAATTTTATTTTGGGGGAGCACTTTAATAAAAAAAAATGTTATTGATTACAGGGGACCTGGAGTGACGTTGATGATATTGTCATGGTTGATAACATTGTACACACTGTGGCAAATGGTGGAGATGCACGAGATTGTACCGGGGAAGAGGCTTGACAGATATCACGAGCTAGGTCAACACGCTTTCGGAGATAAGCTAGGCCTATGGATCATCGTGCCTCAGCAGCTCATCGTGGAGGTCGGTGTAGACATAGTTTATATGGTCACCGGAGGAAAATCCCTCAAGAAAGTCCATCAGCTCCTCTGCTCCGATTGCAAAGACATCAGAACTACGTTTTGGATCATGATCTTTGCCTCTGTCCACTTCGTTATCTCTCACCTCCCCAATTTCAACTCCATCTCTATCATCTCACTCGCCGCTGCCGTTATGTCCTTAACGTACGTATAACCTCTTATACACACACATATGACATATATTCGTTTTTTTTTGTTTTATAACATTATGGTTTGATGATATTGTTTTGCGATGCATTTACAGTTACTCGACTATCGCTTGGGGTGCATCGGTGCACAAAGGTGTCCATCCCGATGTAGACTACTCGCCTAGAGCATCGACCAGCGCTGGAAAAGTATTCAACTTCTTGAATGCGATGGGAGACGTGGCTTTTGCGTACGCGGGTCACAACGTCGTGTTGGAGATTCAGGCCACGATCCCTTCGACTCCGGAGATACCGTCCAAGGTTCCAATGTGGAGAGGAGTCGTTGTAGCATACATCGTAGTCGCTATCTGTTACTTCCCTGTAGCGTTCTTGGGCTATTGGATCTTTGGAAACAGCGTTGAGGACAACATTCTCATCTCTTTGGAGAAGCCCGTCTGGCTTATCGCAATGGCTAACTTGTTCGTGGTCGTCCACGTCATTGGAAGCTATCAGGTCTTGCACATTCTATATATCATTGATTGAGTTAAGAATATCCATCCCATGATTAATATCGAAATTTAATTCTCTTTGAACTACTCTTTTGTGGAGGTAGATCTTTGCAATGCCGGTGTTTGACATGATGGAAACCTTTTTGGTCACAAAGATGAATTTCGATCCTTCCTTCAAACTCCGCTTCATCACTCGCAGTCTTTATGTCGGTAAGTCAATCTTCATTTTAACTTCGTTGGAGCTATTCCATCTATTTTTCTAATTTTCCTCTCACTTTGGACCGACCGTGCAGCTTTCACCATGTTCATTGCGATATGTGTTCCATTTTTTGGTGGACTACTCGGCTTCTTTGGAGGATTCGCCTTCGCTCCAACAACTTACTACGTACGTATAGTACAACTAATCATTCATATGTTTCCTTCATTTTCTCGTGAATCAAAGTTGTGACGCATTAATTTTGGCATTGCAGCTTCCATGCATTATTTGGCTCATTCTCAAGAAACCAAAGAGGTTTGGTCTATCTTGGACAATTAACTGGGTATGTTCCTCTTACTAAATGATATATAGCTCTTGTTTTATTCTCTTGTACACTGATTTTTTTTTTTTTTGGTTTGGTGTTGTGGGAATATGAAAATTCCAGTTCTGCATTATAGTAGGAGTTATTTTGACGATCCTAGCTCCAATTGGTGGCCTCAGAACCATCATTGTCAACGCCAAGACCTACAAGTTCTTCTCTTAGATTTCTTATTGTACCACAAACAGAAAAAATAGGTTAATAAAATAAATCACGGCATGTCTCGATTTTCTATGACTGTCCGTTTTATTTTTTTAGTATAGATAAGACTCGTAATATCTATGTACTTTCTCCTTTTTGTATTAAACTCCACATTCCTTTTCTTTTGTTATTTCCTATGCGTTGTCGTACGTGAATTTGATCACTAGATCATCCAGATGCAATGTTACAATGGTCATTACGACAATATCTTTATGGTTTATGGTTATAACATAAGGGTTTTTTTAAAAAATTAGCACCCCCGATATTTTAAAACACGGTGAAAGTGAAATGAGAATGAGAGTAATTTGTTTGCATACATATTATTCTTAGAAATGTTGAGTTAGTAATCTCATATGGCTGATAAGTGAATTATAGTAAGGATGTGTTATCTCGTCTGATAATATCTTATTAAAATTGACACAAAAAGAAACCAGATAATTATTATTCTGTATGATTTTGGCCGAACCAAGAAACCGAACCGTTTAACCCGAATTAACCGAATGCCCAGGCCTAAAAACCGAACCGTTGCGTAAACATTTCTAAAAATATAGAATAATATCTTATTCTAAAAGCCGCCTAGATGGCGATACCTCCATCGATAGTGAATGTCTGCAAAACAATGAGTTTAAGTTAGGCCTATAACAGAATGAGAAACCAAGGCTAATAACCAAAATCTTCATTTGATAGGAGTGTGAGTTAACCTGTCCGGTGATGTAACTGGCTGCCGGACTGAGAGCCAAGAATTCTACCAAGCCAGCCACATCTTCCGGTTGTCCATACCGTCCTGAAAATTAAACCGGTTTGCTTTGTATCAGAATATTTTGATGTCTCATATACATTTTTAGCCAAGTAAACTACCCGCAACAAATGTTAAAAAGTTGAACTCTCCATTACCTAATGGGATTGTTCCCAAGATTTTCTTTTCCATGTCTTCTCCAAGCTTGGCAGTCATGTCAGATGCAATGAACCCAGGGCAAACCACATTGACCTGTAATAGTGTCGACGGACCAAATTTAAAATCTAGTCCAAGGAATTAAAAAAAATAAGAGAGAGATGGGAGAATGATGAGGGAGATAGGTCAGTTACATTTATATTCCTGCTCGCACCCTCTCTAGCAACAGTCTTGGAGAGCCCAATAACTCCAGCTTTCGCAGCAGCGTAGTTTGCTTGGCCAATATTACCAATGAGACCAACAACTGACGCTATATTGATGATTCTTCCCTGCAAGATTGTATGCAAACTATTACCATACGTTATGCTCGTCTTTATTTCACTTCTTAATCTTATAGGGGAGCTCAAACGAAAACCGATTTGGCAGTTTATATATCAAATCTCGTTATGATGCACAGAAGGAGCAACGCGTCGAAATACAATGACAAACGTGTGAGAGGGGTGTTAGCGGTGACACCGGCGTATGACAAGTGATAACACATTGAGATAGAGTGTATAAGGCGAAGAGAAGTAATACCTTTCTCTTCTTCATCATGATCTTTACTGCTGCCTACAGAGAGTAAATGAGTTTCAGTTCCTCAGATTCTGAGTATCAAAATTTCACCAGGATCACAGGAACACAAACCTGGGTACAGAGATATACTCCAGTGAGATTCAAATCAATCACTTCATCCCACTGGTTTTTCTTCATTCGTATTAACAAGGTGTCCCGAGTAATTCCTGAAATTATGTAGCCATGTCAGAAGGATACCAAGTAAAAAATCAATGGGAACCAAAGGTTTTCATATACAGTACCTGCATTGTTAATCACGACATCAATGGTTCCCCATTTATCAACAGCCTGCAACGAAAAATAATACAAAAGGGAAAATGAGAAGATGTAGGAGAATTATAAGACAGTGTACAATTAATCACTTACGGTTTTCATCATGGCTTCCACATCAGCCTCTTTCGAGACATCACCCCCAAAAGTAATAGCCTGGCCACCATATGCTTCAATCTACAGTTCCACAGAGCATAAAATGTCAGAGAAAACGTGGAATAAGGCGACAAGGTGGAAGAAAACACTATTGACTAAAAGATGGGGTAAAAAAAAATCATTTGGCAGTGTGGATCGAAAGCGAAATCAAATAAGCATTTGAGAAGCAGATGGCAACAAGAAACCAAAATAAGGAAACATTTTCCAGGGCTAGAACATCCAACTGTAATTCATTTCTTGTCCCAGAAACCAAAACTGTTTCAACGATTCATTGCAAAACTCGAAAGATGCCACATTTCTTTTCGTACCAATAACAACATCCCTCCATACATTGTACCTACGATGTATTGGTTCTAAAGCGATATCCCGAAACAGAAAGCAAGGAACGAGCTGCATAACTCAGCACTCTAATTCAGGGGATTAATCACCTGCTGAGAAACTTCTTCAGCCTCCTTTGCTGACCTAGCATAGTTCACCAAGACCTGCAGCAGAAACACAATGTTTGCTTCTCAATTAGCATTAGAACTAAAACACTATAACCCAAGCCTAACTGAAACATAACCAAGACTTATGGGTACAAACTACGAAGAGAAACCTGTTGATGTCTCCATCACCACCATAATGCCAAAAGAAACTGTAAGCAATCCTGAGCTAAAATCTTCAAGAGTAAGCGAAATGCTCGAGGAGCATACAGATCAAATCTAACGAAACATGACTTCAAAACAAGTCACCCAAAATCCAAATATGAAGAAGATGGTGTTAGACCTAACCTTGCAGCCTGCTTTCCCCAAGGAAAGAGCAATTGCTTTACCAATCCCTCTAGAGGCACCAGTTACAACGACCACTGGAGATTCCAATTTCGGAACAGCTTCTCCTGTTGATTGCTCAACAGCGGTCGCTTGAGCTTTCACAACTGAGATTCCCATAAAGATTGATAGAATCTTATGAGAATGGAGAGATAATAAAATAAAATAAAATCTAAAGGAAAACGCCAAGAAGAAGAAGAAGAAGAGGAATTGATTACCAGAGGTTGCGAACGCCTGTCGGGATCCACATCGCAGCATTCCGAAATGAGGCAACGCAGACTGAAGCGGAGCCCATTGGTGGCAGACCTGAGAGATCTGACGGTAACCGAGCTTCCCGGCGGCTTTCAAGGAGATGTGTCTCGAGCCTGCGGCGGTGGTGGCCATCGAACGGAGAATTGGTTGCTCAACGGTGAGAGTGGAGATAGAGAAAGCCGCCCGTACTAGTGAACCTCGTAAAGATCGACTCAGCAGTAGAGGGGAGAGAGAGGCGTAGGAAGAAATAGTCGGAATTTTGCCTTCTTTTATTTCTAAACAATATATATAATTTTCTTTTCTGCAAACAAAAAAAATTTCGAGAAGCGATACGAACGAGGTTGTGTGTGTGCACTGTGCAGTGTAGTTGGGATGTTTTAACTTTTATAGTTGGGACTCGTGGAATTTAGACGAGACTCTCTAGATGTCGAAGAGGGTTAGAAGTATTACGACGACTTCAAGGGTTTTTTTTCAAATATGGTCTATTTCAAAAATTTGATAGATTTGACATAAATTTAGTTATTACATGAGTAAAATAATATTTTAGTTAAAAGTAGTATTGATACGTATATGTTTTTTTTTGTTGACCAGTGTTGTTCGTTCGTTCTATTTAAAAAAAAAAAAATTGGTCAAAGAAAGAAAAAAGGAGACGAAGAGGATCGAACGTCTATTGGATAGATTTTGAAGAGGAGAACATTCGTGTAGAAAAATAGAAAGGGAATTCGTATGGATTATTGTCGTTTCGGTGCCATCTTCTCCTTCTTCTTCTTCTTCTTTCTCTAGCTGATCGTAGCTATCGCGCGACTGAAGCCTGAACAAGATCCATCGTCGGCCATGGAGGAATCTACGGCTACGTCTTCGACTCATTATTTCTCCATTTTCACGAACTACCCTCTCATCTCCGCCCTCACGGCTTTCACCCTCGCTCAATTCATCAAACTCTTCACCTCCTGGTACGTTCTCTCTTCCCCATCTGGCGCATTTTCCGTGCTTTTCATATATTTACATCTATGGTCGGATCGATGTTCTCAGTCCTGTTTCAAATTCTTAGTTTGAGGAGTGGTCTTGATACATAATTTTTCCTGGTAGTTGAATTGCGATATTAAGAACCAAGGTTCGTCAATCTCTCTTTCGAGGTACATAGATAAATTCTAGGAACCGTTGACTTTGGTGTATGAAATTCTCTTAGAGGAACATATAGATCTCGCGTGTCCTTGGAAATTCTAATAGACGTTAGACATGAAAGGAAGATCTTTACATGTTTCCTGGATTCTGCAGGTATAGGGAAAGGAGATGGGATCTCAAACAGCTTGTTGGGTCCGGAGGAATGCCTTCATCACATTCATCAACCGTTACAGCTCTCGCTGTAGCAGTTGGTTTACAAGAGGGCTTTGGTGGATCACATTTTGCAATTGTTTTGATCTTGGCATCTGTTGTAAGTTGCTCACCTGGGACACTTTCTTAGCTTCTTTCTTTTGTTTATCAATTGGCTATTAAGGATTCAAGAGACGATTATATGCAAGTGATTTGTGTGGTAGGTGATGTATGATGCTACCGGTGTAAGATTACATGCGGGTCGCCAAGCTGAGGTTTGATTGCTGCTCCAACTTTTCTTTATTTCGTCTTTCTACTTTACTGATTTTGCCATGATGCACTTGAGCTTTGGTATCCTGATCTCTTCGCGTCTGATTCATTATCCAGGTTCTCAATCAGATTGTATACGAACTTCCTGCAGAACATCCACTGGCTGAAAGCAGACCATTGCGTGAACTTCTTGGTCATACCCCTCCCCAGGTATGTTGATTGAACAGCTATAAGATCACATACTACACACAAATCTCACCTTGCTGAGCATCCTCATAGATTACAATTTGATTCAATCCCCAATATTCCTTTTAGAGGTTTGTGGGAGCTGAGGCAACTCTAGAGCAAACCCTAGTTTGTGTTCGCTTTGATTAATATCTGAACTTTTCTTTGAATTGTCACTGTACTTTGGGAAGAATCAATTTGTTTGTTCTTATCAGATTCGGTTTCATATATTCTGAGATCAGGTCATTGCTGGTGGAATGCTTGGAAGTGTTACAGCAGTAACTGGATACTTGTTTACCAGGGTAGCTACTAGCTAACACGTTAACGAACAAGCATAGACACGACTCTTCTACTTCATTGCCTATTGAAGCCACTGGACAGAATCAAAAAAAGATTTACTATCTAAGCCGAGTTTGATTCACTATTTATTCTTATTTTAAGCTTGCCCTTATAGATTATTATACACTTGATGTAAAGCAAACTTGAAACACCATTAAAAATACCGTAATTTTATTTGGAAATATATAGTTTATACAAAATGAATTTGTGGATAAATTGGTGTTGTTCATTGTTTACCAAGTATAATGGAGAAGACATCTCTCATGTGCAGAGTAGGATCCAAAGTAACACCAGACTTCACACGCCAAGCAATGTGTTGGTCGGGACGGACTAAAATAGATCCTTTCTCCGACATCTTACAAATGCTCCACCAAGAAGCTTCTTCATCACTTTGTTTTTTAACTTCCATAACATCGACATAATTTTCCCATGGAGCTAATGCTGATTTGCTCTCCCTTTCGACACCATCATCGCTACTAGGCCATACTACGCATACCTTTACATTAGCCATTAACTCTTTTGCCGCTTTGAATGTAGCACGAGCTAGCTCATAGGACTCTTGTAATGGTGATATTATAAGTAGAAACTCCACTTTCTCTGTCGAAACAAGATCCAGTGTAGAAAGAACCTCTCTTGTGGAATCTGACAGTATTCTCACATACATATGAGGGAGTCTTGAACCTGGTTCAGCACACGGAACATAGTCTCTTCTACGACCACTTGGTACTTCAGGACCACCAGCTTCAGACTCGTTATCAGGAACAATGGCTCCTTCTAGATACCTAAACAGTAAACATGGTAGCTGCTGTTACTGCAGCTCTAAATTTACATATTTTTTGTTGAAATTTAATGGCAGAAAGACAATGGTTCGAACATTCAAGATCAAACTATACAGATAACGAACAGCTGCCACCAATTTACGAAAGCAGCCAGACCTAGTTTCTTCTCTTTTTGAGTTTTGGTACCACTCAGGGTAGAGTGAGAATTTTACAGTTCCAAAGGTGATGATGATACCTGAAACCAAGATCCTCTGCAGGGAACTGTAGTTGAAGGCTCTTTCCTTCTTCGAAGATTCTCTTTACTCTGCCAAGTCTCTGATGTCCTAGCGGATTGCTCTCATTCAACAGAGATTCTGAAAGCTGTGCACGACCTAGTGCAAAGACATTATCCAAGATTGCCTTTTGCAGCCCAGTTGGAAGGATGGAACCGACTGTTTTGTTTATAAACCTATGAACTACAACGCCATAGAGATGTAATTACTGATTTACTGTAAAGCTGAGCATGGAACGATGAACTGAACAAGAAGACAAGCTAATTGTAGTTTACCTGAGTTTGCAACTCTTGGGTCAAGGCCTAGCGCTGAAGGAACAGACATAGCTGCTCTGAAGTTCTGAATACTGAGTGAAGTATTGAAAAGGGCAACCTAGCAGTAACAATAAGATGCTTGTAAATGAATCAAGTTTCGAAGAAAGGATGGCAAGAAAAAGTTAGAAAAGATAAACACAATACCGGTCTACGTTCTGTTTCATAGGTATCAAGAATCGAAGATTTTGCAGAACCCTGTACAAGAGCTGCTATTTTCCATGCAAGATTGTGAGCATCCTGAATTCCAGTGTTCATTCCTGCAAAACTCATGTAATTTGCTATCAGGATATTTTCCAAGACTGCTGATTGAACGCACATAAAAATCAAACCAATTCCTGAAACTTTGTCAATCGCTCAGTTCTTATAACTTAGAAAAACAAACTGACAACAAGGATCCTTAAGATCAACTTTAAAGAATGCGGCATTCATTGCTATCACACTGTCTCATCCGACCATACCTACAATCATAATACTACGACACTGGAGATGATTATATTTCTTCCAAAGTTATAGCCATCGTATATGGTTCACCTTTCGAAAAGAAGTGGAACACTTACCAAAACCTCCAGCAGGCGGGAAACGGTGAGCAGCATCACCAGCAAGTATTACTCTGTTCTCACAGCACATGAATTTCTCGGCGACTTCAGCATGCATGACCCATGGCTTAATATCAGCTACATCCAAGTCTGAAAGCTCATGTCCCACCAAATTGAATATCAGCATCTTGCACATCTACAAGATAATAATCGCTCAGGGACACAAATGACAAACAAAATCAAATTTTAAATTGGTCACAGTTGGGACAAAAGCAAAACCATACAGATGTACTGATAAATGAGTTTTCACAAGTCTTCTCTACGTAATGAAAGTAAATACCTCGGGACTAAAATCAGATAGACTCTGCTGAGGTGGATAGTATGGAATCTGCAATTAAAAGAAATGATTACACGCCAAGCTAGGGTATATATCACTATTTTAAGTAGATAAACTGAGATTATTAAAGTATCCCCGACATTCTGCATCGGGGCTATTGCTACCTGCAAAACAAATTCTCCGTGTAGAAGATCATGGGCAACGAGAACCCCTATACCTCCAGTGTTGAAAATGAAAAATAACATCCCTGGTCTGCTTTTGATTAAGTACTCACCGAGCTCTCTGCTCAGGAAATGGACACTAATAAGCTTTTGTAGATCTCTTTCCCCTCGCATTTCTATATCTGTGAGCCTTCTCACTGCACTCCCAGCGCCATCAGCACCAACCAGCATACTACATTGAATGTCTCTTTTCATATACTCGCCCCCTTCGAGAACAGAAACAGTTGCAGTAACACTTTCCTTGTTAGCATCAATCGCCACACACTCGTGACCCATAAGGATTTGCCCAACAACAACAGAGTCAAGCTCAAGACCATCCGGCTCTTTGGAACTCCGTACATTAAAGCCGAGGTCTTCTAACCGCTTAAGCATTAAACTTGTCAGTTTGTACTGGGAGAAGTGAGCAACGGAAGCCGGGCTGACAACTTTCTCAAAATCTATTCATAACACCACAAGCACTTAAGTGAAAGGTCTGCAATTTTCCACAACTAAAAATTTGTTCTATGAGAAATATTTGCACCAGAAAAATGTAGAGAAGAACACACCTTGAGGCTGCATGTGGTCGACTGTGCCCAGAGTTGAACCGGAGAGAGACGTACAGTATATAAATTTTCTCCACAACTCTACAGGAGGCTGTGATCTTTCAATCTCCTCAGCTAATCCATCCAATTTACGGAAGATCTAAGCATATGAAAACTGTGAGACTAGGATTCAAAAATCCGGGATCATCTAAAACGAAATTAACCACAGGGAACACAACAAAATCCAACCTCCATAGATCGGTTGTTGATAAAATGTGCTTGTGGATGTTTCGAGAAGCTTGTGGCTTTGTCCACAACAGCACATTTCACCCCTAACATTAAGTTGAGAATGCAATTCGATCAAAGGCGCGAACTCAGCTAAATAAGGTAAAAAGCTCAAAACGTACTCAGAAATGACAAAGGAAGATCTTCCTAATGTACTTGGAGATGAAAATTTGAGAAAACTTGGAGTAAATTGTACCTAGTTTGGTAAGAAGGATGGATAAAACGAGGCCTACAGGTCCAGCGCCGACGATCAGAACAGGAAGCTTAGCATCTTCGCCATGAAAGGAATTTGTGTTTGAAAGGTCCCTTCTTTGGAAGTACCTCGCTGGGTACACTCTGACCCTCGAGTTGTTTCTGCTTATTCGTGTAACCCTCTTGATCAGCCCTAGAAATGCCATAGTCGAGAAGCTGAAGCTGAAGCTTGAAAATCGTTGGACTGGAAAAATCTGAATTCAGCCCCTGAAGCAAAAATTCAGAAGAAGAAGAAAAAGAAGAAGACTCTCAGATTCTAGAACATGAAAGAGCACACAGCAACTCTAGAAATGATTTTTCTCTCTTACGACCTTTAATTAGGGTTTAAGAAACGAGAGATCATGTCGTAGGGTTCTGACGGAGACGGCGGCGACAGAGATGATGCGGTGGGGAATATGATGAAGATGATGCTGCGACCAGCGACGACGGAGATGCTGTGACAGAAACGACGGAGACGCCGCGCAGGTGATGGTGGCAGAGATGTTGGTGGGGCCGACTCTTTATGATCTTTTGTTTTGATAAAAGAATAAATTATTCTTTCAGAATGCTTACTCGATTAATACGTGGTTCCGTAGTTTCCATAACTATTCTTTTATATCATTCCGTAATAATTTCTTTTTCTTATGAAAACTAAAAATCGAGGTCTGCTTCAAGACTGACTCTGAATCTTGTCAGAAGAGGCTTCTGTTTCGTACTGAAAGTGAGGTTTCATATATAAAGTTATAAACCCTGATACGTAACATCAGTAAGCTATCTACGATGGATACCTCTGGTGACAGAGGAATAAGTGAGCAAAAATGGCGTGATCACAAAGTGGCCTGTATACATATCTTTCTTCTCTATGCAGATGACTTTGTCAGAGGTAAAAGAAGAGTAACTTTACATAGGAGTGTGTAAATGTGACACACTCCAATCTCTCTTTTCTTCTCAATGGTGGATCGAGTAGCTTTTCTTCCAGAAGAAGCTAAACGGTCTTGTCATTGTCTTCCTTCTGGAGAATGATTTAGACAAAGGTTTTACTTCAGACTCTGGAGCTGAAGCTGGAGCGGGTATAGACATTGGTAATGGTGCCGATACGGTTTTCCTGGGAGCTTCGTCTCTGTTTGGCGATGGCTGTTCTCGTTGCCTTTGTTCCCTGAACAGCATCAGAAGCTTCTGGGACTTGTCTCTTCCTCGGGGACTTCCGTTCACCGAGATGGAAACCAGAGACGGAATCACTCCTTCTTGTAGAACCATCTGGATACATGATTCGCTTCCCGTGCATAGGATCACAAGGCAAGAAACGGCTTGCTCTTGTTCGACCGTGTCACCGGTGTCTAGCACCGTTGCAAGAGTGCTGATCATGCCTTGTGATGATATCATCTCTTCTTTGCCTTCCTGGCTAGAGGCTAGATTTAGTAATACTGCTAACGACTTCTCTATCCACAAGTGGTCACCTGTTGATGCAAGGACTTGGAGGCTTTTGATTATGTTAGATGAAAGGAGCGTGGGAATATTGGGAGAGTAGGTGGAAAGGTTGTAGAGGGCGTGAAGTGCGTCCAGCTTGCATTGGGTTTCGGTTTTTTCGCCTTGAAGAAGAAGATTCACGAAAAAGGGGACTGCTTGACTTGAGCCAATCACGGGCTTGGCTTTCTCGAGGCAGGAGAGGTTTAGATATAACGCAGTTGCTGGCCCTTGGGAGTGGGAACAAGAGATCATTTTCTCCAGCAGCGGGATGACTCCTGAAGTCAGCATCAACTCTTTGTTCCTGCAGTCAATAGAAACGAACAAAACAGAAGAGATTATGAGAAGGTTTGCAAACGAAGAGCACTAGTTAACCCACAAAACCTTTACAGAGGAATATTCAGTGTTCATGAACGGTGATATTAGAGAGAAGATCAGACGGCGACATTGCTAAGGACTTAGATTGGTAACAAAAGACACTAACCTGTTATTGTTGACTGCTAAGTTAAATAGAGCCATAGCTCCGGTTTCCTGAGCGGCTGCATTGTTTTCATGAACAGCTGATCCTAGTAACCGCAAAAACGCTTCGACGAATCCATTGGCTCCCATGAGGATCCTGGCCTCTTCATCATCCTTTAGCAGTAGCCTGACATTTTCCACAACTTTGCACTTTTTAGCCAAGTCTTCCTCTTTGTCCAAGATTGCCAATATATTCTGATACCTCTCTAGAACATTGATATCAGAAATCTCCTCGTCATCGACATCAGGCGCATTGACTTCTTCTTTGTGTTGTGGTTCGGAAACGATAGTAATACTCTCCTCCAAAGGAACGACTTTAACATCCTTCATTGTGCACGATCCTATACTATCAACTGACTTTGAATTGGTGGATTCAGAGTCAGACAGGGCCAGTCTCCAGTAGTTGAGGTCAAGAGATTCTGGTGGTCCAGTAGGGACTGTGATCCCATTCTGCTCACACCAGCTCGCAATCAGACCTTTAACACAGTAATTGGGAGTCAGAGAAAGATGTGGGAGCTGCTGCTGAGTCTTTGGGCAAGAGTTATGCCCATCATTGAACCATTTCTCGATACAGACCCGTTCATAAGTCTGTCCAGAGGCAATAATGACAGGATCACACATAAGCTGCAAAGATATGGGACACCTTAGTTCCTCTGGTGGAGTGGGCGTCTGTCCTGACTTCCTACTGTTCATGGGCTTATAGTTAATAGAGCCAAACTTCGATAGTTGACGCCCAAACGCAAGAGCACGATCTTCGTTAGAACATTGACCAGTGGGGGAACATGGTGTTGAACACTGAGAGTCGTTCTCATCCACAATTTCGCTTCTGAAAAGCTTGGAGTATTTTCTCATAAGGTGCAAGAGGTAAGCCACAATTGACTCCTTCCGCTTGTCTTCTTCCACACGTGCCCTGTCAATGAGTTTCTTCAATGCACGCCGCTCCGCCAGAGCTGATCTAGAAGAGGTTATACTGAGTCTAGTAGCAGCCTGGTGAAAAATCTCAAGCTCGGCGTTGTCACTGCCGTTGTCAAATTTCTTGCCTTGTTGCAATAGTGCAATTATCCGATCACCAACTTCCTTCTCTGATGGATCAAGCAAGAACTTAGTGTGCTCTAGTTCACCGACAATGTCCACAATCTGAAGAAGTCAAATATCAATATTAGGTTTTCGCAACTAGAAACTAGCAGAGACCGTTTTATCAATCAGAACTCTAAATTTAATAATCAAATAAACATGAGAAATCAGAATGGCATAACTATCAAACCAAAAAGACAAGCAAACTAGCTAGCAAAAGATACATAAGCCCTGGACAGTTCTTAATTATGCAAAAGTAAAGACTGTGCTGTGCACTGAAATAGACATTTACCTGAGACCCAATTGAGCTAGGAACAATGTCCTCCACGCGTCTAAGACTATCGATAAGTGCAGATTTTGTTTTCTCAAATTTTAAAAGTACAGCATCCCCAGTTATAGCCTGTTGAAAAAAAAATGGAGGAATTCAAGTGACCAAAACACGAGAGAGAATATGTGTATCCACACAAAGAGAAACTCACCAAGTAAAGTTTGCTACACTCAGAACAGTGTTGAAGAATGTTCTTTGCCTTCTCGAGTGCAATGTGTAAGGAGCACAAGGCTTGAATCCCTGATTTACTCCGTGGTCTTGCTTCTTCCAACGATGGGAAAATCGACAATACTTTGCAATAAACTGCAGAGAGTTCCTTGCACATATCTCTATGTAACTGCATTTTAACAAAGAGCATTGAGAACAAGACTGTCAAATTACATCAAACAAGAACAGACATCCCCTCAAAAGAACAAAATTTTTTTTTACAAATCCGCTAATGTTTTAATCTCAGATAGCAGATTAAACCATCTCCAGGATTCCCAAGATTTGCTTACAATTAACGGGGCAGTGGAAAAGAAAGATGCAAAATTTCACCCCGTCTATTAAAAGGCAAAACTCGATTTGAGAGTCTCACATTTCCATAACATCAAAAACAAAACCAATCCAACAATACATAACGAGATAACAAACGAAGCAAAAGTCCCTCTTTTTTCCATTTGATTCCAACAACTACCGACAAGAATCGTTGAGAAAGAGTGATGATTCAAACATATGTAATTTCTGAGCATATATACCTTGGCATCGCTAGCAGCGAACAAATTCTCCTCGAGCTCGGTTACATCCATGATCCAGCCGCCTCACCTGGAAACTCTA
This sequence comes from Alliaria petiolata, assembly GCA_020283515.1. NCBI lineage: Eukaryota > Viridiplantae > Streptophyta > Magnoliopsida > Brassicales > Brassicaceae > Alliaria > Alliaria petiolata. The sequence continues at coordinate 70,907,091 of JAHZTW010000002.1, read as the reverse complement.
AGCCACAGCCAGCTTATACAAACCTGAGAAAACGATTTTTTTTTTCCAACAAAAATGGAGGAATCAGTAACGACAGAAGCAAGCATCATGGATATCCGACGCAAATTCTTGCCTTTTCGTTCCAAATTCTGAGGAATTGAAGAAAAGCGACGAATCATTAGAGAATCGAATCAGGAAAAATTTACCTTATAGCTCTAAGAAAGAGTATTGTTAACCCAGAAAGAAAGAGAAAACGGGAGAAAATAGAAAAGAGGGAAGTAATGGAGCATAACGGTAGAGAGAGAGAGGCGAGGAAAGAGGGTGGGGAGAAGCAAGTGTCAGCTCCACAAAACCCGCTAAATCTATGATCAGAATTGAAACGCGAACGAGACACGAAATTTGCAACAACAACGACAAGACCCAAAGAGAAAAAAAAAGGGAGATAAAAGCTGGAAGAAGAAGAAATAACACACGTGTGGAAAACTCGCTAACATACAACGACAAGAACAAAGAAAAAAAAACAGAGAGATCAAAGCTGGAAGAAGAAAATAACACACGTGTGAAAAACTCGCCACAACAACAACAACAACACACACCAAAACAAACCGACAAATGGAAAAACACAAAGTGATTTGGATAATCACGTACCGGATACGCGGCCACAAAAAGGCTTCTTCATAAGAGAGGAGAGAAATCTGAGAGAGAGAGAGAGAGAGATTAGGGAAATTCGAGTGGTAGTGATTAGTGACACTCTCGTGTCATTAATAAAAAAAAGTGAACAACGGCATTTCATTAATATATTTTTCTTTTCACCAAGTTGATGATGATGCCGACTTATGCACTCACACAGAGCATTACATTAGTTTATCACTAATAAACGTTACGACACTCACAGAGCAGAAACACTGACTGCACTCTCCCATGTAGTTTTTAACTCAGGCTCTCTCATCCATAATTAAATATATACATCACAGAGCAGGATATTTTAAGTCGCCTAGACATGCGTTGAGCGTTGCTATTCTGTCAGCATCACGACAAGACCTTTTTCAATAAAAAAACAAAAAAAAAGTATTAGAAAAAGACTTGAAAGTCTTGAGGAACCAAAAAAAAAAAAGTCAAACTGGAAAAACAAGAGCCTTCTTGGTTAAAAGTCCACCTGCTAGACTTCATTTGCCTTGTTTAGAACATTGCTCTGCACTCTCCTCTCTCCATTTCCTCCTCTCATCGCTCAATTTTTATTAAATATACTCAGATGATGATGACCGGAGAAAGCCATGAGAGCGCACCTGCTGGTGGGCTCGATGATGTATCCCAGAGACCTCGTGTTATCACTCCTTTTCCTTCTCCTAGACTCGCCGACTTACCTATGGTACTCTTACTTTTCTTTCTTGTTTTTTTTTTGCTAATGGAAAATTGAATTTGGAGCTTCTTGTTTCAAGTTTCAAGGTGATCATAAGGAGAGCTTGTATTGGGGAACTTATCGTCCTCAGGTGTATTTTGGAGTCCGAGCCAGGTATTAACTGAGACACGTCTTTGTTTCTTTCACCTTATTGCACACCAAACGGACTAGTCTTTTTGTTTGCCCATGTTGTCTAAGAATGATCTTGTACAAGTTGCTAAGTTGTAGATGACAAATGCAGAACTCCTCAGTCCCTCGTTGCTGGCCTGATGTGGCTCGGTTCGAAAGATGATGAGAAGCATGTGATGAGGCACTTCTGTGAAAACTCTGACCATCTCAAGTCTTTTGGCTGGAGAGAACACAATGGGATAGATTTTGGGAGGCAAGAGCTGCTTGAACAAGATATGATATTGGAGACAAGTTTTGTCAAGTCTAAAGAAGGAAGCCTTGGCTATGGAGGAGATTGGTCAATTCGGATCAATGTTAGAAATAAAAGGTGATTACTGATGATAAGTGCTAATCCTATTTATTTTCAGTTAACTGTGGTTCTGCCTTCATGATTGCTATTGTTGCTTAACAATATTCATATTTCAATGTTTTTTGGTTGGTTGAAAAATAGGTTGAATGATGATGTAAAGAGAAGAGTACATCTCTTCTTCTATCTAGCTGATGAAGGTGGTAATGTTGTGAAATTAGGCAAAGATGTATTGGACCTTAAAGAGAGTTCTCTCTTTGCTTCCGGTTCACGTGCAGATGTAGGAAACTGGCAGATGCACTTGAAATCACAGGTAACTTTTGGTTTGCAGTGCTTTTTAGAGATCATAGGATCTTAGTTACTGTCTTTTTTGGATATAACCGCTGTTCTTTTTTTGCAGGATCATATGGAGACACATTATTGCGGTTTCAAGACGCATGACATCGTCAACCTGTCTGATTTTGTTCAGCAAGATCTCGCTGTACAGGTTATATCTCAACTTTGCAAGTTTCCAAACTGTATTTTATTGTTTTTTGCAAAGAACACACAGTGCTTATATATATGCCTCTTGGCTTGTACATTTTCAGGAAAAGAAGTGTGGACAACTTCAGCTCTCTGACACATCAGAGGATTCTTCCAGCATTTATGTTTTTCAGGTAAACAGTCTTGATCAAGATATACTGAATACAGAGATTTATTAACAAAAACCACCATTCCTAATTTACTCATATGAATTTTCTATGATTTAAATGTTTTTCTTCATCCCTAATTCCCATATATATTTTGGCGTGCAGATTTCAACGACGACCCAATCTACTATAGATATTGCCTTCGTCACTGGGATAAGAGCAGACACTTCTGACGTGGAAAAGCGTATAATGAGTCTTACAGGTTTATAAGCCTCTTTGTACTACCGATTTTATTTTACTGCACTTGTACGCCTTTTGAGCTAACTTTCTGTCTTTAACCCGTGTAGGTTTCCCACTCTCTAGTCTACTTGAAGAGAAACATATAGCATTTGATGCAAAGTTCAAGGAATGCTTCCACCTTTCTGAAAAGGTGTGATTCCTCTCTTTTTCTTAGTTTGAAACTTCAAATGTCAAATGTAATAGCTGATCTTTAGCACATCAAAAGATCCAGTTTGTAGTTAAGATGTTGTTAATCTGGATGTATACTTGACCAGAGAGTGCTAAACACTTAGTGTATTGACTTGTGAAAATATATGGATGTCACTTCCTCTGATTCCAGCTTGATTCTGAAACTTTGGTGGTTGGTAAAGCTGCAATTGGGATCATGCTTGGTGGCATTGGTTACTTCTATGGTCAATCTAAAATCCAGGTTCCTAGAAATTCTCAGGTGTGTTTCATTTCTCTTGCTTTTTTAACCCTTCAAAAATTAATAGATTCATAGAGTGGATATTTGTCAGGTGCAACCAAAAAGTGAGGATGGTTTCTTGCTATATTGGCCAGCCGAGCTGTACACAGCAGTTCCAAGCCGGCCCGTGTTTCCTAGGGGTTTTTTGTGGGACGAAGGTTTCCATCAATTGTTGATCTGGTTCGTTGTTATCGGATCATACATTAGGCTCAAACATTTCTTGATCTATGTGTTCGTTAAGGATTGTCTTTTGAGTTAATAAATATCTGGTCTTATACAAAGTTTATATCATTCTTTGGATTTGCTTCTTTTGTGTGTGCTTGATTCAGGCGCTGGGATTTCCGTATAACCTTGGAGATAGTTGGAAACTGGTTAGACCTGATGAATATCGATGGATGGATTCCGCGCGAGCAAATTTTAGGCGATGAAGCTCTGAGGTTTGTTATATACTCCTACTAAACTCAACATATAGTCAATCATTATTGTTTGTTGTTAAACAATAGTTTTCTTGTGTTGCAGTAAGATTCCAAAGGAGTACGTTGTTCAGATCCCAAGTAATGGCAATCCACCTACACTTCTTTTGGTGATACGCGGTAAGAATCTTCTCGTATGTCTTTTGATTGTGCTTCTTGTTTTGTTCGAGGGAGAAAAATTATTCCATGTGCCAAAAAAAGTTTTTTTTTTTTTGGTTGAGTTCACTAATCATTATGTTCGCTAATAATCATTATGCACTCAGATTAAGAAAATGAGAACAAGAATTTCAGAATCGAATCAACTCCATGTTGACATTCTTTGTGTTTTTTTGTTACTTTCAGATCTGATAAAAAATGGGATACGGACAGATAAATTTAACAAGGAAGAAAGAGATGAAATCTTGTCATTCCTTGACCGAGCTTTTGTACGGCTAGATGCATGGTTTCAGTGGTTCAATACTTCCCAGAAAGGTAACAAGTCCATTTTTACAGAGTTTCAGGATGCTTTCACTCTCCAACTGCTCTGTGTTTCGTTATTTCGTATATGGTGTGTGTTTTACGTGACTTGATTAAAACACCAGGGAAGGAGATGGGAAGTTACTTTTGGCATGGTAGAGACAGTTTAACAACTCGGCAACTAAACCCTCAGGTACTGTTTCTTGATTCTTAATATAAACGTTGCTAAAAAATTTTATTCTTTAGTTGGTTTACTTGCCACTTTCTTCTGCTACTTGTATAACTGGGAATGTGGTAGATAAAATCAAGAGACTTGAGAGCTACCTGATGTTTTAGCTTTCACAAATTCCTGCAGTCTCTTTCCTCGGGTTTGGATGATTATCCACGGGCTTCACACCCAACTGAAGATGAGAGGCATGTCGACCTCAGATGTTGGATGTATCTCGCGGCAGATTGCATGAACTCCATCACAGAGTTTCTTGGGGCAAAAGACAGACTTGTGACGGTTAGAAGAAACATGACAAGAGAAAATAGACTACATTCTCTAATATGTTGTTCATCACATGTTTTTTAATGCAGGTGGACTACAGCTCCATTGTCAAGCTGCTTTCAGATTTCAATCAGCTGAATGAGGTTAATACTATTCTTATAAAATGCACTTTCTTTAATCATCAAAAGATTGGATTTCTCTCAGACAAGAATCACATGATCTCTTGTTCTCACTCTCCTTTCTTCTTCACGTCTAATTTGCTTCTGCAGATGCACTATGACCATGATCATGGGGCTTACCTCGACTTTGGTAATCATACAGAAGACGTAAGGAAATTTTGAATGAATTAACTCACAGATAAGCCTGAATATCAACTTTCATGGTAGAAACAATATTGTTAGTAGATTCTTAGCTTCTTTAATTTGATTCACCAGGTTCGGTTAATCTGGAAGGAGGTAACTGGAGAAGATGGTAGCGTATCTCGAGAGCTTGTAAGGGAGACATTTGGGAAGCCAGAGCTAAGATTGGTTCCTCACATAGGTTACGTCAGCTTCTTTCCCTTCATGTTTAGAATCATCCCACCTGTGAGTTATAATATTTTGCATTAGTATTGTAGTATACCTCCATTATCCATCAAAACTAAAACATTCACATTTTTTTGTGTTGTTGTTTGATGAAAGGATTCTTCAATCCTCGAGAAACAGCTCGATCTCATTTCAAACAGGAGCATCGTATGGAGTGACTATGGACTACTTTCACTTGGCAAAACTAGGTGAGCCTGCAAGAACGAACATATATACCTGAGAAATTTCATTATTCTTCCGAGATTCCATCAGCACTCATTTGTCTTCATTCCAGTTCTTTGTACATGAAGTATAACACTGAGCACGAAGCACCATATTGGAGAGGTGCAATATGGATGAACATGAACTACATGATTCTTTCTTCCCTGCACCATTACTCTATAGGTACCGTACATTTCTGGTACCCTCACTTTCACATAAAAAAAAAAACACTTCCATATAACCAATCAAAATTTCTGCAGTTGATGGACCGTACAGCGACAAGGCAAGAACCATTTACGAGGAACTAAGGAGCAACCTGATAAGGTATGCATGCTTGTATAATGTACAGTTGAAGTTGAAGATGTCTCTGTGTCTGAGTATATGTGGCCTTACCTATATTGTGGTGTTGATGCAGGAACGTGGTTACAAATTATGATGAGACTGGATATATCTGGGAACACTACGATCAAATAAAAGGAACTGGAGAAGGTGCACGTGTCTTCACCGGCTGGTCTGCACTTATCCTCTTAATCATGTCCGAAGAGTACCCTCTCTTTTAGTAACCGTTTTGATTACCACCAACACTTGCAACTTTGGTTGGACAAAATCTTACCACGCTTGTTCGTAAACAAAATAAGGAAATCTCTTCCAAAGACTTTAATGAAAAATAAATCATAATACATCAATTTTTCATAGCTCAGCTACTAGGTACATGTTAAAGTCCAAAGCAAGCCTTGTCCTGTCTGAGCATAACAATGTGCGCATCCCAATAGTAAAGGAAATGAGACATTAGAAACTGGAGTAATTGCAGATTCGCATTTATGTGTCTTGAGTCATTTCTGTATCTTCAGCCACCATGATCTCCATATCCCTCATGTCTCGCTTCAATACGTTCCCAAGCCTTCCTATAGCTTCTGTCTCATGCTGCAATACCTGTTTACAGAGTCCCAAACAGTTCAAAGTTTTATAAAGGATTGATAAAAACAAGTTAAGACCAAAAATGTCACTTCTCATACCTCCTGCATATCGATCAGGCTCTGCTCGTCTATTTTAGTTGATCCAGGGAGATAAATGGAACTACCACCAGCAAAGGAATATGCTTGAGCGCGAGATATTGTATGCAGACTTTGCACCCTCCTAGAAAGCTCTGCTCCAGGACCTTTCACCTGAGAAAATCCATGTCCTATTTCTGCGTCAAACTCTGTAAACCTCTCAAAGTAGGAATCGAATAAAAGTGAAACAGACCTGTCTTGTTATTCCAGTTAACTTCCCAGATAGCTCGGCCTCCCCTTTTGTCAAGGGTAACCGGAAACCCTTCCCCTCTAAGCCCTCTATTATTCTCATTACCTTCAAGCACACAACCCAGAACACAAGTAAATATAACTTTGACTGCAATCTGGACTCACATAACAAGGTAAGATCTTTCAGTGTGACGATTTCTCTCTCACCCTCAACATGCGTCTTTGAAGATTCTGCTCCTTCTGTCTCAACCTTTCAATAGATGGAAAGGTATGTGCTTGCAAATGTCTCTGAAGCTGTAAAAAAACAAAATCAAACAATTTCTTGTGAGATTGTCCAGTAGAAAGTATGAGAGGCAGAGAGAGAGTGGAGAAACGGATAAGTCACCATTTTAACGTTGCTCTGAGTCGTTTTTATTCTTTCCCTATCTGACACGAGAACTTCATCTTGAAGCTGTAGGTACCAACAAAAAGAGTGTCAAGATTCATCAATCAAATGTGCTGAATGAATGATTTATTCACATATAATACAATGCTGATCTTCAGAAACAAAACAGTGTTTGCTTAAGCAACCCATAAACCCACTTCCTCACATATGGACAAGGCACTAAAACCACCAAACAAAAAGCATAGAAACTTGGCAAATCTACCTTAAGGCGCTGAGAAAGATCTTTAAAGCCTTGCACAAGCTGAGGCCACAGGCGCTCTCTTTCTGTTGAATCCATGCCTTCAAGTTTGCTCATGGCCTCTGCCCACATTATCTACCACAAAAACAAGCAATCCTTCAGAGAAATCATTTAGAAACCACGAAACTGATTAATAAGCTTCATTTCACACAAGAACGGTGCAATTTTCTATGGTATGGTATAAAGGATGGAGAAGATACTCACATCTGATACAGCTGCAGGCTTCACTCGGTACTGTTGTTCAGTCACACTGAACAAAAGATGCTGCAGGCAAATGGAAACTACAGTTAACACAAACAGAATAAGCTCCACAAAACTATAGAATTCAGAATTCTCCACCCAAACTAACCTTAAAAGCATACTTGGGATTCGTCGGATCTTCCTTATACGCTTCAACGATGGCCTAAATCAAGAGCGAGTAAAAGACACGAGGCTTTTCAATTAAAGTAAAAGACTTAGGGTAAGGAGTTTTAGATCTGGACTTACAAGAAGAAACGAGAGGAGTTGATTGTGGAGAGAAATAGCAAACCTGGACATCACGATCGGCGAGAGAGAAAGGAATGGGAGCAACGGGAGCCATCTGAGTAGTCAATTGCGCATTTGGGAAAGGCGTCTGCTGTGCAGTGTTGAATGGTGACTGATAAGCAAAACCAGAAGATGGCGGTTGCTGGAACAGCGAGGTCTGCTGCTGCTGCTGGGATGAGAACGGAGTAGAGAAGAGCGAGGAGCTAAATCCGCCGGAGGAGAAGGAAGGTACCGAAGGCGTTCCGAACCCCGGCGTGGCTGACGGTGTACCGAACGCCGGGGAAGACGATGGTGTTCCAAAGGCGGGCGTTGAAGACGCTCCGAACGCCGGTGTGGACGACGGAGTGCCGAACGCCGACGAGGAAGACGAAGTGCCAAACATTGGAAATAGCGAGGTTAGATCTCCGCGGTGAGAGAGAGAGAGAGAGAGAGAGAGAGCGAGAGAAGGTAAAGGTTTTAGGCAAAAGGCGCCATTCGGAGAACTTTAAAACGCAGCCCAAGTGTTCGACGAAATCCCCGGCCTTGGCTTCCGTGAATCAATCAACTGTAGGGTTTTATTCATTTTTTTTCTTCCTTTTTTCAAAGGGTTTTGTAACTTGGTTCATCTTTTTCGCCATTTGTCCAAATATATCACCAACTGACTCAATTTAGCTTAACTATTTTATGAATTAGTATACAATATACCATAAAATAAAACTACTGATCTCCCCCACTGACCAAAAGTTTTAAAAACTTATGCATATGGGTTTGATTCCTAGATCTGCAGATTAATGGATATACAATTTATCAGAGTTTCAAAATGTTGTATTTAAAATTGTACATATGTTGTGGTTTCGTGTGTTACGAAAAACTTATGTATTGTGCATATAGTGCAGGCAAAACCGTCCGTCACGATCGCATATAGTACATGTAATTGAATTCAATTGATTAGCCATTAGTTGTAATAAAGTTATATTTAATATCTTTGATAAATGATGTGACTAACTAGTAACTACAAAAATAAAACTAATGATTCAAATATACAATTGAAAGTAAAATATAAATTCATATATACAAATTTCAACGATTGAAAAATACATTGCTAACAAAAATATTCATTGTTGCAGAAAGATTTCAGCTTTTAAGAATCAGCAAATCACTGTTGAACATATGGCATTCGGCTTCATATTTTCATATAAAAATTCGTGTGCATAAACCATTTAGATCTATCACGGTTTCGATTGTTTTTTTATCATCTTAAAATGGCATACATTGCCTAGATTTTATTCGAGAAATCGAATATTTCATCATTTTTTTTGGACGATTTTGATGTGGTATTGTTCAAACGTTGTCTACTCACAGGTGTATTAAAAACGGAAAACCACTCTAACATTTTCATAAGAATATATTTCATAAAGAATATAAAAAACGATTTGAATGCATCTTGTTTTCAAAATGTTAATAAAAATATGTAGATTGATAAATTTTGTGTTGCAAAGTGATAGCTTATTTAATCCTTTAAAATAGAAAAGCTATGATGATTTGTGAATATATAAAATTTAGATATATATATATATATAAATCTAAAAATATGTAGGAGTATAAATTTATTTTTTTAAATATTAAATTGATAAACAAATAACATGAAAAATATTTTTTTACAAATCAATATATTAATGTTGTTTTTTTTTTTGTCTTCATTAATGTTGGTTTATAATTTTCTAACTTTGATTTCCAAACATAAAAGATGTTGGAAGTTTCAACAAATGAAATACCATTAATAAATTTTTTTAAAAAACAATGATAATTTTTGTATAAAAAAAACTGGACGAAGTCGTATCGGTGTTCTGACCACGCAAGGCCTCCTTAGCCTTTCCTTTCTCGCCCTTAACTCACTCTTGTTTTCTCTCTCCCTCTCTCTCTCTCGATCTCGACGCGAAAGCTCTCTCTTCCAAAGGCAAATCGAAAACCAGCAAAAAGTTCTCTCCGCCAAATCTCTCCAAAACCCTCTCCCCTCTACTTTCTTCTTCTAGTGCGCTCTATCGTTCGTTGGTCATCTCCTTCTTTTACGTAATCTCGAAATCGGTTGTTTCAATCCTGCCATGGCCGAAGGGAAGGTCGATCTGCCTAACGATCTGATCTTGTCGAAATCGTCTGATCAGCTGAAAGGTACTTCCCACACCTTCTTCCTCGAGCTGTTCTCCTTTTTTGCTCAAACTCGATTTCTTTCTGTGGTTCCTAATGTTTGAATTTCTTCCCTAAAATCGGTCGATGAATGTCGAGAAACAAATGTAATTGTTTTTTTTTCGGATCTGAATTCCATAGGATGCGGCAGGCATCTGTAGCTTAAAAATTGACCTAATATGTGCTGATTAGGGTTCTACTATATCAATCTATCTTTATCAACCTGGTTATTTTTCGTCTCCCCGCATCCAGATGCATTAGCAACTTCATGTTTGGATTATTGAGCGTCTTTTACCGCCAATTCCAGAGTTTGGGATCTGGAAATAAGAACCAACGATTTGTTCGTGCGTCTAGTTCGGGCTCTAGTGGTTTTCTGACTTTGTACCTCTCTGGTTTCTCTGATTCCTTCACCTATTGACTACCTCAATTTTGGTTTTTCTGCAGAATTGGCGTCAGATAACAGCATTCCCTTGTCTCCACAGTGGCTTTACACGAAATCAAGCGAGAGCAAGATGGTATTCAATGGCTTTACACTTTCTCGTCTTTTTTTTTTTAACTTCATATCCACAAAGTAACAAGTTCTTAGATGAGTTTTACTGTTTCTCTGTAGTGTATTTACTCTTTTTTTCTCATGGTCAATTCCTCTGATGTTCTTGCTGTGGTGTAGGATGTTCGATCTCCTACTCCAGTGCCCATGGGAAATCCAAGTGACCCAAATCTGAAGGATGCTTGGCGCTTGGATGCACCGGAAGACAAAAAGGACTGGAGGAAAATTGCGCCTGAGAATGAAACAAGTCGCAGATGGCGTGAAGAGGAAAGAGAAACTGGTTTACTCGGTGCTAGGAAAGGGGATCGAAGAAAAGCAGAACGTCGCATTGACAATGTCTCAACCGGCGACGTTAAAAATATTGCTTCTTCTGATAGGTGGCATGATGCTAATTCTCGTGCTGCTGTACATGAACCTCGGCGCGACAACAAATGGTCATCTCGCTGGGGTCCTGAAGAAAAAGAGAAAGAAACCCGTTGTGAGAAGGTTGATAATAACAAGGACAAGGAAGAGCCTCAGACTGAGAGTCAATCTGCGGTTGGCAGCGTCCGTGCAACTTCTGAACGGGACTCTGACCCTCGTGACAAATGGAGGCCACGTCATAGGATGGAATCCCAGTCTGGTGGGCCGACTTCTTATCGCGCTGCACCTGGGTTTGGACTTGATAAAGGACGAACCGAGGGCCCAAATTTAGGGTTCACCGTGGGACGAGGAAGGGCATCTGTAACTGGGAGGGGTTCTTCAACTACCTCAATTGGTGCTGGTGCGTTCTTAAGAAATGAAAGTATCCCTGGTAAACAGAGCACTTCTGCCTCAATGTTTCGACATCCAAGGGGTAAGTTGCTTGACCTGTATAGAAAACAGAAGCCTGATCCTTCCCTCGGTAGGATGCCCTCTGAGATGGAGGAAGTTGCCTCCATAACTCAAGTGGCTTTGATCGAACCTCTTGCTTTTATCACACCTGATGCTGAAGAAGAGGTATGGTCCACACTGAGAACTTGCTTCCATTTCCCTTTTCCATAAGTGTGTCATTCATGTCTCTGTTTCTTATTTGTAACTAACTTTTCATGAGTCTGTTGGCGTGTATCTTATCTATTAGGCAAGCCTTAACGGTATATGGAAGGGAAGGATCACTAGTAGCGAAGTTCACATTTCATCTGGGGAAGAATCCTTAGGTGAAAACAGTCTGGATATGCTATCTTGTCTTTAGTTATCTTTCCACCTAGCATGATATAACGAATGCTTCTGTGACCTTGGTATTTTGGATGTTACTGCAGTGAAATGCCGTATACCTGACCCAGGTGAGACAAAAGTGGATGGTGCTTTGCTAAGGGTTGTGATTGGTGACAAAGGTTCCATACATAATAGTGATTCCGGTAGGTTCCTGATAGGAGTTAACTGGGTTTTTTTCAGTATCTTGAATTGTTTAGATAAAGTCCGTTCTTATGAGTGTGCTGGCATTTTTAACGTCCTATATATTCTGAGCCAAAGTCGAATACCTATTGTTGTAGGATTACTTGGTAGTCATGGATCTGTTGGAGTTGGTTATCAAGTTTCTCATGGAAGTCCTGAAGCAGTTAGATCTGTGTTGGAGGCGAGCAAACCCCTTGTTGCTTCTTTTGAGCAAGATTATATTGGCAAGCTGCAGCAACCAGATATTGAAGTGAATCACTCAGAAGGGGCTATGCCACCTGGCGAGTTTATGTTCATGTATATCGATCCTCAAGGAGTAATCCAGGGACCGTTCATTGGTTCTGACATTATTTCATGGTTTGAACAAGGGTTTTTTGGGACAGACCTACAGGTTCGCTTAGAAAATGCTCCAGAAGGAACTCCCTTTCAAGATCTAGGCAGGGTCATGTCATATTTAAAGATAGAAGATGTTCATGCCCATGTCAGTGATGAAAAGAGTGAGCTAGAACAGACTAGTTTAAAAGCAAATTCAGAGACTGGTTTATCAACTGCACCTGTAGCAGAATCTAATGGTCCATCCTCTATAACTAGCACCCCTCTTTCATTTTCTGTGAATAACAACACCTCAGCTCAGGATAATTATCAGAGAAAGTCCGAGTCTGAATTTTATGTGAAACCACCACATCCCGAGGACCGAAGTTTCTTGGACTTTTCTGCTCAACATGAAGGTTTGTTATGCTGCTAATCTTTTCTCATTTGTGTACACAATTCTTTCTTCGGGTTTCATATGCTTGTGCAGGCGAACACATTTGTTTCTTTCATGATCAGATTAATTTATTTGTGTTCATCATAGCTAAACAATGTTTTTTTTTTTTATCTTTTTCTATATCAGAATTCTTATTCCCAGGAAGAGCTGGAGTTTCTGGTTATGCATCGGTAAAATCCTCTACAAGTATGCATGATGCTTCAGTGGAGCTTTCTGGCCCATCTGGTATTCCTGTTGAATCGACTGAGGCTGCTACTCAAAATCAGAATGAAAATAAGCTGCACCCGTTTGGTGTATTGTGGTCTGAGCTAGAGAGCAGTAGTACACCAGTTAACCTGTTACCAAACAGGTCTTATGATGCAATGGGGGAGCCTACTGATTCAATAGACAGTTGGCCCATTGATTCCCGGAAAAATACACAAATTGACCCCAACATGTCCCTCGATGCTCTGACTGCTAACCGGCTTTCGCAGTTTGAACATGTTTCCAACCGCTTTAACATTGGGGATCAACTTCCATCAAATCAACATCACCAACAACAATTCCAAAATTGGGATATGAGGTCGCATTCAGTACATGGCCAGAATTATCCTGATAAAGCTCAGGATTTGGATCATTTCATAAATCTCCAATTGCAGCAGCAGCAGAAGATTCAGTTGCAACAGCAGCAGAAGATTCAGTTGCAACAGCAGCAGAAGATTCAGTTGCAGCAGCAGCAGAAGATTCAGTTGCAACAGCGTCAGCTGGAACAAGAGTATCAATTACATCAGAAGCTCTTACAGGAGCAACAACAGTCCCATGCTCGACAGTTACATTTTCAACAGATTCTACAAGGACAGACTCCTGATTCAAGGTTTGGGCAGTCACATGACTTCCATCGATCCAACAATGTTGATCAGATGTCGGTAGAGCAGCTATTGAATGAATTGCAGAAAAGTTCTGGCCATCAGTCACATGACTTCGCTCAACAGATTTTGTTAGAGCAGCAGCTAGTTAATGAATTGCAGAGAAGTTCTGGCCATACGTCACGAAATTTTGCACCATACATGGAGCAACTTGCCGCTGGAAATTTTGGGCAGTTGCCACATGAAGGCCATCAAAAGGAGCTACTTGAACAGCTACTTTCAACACAAATGCAATCTCAATATGGACAAATGCAATCTCAATACGGACAAATGCAATCTCAACATGGACAACTGCAATCTGAACCAATCCGGTCTTTGGAGCACCAGTTACTACAGCAAGAGCAGCTCATGCAATTGGCAAATGGGGTGAGGCACAATACTCTACTGGAGGAACAGAGACATATTGACCCTCTGTGGCCATCTGACCATAACGATCAGCTTCTAAGAAGTCATCCTGGGATCCACCGTTCCCGCTCTTCTGCGGGATTAAGACCACTAGATTTTCATCAACAGCAGCAGAGGCCACCCTTTGAGGATCAGTTTGGTCAACTTGAGCGGAACCTTTCATATCAGCAACAACTTCGACAAGAATTATTTGAGCAGGGTCTTCCATTTGAGCGATCAGCATCCTTACCTGTAAGTGCATCGGGGCTGAATCTGGTGGATGCATTAAATGGTCTTGGACTCTCTCAGGGTCTGGAGTTGCGGGATGCTAATGTCCATATGCAATCTTCTGGCAGATTGGGAAATTCTACTCCGGGTTTTAATCATCAGAACCCCCGTATACCATTAGGTGAACCGCATTTTGCACAACTGGAACCAACGAGAGAACGCTGGCCTGGAGCAGATACACAGCTAGCTGGTGACTGGGCCGAATCTCAATTTCATAGATCAAATATTGATGCTGAACATCATAAAATGAGGTCAGAAATGAGGAGACTGGGCGAGGATTCCAACTCATGGATGGTAGATGGATCTACAGACGACAAGTCAAAGCAGCTTTTTATGGAGTTGCTCCACCAGAGACCCGGACATCAGTCTGCTGAGTCAGCAAGCATGAACCGTGGGGAATCCTATGACAGGATGGCTCCTTCAGGCCGCGGCCTTGCAGACCATGATGGTAGACTAAACGCTTCATCTACTTTTGGGTCGCAGGCATTCTCTGATGAACAGGTAAACAGATTACCAAGAGACGGGAACTACATGGGGTCATTGCAACGTAATAGTTCCTTGCGTTCTGGAAGTATCGATGATGGGAGGTCAACTCAGAATGAAACTCAAGCCTTCAATAATATGTTTGCTATGAACAAAGACGCGAATGACATCAAAAATTGGAACAGTGTGCCGCCTAAAAATGAGGGAATGGGAAGGATGTCATTTGAAGCCCAAGACAGAATGGGCAAGCAATTGGACTCCTTGGTTCAAGGGGAGCTTCCTGTTGTTACGCCTGCTCAACAATCTTTTTTCAATATCTCTGGTATGTATCTTTCACAGTAATTGTTACGCCTAGGCTGATTTTTATCGTGAGGGCTTATCCCGATATTCTCTTGCTGCAGAGCCATACAGTGACAACTTGGTTGGAGAAGATAGAAGGAAGGATAGGTAAGTTTGTATTCTGACGTTTAGCACCAGTGGATTAGATAAGTAACGCACCATATATATATATGCCTGCTGATTAAAAATGTTTATTATGTAGGTTGGTAGTTCCATCACACGGACAGGAATCAGTATTGTTAAAAAGGCCTCCCTCATCCCATTCTTCATCATCGCATGAGGGATTGCTCGAGCATATGTCCGATACAGCTAACAGGACAGCTACCTCTTACAGTGGAATTGAAGGTAGTATCTCATGGATGGATCCTTTTTTTATGCATCTGTCTGTTGTATTGATGGAAAGTGAGACTCTAAGTCTGTAATATGTTACTATCAGGAGGAGGAGGTGGGAGACGGGAAGCAGGAGGAGCAGCGGGAAACAAAGGAGAGGCGTCCTTCAGCGAGATGTTGAAGAAGAGTAGTAGTAGCATGAAGAAAGTGGTGGCAGAGTCATCTGATGCGACCGAAGGAGGAGGCAAAGGAGCCGTTGGTGGGAAGAAGAAAGGGAAGAAAGGGAGGCAGCTTGATCCTGCTCTTCTCGGTTTCAAAGTCGCCAGCAATCGCATCCTTATGGGCGAGATCCACCGCGCCGATGATTTTTAGTTCTTTCTTCTTCTTTTGTACAGAATCTTTTACCTTTAAAGAGATTAAAGAAGCTTCTCAAACTTCTTAGGCGTATTGAGATAGATCTTTTTTCAGACACATTTCTTCCTTCAAATTAGAACACAGGAAATAATAATGCTTTTTCCAGTGCCCTCCCTCTTCTTCAGAAAATGTTTTGTTCGCAATTGTTACATGCCAAATTGCCAGTATCCTATCGGATGCATCTGCTCTCATCTGACAAGTCCAATAACCATTGGCACTGGAAATTCGAAATTTCAGAGTATTTCAAAAGCAAAAACTGATATTTACATCACGAACGACTAAGTCAACACCATTACATCACGAATGTTTGTATGTGTGAGAAGTAGAAACAAGGAAATCAGTTTTTGTCACATTTAGAAATCGCAAAACAAAATTTTCACCTATAACAGTTTAATCTACAACAAATTTTGAAATGTGTTTAACATGGTCGATAGTGTGTTGCAATATTCCAAAAGGTGGCATTATCGTTTTATCACTTAATTTTAACGATAGTGTTTTGCACTTTTAGAAATATCTAAAAATGTTTGGCATCTTCTTTTCTAACTTCCTTTTAGAGACTATTTTTTTATATATCCATGAAATACTTCTGACTCAACAACGGTGTCGAGACGAGACATCGCCGTTTCCAAATGATGCACAACAATGTCCAAATATATATTTCTTAAATGTACTGCGAATTCAGAAATAAATTAAAAAAAAAAAAAATTGGTTTTTCCATGAATTTTCAAAATCAATGTCACATTTTATTATATAAAGTAGAATGCATCAAAGTTAGTTTTTAACATGATCGTGACACGTGTCAAGTTAATCGATTAGATTTTGACACATATTAAAAAAATTCAACTAATTAGATTTAACATAATGTTTACATAAATCTAAAAATTAATTTTAAAATCAAAAAGGAAAAATAAGTTTTTTTTTTCGATTACTAATATAAAAAATAAAATAAAATAAAAATCGAAAAAGTAAAAAAAATTAAGAAAAAAAAAATTAAGTTTTTTATGTTTTTCATTTAAATTAAGGAAAGGAGAATAAATTTTTCATGTTTTTTATTTAAATAAAGGAATTGTATGATCAATTACTCATACTAAAAGGAAAATCAAAAAAATTAGTTTTAAAAATAGAAAAGGAAAAGAAGATTTTTTTCAATTACTAATACCAAAAGAAAAATAAAAAATCGAAAATATAAATAAGAAAATTAAGAAAAAAGTTTTTTTTAATGTTTTTCATTTAAATTAAGGATATTGTATGGTCAATTACTAATACTAAAAAGAAAATAAAAAAATGTAAATAATAAGAAGAAATTTTAGATGCTAATGATATGGCATTAAACGAAGGTGAGCTCAATAAGGATGAAGGTATCAAGAATCATGTAGAGAGACTTTTAATGCGAGTCTTGAAAAGTATAACTTCTTTAGAGAGTAAAGAGATCATATAAAGGATATATATCATATACGAGAGAAACACAAAAATAAATTTGATTAAGTAGGATATATTTCAATTAAAAAAAAAGAAATTTTAGATGATAATGATATGACATTAAACGATTGTGAGCTCAATAAGGAGAAATGTATCAAGAATCATGTAAAGAAGCTTTTGATGTGAGTCTTTAGAGAGCATAAAAATCATATAAGGAAGATGAATGTGAAGAGAAATAGATACTTTATTTGCTTGAAGAGAGAATTAATGGGGAGATTGTTAACATACTTGAATAACTCAAATTGCATACCCAAGTTTTTTACGCAGCAGAACAGAAAAAATAGTTAATAAAATGTATGAAATATATGAGAAGTATGTTAAAAATAAATGAGAATTAAAATAGATAAATAACTCTTAGGTTTCGAAATTGTGTTTTTCATATATTTTTCTTAGTACCGATCAGATGTTGTTTTTTATTTTCTTAAAAAATATTTTAATGATTTTTAAATATTATTATTATAAATCTAACGGATCCTAATTTAGATTTTAATTATGATAAATCTAATTATAATAAAAGAAAGATAATTAATTCGTCAAAATTTTAGAATAAATATATATATATATATAAAGAATTATAAATAAACATAATTCATATAAGAGTATTAAAACATATATATCTAAAAATATTAATAAAAAAAATTTTAATTTTATTTTATTTTGTTTTTAATTTATTTTTACGAATTTAAAATATTTTATTAAAAATCTGCATATATATGCGGATCTTATTCTAATTTTAAAATAAAATAAAAATCTTAGGTCTTCTCTTAAGAGATGCAAGACAAAGTTTAGTTTAGTTAAACTGCTAATTTGCTAACACAGCTTTTGCTGTTTTCCACAGTAGAAGTGGAAGATGGAGCAGCTAGTGAACATGGGTTTCCCCAGCGATTTGGCCGCCGAAGCTTTAACGGCCACCGGCGATGATTCCATCCAGAAAGCCACCGATTGGATTCTCTCCCACCGCCCTCCCCACCAAAGCACCGTCGCCACGTCGCAGCCCAAACTCGACCGCTTCCTCCGCCCCAGTTCCAAAACCCTAATCCCCATCGCCGGTGATGATTCTAACAAGCGCCTCAAGCTGTCATCGTCCAGCCACCGCCAACACCAGCCGCTATCGGAGCGTATGCGTCCTCGCACTCTCGACGACGTCGTAGGTCAAGACCACCTCCTCTCTCCCGCTTCCCTCCTCCGCTCAGCCGTCGACTCCAATCGCCTCCCTTCCATTATCTTCTGGGGTCCACCTGGCACCGGCAAGACCTCAATCGCCAAATCACTCATCAATTCCTGCAAGGACCCGTCTCAGTATCGCTTCGTCTCCTTGTCTGCGGTTACTAGCGGCGTTAAGGATGTTAGAGATGCTGTCGAAAGTGCCAAGAAGCTTAATCTAGAAGGTAAAAAGAGGACTGTGTTGTTTATGGATGAAGTTCATCGATTCAACAAGTCACAGCAAGATTCCTTCTTGCCCGTCATTGAAGATGGCAGTATACTCTTCATCGGAGCCACCACTGAGAACCCATCTTTCCATTTGATCACTCCTCTGCTCTCTCGTTGTAGAGTTCTTACTCTTAATCCATTGAAACCTGATCATGTTGAGACCCTTCTTAGACGAGCTGTTGATGATTCCGATAGAGGAGTCTCCAATATCGTTGAGGTTAACGATTCCGTCATTGAGTTCTTGGCTAACAACTGTGACGGTGACGCACGCGTGGCCTTGAATGCCTTGGAAATCTCAGCCACCATGGCCACCGCTCGAGCCGGATCTAGGGGTGATGTTGTTGTTGATGTGGCTGTTGTGTCTCTTGACGATGCGAAGGAGGCTCTTCAGAGCAAACATTTGGCCTATGACAAGGCAGGGGAGCAACATTACAACCTCATAAGCGCGCTTCACAAGTCTATGCGAGGAGGAGATGCTAACGCTGCAATCTACTGGCTGGCTAGGATGCTCGAGGGTGGTGAAGAGCCGCTTTACATTGCGAGGAGGCTTATAAGATTTGCGTGCGAGGACGTTGGGCTTGCCGACCCTTCAGCTCTTACGCAAGCCGTTGCGTGCTATCAAGCTTCGCATTTCTTGGGTATGCCTGAATGCAATGTAGTCCTTGCACAATGCACTGCTTACTTGGCACTCGCTCCTAAATCCATTGCTGTTTATCGAGCAATAGAAACCGCACGGAAGGTGGTGAAGGACTCGGTTGGACAGAACGAAGGGGTGCCTCTACACCTGAGGAACGCTCCGACTAAGTTGATGAAGGAACTTGGCTATGGGAAAGAGTATATATATCCTCCCAGTGACCCTTCTTCTGCGGCAGCTCAGACATATCTACCTTCGTCTCTTCTGCATTGTAAGTTCCTCGAATGGCCAGAAGGTGCTTCAGGTAATCACCAAGATCAAGAGCACAGGCTCTAACTACTATTCTTTCTTCTTCTTTTTTTGTATGTGATGTGGAGAGAATGAGAATCATATTTTGTGTTTGTTTCCTTCATTTGCTGCTCCAAACTCATTGTAAATTCGAAAACGGTGGGAACAAGAAGGTATTTCTTATTATTCAAAGATACATAACCCAACATACCCACTTCTATCTAGGGTAACCCGTAAACGAAAGAAAACCCAAATGAATAAAGTTTCCATGGTTCCTCCACCAAACCAACACAAAATTAATGAGAAATCTCAGACGTGGATCTACGAACGCCAAAGGTTGATCGATTCTTCAAGTCTTTCACTGGTCACTTAGGTCTCCCCACTGCACATTGTGCCTTGCGGCTAGATAATGAGCACCCACTGGGCCACGACTGCCGTAAGGATAGGATTCTGGGATTGTCTTCTTTTCTTCTATCTCTTTGAGCAATGGAGTGAAAAGCGCCCAAGCAGCGTCAAGTTCGTCGCTTCTTATGAACAACCTGCGTTCGCCTTCGATTGCATCCAGCAGAAGCCTCTCATATGCATCTGGGATCTCCTTTGAATACCTTTAACAGCATAAAAAAAGGTAGGTATATGAAACTTTATGGAATAGGCAAAAAGTGCTCCAGTTTTGATAGGGCTAAGAATCACAAATACAAAGAAAACCAAAAGCTCTTCTCTATTGAAAACAACACCAGATTCCTTTTTACTTTCTCAAATCTCAACTCACCTTGCTGAATAGAGAAGATTCAAGTTACTCTGATCTAATCTCATCCCTAAACCAGGGACCTTGTTGTTGATTTTCAAATAGATGCCTTCATCTGGTTGGACGCGGATGACAAGCTCATTTGTGGTCCGGTCAAGGTTAGTACCAGAATTCCGGTTGTATAAATTCCCAGGCACATGCCTGAACTGCACCCTTATCTCTGCACTGATATCAATAAATTTAGATATATTACTTGTGGAACAGGCAAATCAGAAATATTGAAAGAAACAAATTCCATAGTTCGGCTACCTCCGGGTGTGTAGTGCTTTCCCAGCTTTCATTAGAAAAGGTACGCCGTCCCATCTTGCATTGTCGATGAAGAGTGCAGCCGCTGCAAATGTCGGGGTCAGGCTATCTTTTGGCACGGTTTTATCATCGGTATAGCCTGGATAAGTGACTCCTCCTTTGGTGGTGCTCTTGTACTGTCCTATCACCACATCCTCAAGTTGTATTGGCCTCATTGAACGTAGAACCTTTACCTGAATTGATGCTACGATTTCAGAAATACCGTCTTGAAATCAACCAAATTATAAGAAAGGCAACAAGAGGAGACCTTTTCATTTCTGATATCCTCTGCATCCAAACTAACAGGTGTTTCCATGGCGAAAAGAGCTAATATCTGAAGCAGATGATTCTGCATTATATCTCTTATTATTCCGTAATGGTCGAAGTACCTGAAGTTGAAGAATAGAAGAGTGTCAAAACATAGGCTTTGACACAGAAGAGAAATTAAAAGTCAGATAGAGGACAAGAACAATTACCCTCCGCGTCCTTCGGTGCCGAAATCCTCGGAAAATATGAACTGCACGTTTTGTATGTACTGTCTTGACCATAGCGGTTCAAATATAAGATTCGAGAATCGAAGAACCGACAGGTTCTCAACGAGCTCCTTTCCTAAGTAATGGTCTATCCTGTAAAAATCAACTTTCCATATCAGATATGTATCCAAAACCATCATCATGACAATTTTTCAAGAACATAAGCACAAAATCTCCACCTAAATATTTGGTCTTCCTCCAGGTACTGCTTAAGGGACTTTGTTAAAGCAGCCGAGGTTTTGGAATCTCGGCCAAAAGGTTTCTCGACAATGACCCTGGTCCATCCATTGACAGATGAAGCAGATAAGCTTGCACATTTCACCGCGTCGACAAAGATATTTGGAGGGATTGAAAGATAAAAGAGGCGGTTCGAGAGTCTTCCACCCTGTAAATAGTCATGTGATGGATAAGTACATCTAAGAAATCGAAGTAAGAAGACCAAACTCTTCTACTTTTTACTAATATCCAAGAAGCAATAATAGTTTTCCCACTCCTGTATCCAGGTGCCAATCTACATCATACCACCAACCAATGTAATGCATAACCTGCCTAGTCTTCAGAAAAATGATGCAATCTGGTTGCAAGGAAATCACGAAGAAAGCAATTAGCAGAGGAAAAAAAAACAAATACCTCATGCTCCTTGAGCTTCTTGTCCAATGCAACAAAATGTTCCTGTGAATCATACTGACCCGTATGGTAAAAACATCTCTTGAGAAACTCTTCCATCTTTTCACCGCAGTTTGCCCTGAGATAACAGATGAAAGAATGCATACATAAACAAACCATCGCCGACAAAAGTACCAAAACTGAAAAGAAACAATAAGGAACAATGCCTTGGTGGTGGTTTTATCATCGCTGACAAAAGTACCAAAAACTTGTACAAAGCTAGAATCATTCACCTCTTATCAATTCTACAAGTCAGTGTTTTGCTGACCATGTCTCTAAGTTCACCATCTGTCATCTTACTCCTTGCGTAGCCGTATATTGTAAAATGCTGCGGCGAAAAACAGCTTAACACATCAATCAATCAATATAACAATCATCAGAGAAAGAAAGGAATATTCTTTTTACCTCAGGAAGACAGCCTTCGTAGTAAAGTGCGAAAAGAGCTGGGAAGATTTTCTTCTTGGCAAGATCACCAGAGGCTCCAACCACCGTGATACTAACTGTCGACTCTCCGCCGCCATCAGGCTCTGTTGCAACCTTGACTGCTGCTTGTGAAGGAATCGATAAAAACCCTTCTTTCAATTCCTCAGCCGGGGTTGACTTCGTAGCTACTGCGCCTAAAACCAATTGTAATCGCATTAGAGGATTTTTGTTACCTTCGCCATTTGGTCTAAAGTTCGGAGAATAGTATGACAAATCAAATGCTAAATATCCAAGCTTGAAGTTGTATATCCGCAAATCAAGGCACAAAGAAGAAAAACCCAATCGAGGAAAACTTAAAGGGCACAGAGAATCCAATAAAGCTTACCATCTCGCACGACGACAGAGCTCTGGACGGACTTCCTCTGCGATCTAACACAGAGCTCATCGAGATTTAACCCCTGGGGAGAAGCGGAGAGGAATGAGAGTGACCGCCGTGGGTCACCGCAATTGATCAGCGAAGAATGATGATTCGGCAAGAATGGAGAGGAGGTGCGGGAGCAATAGGATGGGCGGGAGAGAGACGAAGAAAACGATGACATGCTCGAATTTTTTGATTAAGACAAAATAATGGGAGATGTATGATGGGGTTTTTGATGCAAATCTGACAATTGCGCTAATAAATGATACGAAAGTGGGGAGAGAGTTGAGGACAAATGTCGAAATTTTGAGCCTTTTGACGCCTCCCAAAGGTTAAGCCCTTGGCCAAATCGGTGTGCTTTTGTTGGTATGGTACTATGGTTAAGCGAAAGGCTGTATTGCAAATAATTTGATTATTCAATTCAACAGGTGGACTTTGATTTCTCTTGTTTAAGGGCATGCAACTATATTCCCCCCTTTAACCTAATGATTTTTTATTTTATTTTTTTCCCAACTAAATCTCACTAAACAAGAAGAAAGTATAGACAAAGTATAAAATCGAATACAAAACATCAAAATACAAATTATTGTCCATATAATGAAGACAAAAAGTGAAAAATGAATTTGCAACGTTTCTTTGTTTTAAAGTAAGCGTTACACGCTAACTGACAATGTAAACAGTTATTTTTCTCTATTACTATTCGTCTCATTCTGGTACGATATATATGCCAGATTTGCATTTTTTTGTTTTCCAAATTGTATAGAAGAAACCATTGTTTCCGTTACATGTTTTGGAATGTTGACACGATACCAATTAATCTGTATTCGCGTCCTTAATAATAATGTAGACTTTATTTGGCTTGTTTATCTATTTTTGAGAAATTTGTCTGGATAAATATCTGTTGAGAGCATAATGAAACTTAATCGATGTATGCAATAGAAACGATATTATTATTGTTTCATGAATCAGGAGGGGTAACTGGTATACATTATATAACAAAATAAAATTTAATAGTGTAATGATATAGTTGAAGAAATTAGATAAATGAGGTGATTAATTGGTATATAAATAAATAAATAAATTATATGGATGGTAAGTTGGTAACCATTGAGAATGAATATGTTGAGGCTATTCAAAAAAAGACAAAATTTCAACAGAACACGATAAAAACATGCATCAAAAAAAAAAAAAAAAAAACCATGCATCTCGCCGTTTCTCTCGAAGGTCTTGAAAACGTCGACAGGTAACACTTGCTAATCTCCAAAATGTTTGCTTATCCGCTCATGCGTGAATGTATGATAAACGCCGAGTAAAACATATAATGTTATTCTTCTTATGAAAAGTCATCATTGTCATCAGTCACAAGTCACAACCTGCCTCTAGCATATCTTAGTACATACTACACAGGACTGCAGTAAGCTTCCCGACCAAATTATAGTCAGCTATTCAACGCTCCACGTCGGCCGGCGTACCCGACCCGGAAGCCAAACATATCCTTGTCTAGAGAAACTTTTTATAGAAAAAAACAATTCATTATTACTCGTTTTAAGAGCATTTGACTCGTCAACTCTACTTCTTCTTCCGGGAGAAGTCTTGTTTCATAATATTATTCCATTTCCTCAGCCAAAAGAAAAAAAGGCAACATGAATTTGCTAAATTACATAATGAACCAAAAGACTACGCGCTAGAGGTGGGCCGGGCCGTAAGTATATAAATGGAGTAGAATTAAAATAAACATGAAAAATACGCTAATATTTGTCTGTTTCTTCTTTAGTTATCCGCGAAACCCAATTAAACGCCGCAAAGAAAACTCTCTCTCTCTCTCTCTGCTTTCCTCTCTTCTCTAAATCTGCTACTAGTATCTAAAAGGAGCCAAAGTCTCAAAAAGCTTTGCTGTTCGTCGTCTTCAAAATCAGCCATGAAAATGAAGAACAAAGGCAAAGTGCACCCATCTCCTCCTCTTCCATCATTTCCTTCTTCCGATGGAGACGACCGCCTCTCTGTTTTAAAGCTTCTCCCCGCTGTGATTCTCGTTCTCGTCTCGGCTCTCTCCCCCGAAGATCGCGAAGTCCTTGCCTACTTAATCGCCAGGTCACTCAAAACCACCACCTCCACCACTGCCGCCGTATCCGCCGGAGTAAAGCCAAGCCCTTCTGATTCGAAGAAACCTAGCAAGAAGAAGAGAGCTCATAAACCTCCCCTCTCTGATTGCGAATGTTTCGACTGCTACACCAGTTACTGGTTTAGATGGGATTCTTCTCCGAACCGTGAGCTCATCCACCAGATCATTGAAGCTTTCGAAGATCATTTGACCAAAGGCGAGAACTCGGCTTCCCAGAAATCAAACGGCAAAGGAAAGAAGAAAGAGAAATCTGGTCGTCGCCGGGTTGTGGAGCCCTCGGGTCGACCTGAAGAACCGATTGCTAAAACCACAGAACCGCTGGATCCCGCGGTGGTTTCCGATGAGGTGCCTGCTAAATCCCCGGAAATAATGGCCGGTGAAATGGAAAAGTCGACGGAAACCATGAGGTTGCCGGTGGCGGCGGCGTCTGGGCACAAGGGTTTGGCGAGGAAGGTGTTACCGGACGTGTTGGGTTTATTCAATTCGCGTTTTTGGAGCCTCTGGAATCCGAACGCGTAATAAGGCATCTTCGATCAAAAGCTCCTTTTGTTTTTTATTTCTAAAATGCTGTTTTTTGGGAGCTTAAAACAAGCTAAATGCTTTTTTATATATTATGAGTATTGATAACTCACCTTGTTATCTTGTATAATTTTTGTTGAAGAAAATGCAGGCAAATTTTCCATTACTGTTCTTGTTGAGATTATCTTAAACTTTGGTTAGCTTTGAAACTGTGTTATCTTCTTCAGGCTCTGCGTATTT
Source organism: Alliaria petiolata (assembly GCA_020283515.1). Lineage (NCBI taxonomy): Eukaryota > Viridiplantae > Streptophyta > Magnoliopsida > Brassicales > Brassicaceae > Alliaria > Alliaria petiolata. The sequence goes on along the minus strand of JAHZTW010000002.1, from coordinate 70,881,336 downwards.
TTTTTTTCTTCTCCATTTTGGGTTGGTGGTAACACCCTCACTCTATAGGCTAAGTGACAACAACATTTTTAGAAATTTCAGTCTTATTATTGCTTAGGAACAAAGCTATAAGGATTAGGTAGGTACATAATTTCAGAAGGTGGGCCAACAAATCTGTCTTTGTTTTGATTAAGCAGTTCTCAAAGAGAGAATGTCTCATATATGATAATTTTAGCAACTAATGTATGTATAGTCTATTTTCTTGTTTGTTCATATCCCATATGTAAATCTTGCAGAGCTTTTCATTTTGGTCCATAGGACCAGAACTCATTATTACTAGGAAAACTCTATAACAGGCACAAAGCCACGTTGTAAAAACATTTTAATCTTTAGATACATTCTAATGTGACATCTGTTCTCAAGTTCCATCTCGGGTTGCTTAATCAAAATCTAAAATCTTTTTTTTTTTTATCAGGTATGATCTCTGCTCTATATGTATCCAAAAGAATCCGCATACAATGCACCCACACATTAACGCATACGACTGAAACAAGCTCAATTTGGAGATTTAGATTGTACACCTAACTATAAAGACTCGTTAGCTATTTTTTTTTTGTAATGCAATGGGCCTCTGTGAAAATCTAATTGTTGATACATTCATATAAACAAAGCTTAGAACATGCATGAAATTTCGTGAGAAAACTCTCACGAGTCTCTTTTTGTGAGTATCCTCTTCCTATTATTCTGGAACCGGAACCAGGGCGAGCCACAATAAAATACTTAGTCTAAGACACAACCCCATCACTCACCTTGTTTGTGTGACCCACGCCTCGATCTCGCTTGTGTAATAAAAGAGAGTCTATCTCCTCCGAACCCGAACGAGGCTACTACATCAAGAGAAATAAATAATACAGCAGACATAATCAACCTCAACCTCAAAAGGAAAAAGAACATAGCTCTTGAGTTTGTGATTTTTCCAATTAAAAAAAAAAAAAAAACCTTGTGGGCATCTTCTTAGCGCATATTTGAAGGCCTTTTTTCATCTCCGTTTTGATTTTCTCGGCCCACAAAAATATTATTAAGAAAACGAGAAAGAAAATATTGTTTCTCAAGTCACTTGAGCAACACTGTCGCCTCGAATTTTGTCTCTCTCCCTCTTCCTCTCTCCGCCGCCTCGCTCCGTCGTCGAATCTGATTCGCTGGTTTACCTCCCGGAAGTTTTCTTCTACCAATTATCTCTTCGATCTTCTGATGCGGCTTCCTCTGCCATCTTAATCTTTCGCCGTACAAGCTCGCAGGGTAGAGTTTTCGTCTCTAAGCATATATGGCTCTTCCGTTCGGGAAGCTTACCATCCTCATCGGTGCAGGTCCGTTCCATTAATGGGGTTTCTCTTGTATTACTGAATAATTTCACGGTGCTCGAATTCTTATCGGATTTTGATTGCGTTCGTCGATTGGGACATCGCAATTGGAGGATGATAAAATTAGGGGTTTTGATAAACCCTTTTGATTCCTGTAGAATGATCACTGTGCTTTACTGGGTATCAATCATCGAATCTTCTTCAGCACAAATTTTATGGCTTTTGATCTTTTAGTGTCCTCACTGGGATAATTTTCATCTCTGGCGTATTTCTCGGAATTTTGTTACTTCAGTGGTAATTTTGAGTGTCGTGTAGCTTGCTAGAGGAGAAGTTTATGTTCATTTTCTTCGCGATTGCATTCACAATCACTAATTACTTATTGAAATCCTTTCTGCATCGATTAATTTAGTACGCATTATTAAAACTTGCTCATCTATCTTGCCTTTGCTTTAGGTCTTGTTGGGTCAGTGCTTGCTAAAGAAGGGGGCTTACCAGATGTTTCGAATTTTGTCTCGGGTGCTTTTAAGGTATTTAAGTTTTTATCTTGCACCCAATTTCTGACTTCAGAAAGTTCTCTTTTCCTCTATACAACGAAATGTTGGGGGTGCTTTACTTGGCGACTCTTATATGTGTATGATGCTGTTTGGAAAAAATGGGGTAATGTATTATTTTCTATTGACAGATGGTATTTAGGCAACTAAAACAAGAAGAACCTACCAAATCAACCAGCAAGCCCCGCAATGATACACTTGTGGCCCAGGTTAGTTTGAAATTATTCTACTTATTGGCGAAAAGATACGTTATTATAATAGAGCTGGATAAGAAAGATTTCTGGAGGACTTTGATTTACTTGTCTGATCTCTAAATTCCTTGTAGGTTAACAGTCTTAGGCGTGAATTGCAGTTGCTGGCTTCAAACAGACCTATTACTATTGTTACGACAGCTGGATCAGGTCCTCTAGAGCTTTTATGCTAAAGTTTTGTATTCCTTCCTGCTCTAATCATCTGCATTAAAAATCCATGACATATGAGCGAAATTGTTTGGCTGTAATGTTGAAATGAAATAGGTTAATAGAACCTGACTCAACCTCTTACATTTGCTTTTAATTTTCTGGCCATGGTTATTAACAACTCATTTCATTAATGTGGCATAATTGACTGGTGATTGTAGCTTTAAAGCAAATAGTTAACCATTTATTTTAATTCCTCAGGTGGTAGAAGGTATGGTTTGATCATTATTATTGGGGTGATAGGCTACGGATATGTATGGTGGAAGGTAAGAATACGTCACCATAGTTGAGCTACTTAAAAATTAGTACATTTGGTTCTCCTCAATTGTTTTGACGTGGCTCATTTGTTTGTAGTTTTTTTCTTTATTGAAAACTGACTGTGCCCTAATTTATTCTGCAACATTCTCAGGGCTGGAAACTTCCAGATTTTATGTTTGCAACAAGGCGCAGCTTGTCAGATGCATGTAATAATGTTGGCAGCCAGATTGATGGCTTTTACTCATCGCTTTCGGCAAGTTCTTACTTCCCTATATTTTCTTTAGCGCTCTGAAAGACTGTTTTTCTTCATTTGACCACTGAACTGTATTCTTATCAGTTATGATGGTTCCTTTTGTGAGCTAATCCATCCAAGTTATCTAGTACATGGAACATCAATATTTGTTCTCCTTTTGACATGTCATGACAGGGTACAAAACGGGAGTTAAGTTCAAAAATTGACGGGATGGATCTTAAAGTGGATGAAAATTCAGTAATTATTAAGGAAACAGGACGACAGGTATGCTAGATTGAATGTACACAAAAACTTCTGTTTCACTGTGTTGTTAATGCTATCTGATGATTCTACCTCTTTTTCTTGATAAATTTATCAAAATGTTTAGGTAGATGAACTACGGGATGGTACAGCAAATATGAAGGATGACGTTAGGTCTGTTTTTGATGCCGTTGAAACTCTGGTGAGAAAATATAGTAATTACATATTTGTTCACCAGTTTATTCTCCCTAATAAAGAAAAAAAAGAGATGATTTTGTGATCTTCATTATTTCAGGCAAGCAAAGTCTTTCGCATTGAGGGAAATCAGGTAACATTTGTCATAGTTGTAGTTGGAGAATTTTTTTGTTCACCAGGCATTGTGCTGATTGAATTTGAATTTCTTTGCCATACATATAGGATATCACGCTTAGAGGAGTTGGAGCTCTGCATGCTCAGTGTCGGGAGAACAAAATGATTCAAGAGTCCAATAAGGCATGAGCCTTTTCCATTGTGCTGTGCATTTTAGAGAAATGGCTACATCATCTACATTTTCTTTCTCCTCTTATTAACCCTGACTTCGTTATTTGTTTAGGCTTTGCCATCAACTTCATCAGTGCAAGCCCTTGAGGCAGCTCCTACGACACCATCGTCAAGGGTAAATGACTAAATCTTTTATATGAATTTCAACCGTTGATCAAATTATCGAGATTGTGACCGATCTTGTTCTGTTCCATTGCTTACTTCTCTCCCGTGTTTGGATTTTAGCAGACTCTGTCTTTGCCTCCTCCTTCTCCCCGTGAATCCCAGTTGGCGTCAACCCCTAATGAAGCTCAACAGGTATGCTCTATCGCAAACCAGAGTCGTCGTCGTCGATTAGAAAGTAAATTTCATTGTACTGACTTGTCATTTGGACAGTCACATGGTCCACTTCAGCACCTGACTTGTCATTTGGACAGTCACATGGTCCACTTCAGCACACTCAGTCTATGTCGGGCTTGAAGGAGATCAGCGAAGGATCTAGCAGCCGTGAGACTTTCTCCAACGGAACACATTCTGGAGAAGCCAAGGGAAACACAAGTTCGGGCATGTTTAGAATGTTCTCATTACCAAGACTAGGGAGGACTCGTAGTGCGGTCAACGCAGTGCCTGCTAACTCGGCTGGACCCCAGTAGTGGCTTGTCAATACTGAAGAAAGAGTTTGATCATTCAAGTATTGTATCATGATGATCAATAAACCAGAAATGGGTTATAAGTGCTAGTAGAGGATTTGAATACATTTTTGTTGTGATTATGCTCGGCCCCCCTTGCCTGGTGGAGAAAAAATCATATAAATGGTGCATAAATTTTGTAGGGATGCAGCTTATATTTAATTGGAATACATATGTCACAATTAATCAGTTCGTTGCTCTGCCCTTTTGTAATTCAGTTATAATAGAGGTCGACGATGGTTTTGTCTGGCCGTCTCTTCTGTGATTCTCCAACATTTTACTTTTCTTTTTCTATGACAAGACTAATTGATATTTTTGATGGTACTTTTAGAAATCTTCCTTGATTAGGTGTTAAATGTGCAAAGGATTAGAATCATTCACTAAGCGAACTTGATTGTATCAACAATGACAACAAAGTCATTCACTAAGCGAATTTGATGAATCATGTTTATTTATTATTATTAGTCAAAATGGTACTTTGGTTTATATATTATTTGTATATTTGTTTTGACTAAAATATTTTACAGTTCTATTCGCTTGTAACCGACGACGACCCTGCTGAATTACGAGAACCAAAAATAAAAGAAAAAAAAGCAACGAAATGATAATTGTAAAATATAACCCAATTAAATATAAGATGCATCCCAACAAAAGTTATGATGCACATAACCCAATTAAATATAAGATGCATCCCAACAAAAGTTATGATGCATCCGAAGAATTGTGATAATTGTAAAATATAACCCAATTAAATATAAGATGCATCTATATAGCATTGTCTCGATGCACATGCAAAAACAGCAAAATCTATTAAAATCATCTACTAGATACAATTGCCCACTTCCTCTTTGTTAACCCTCCTAATATTTGAATGAACAAACTCTTGTCTTCAGTTAGTAGGCACTGTGTTGACCGCACTAAGAGTCCTCACAATTCTTGGCAATGAGAACCCACCAAGCAGACCCGCACTCGACGAGCCGCCTGATGCACTTTTTCCCGTGGCTTTCCCCGAATACACTCCATTTGAAAAAGTCTCGCGACTGCTAGAGCTTTCACTTATGTCCTAAGACCCGAGTTTTTAGAACAAATTGTTGTAGTTAGCTTTGACGCATATTGATGCTCAGAACTTGGAGAGGATGGGGAAGAGATAAATAATCTATACCTTCAAACCAGACAGAGATTGGGTGTGCTGAAGTGGACCATGTGACTGTCGAAATGAAAAGCCAGTACTTAGTACAAGAATATTTAGTTTTAATCGGAAACTCTGGTTTGAGATAGAACAAACCTTTTGAGCTCCATTAGGGGTTGACGACAGCGACTGGGATTCACGGGGAGAAGCAGGAGGCAAAGACAGTCTCTCCTAACACCAAAACACCAAAGAGAAATAAGCAATAGAAAAAATCAAGATCCAATAACGTGATCAACAGTTGAAATCCCTTGTAAAAGATTTAGTCATTTACCCTGGAAGCTGGTGTCGTAGGAGCTGCCTCAAGAGCTAGCATCGTTGAAGTTAATGGCAAAGCCTATACATAAACCAAGTCTGGGTAAATAAGATGAAAATGTAGATTACGTAGCCATTTCCATAAAACGAACTGCACAACAAAGAAGGCTTCATGCCTGATTGAACTCTTGAATTCTTCCGTTCCCCCGATACGCAGCATCCACAGCAGCCCGAACTCCATTGATCGTAATATCCTTTATGGATGGCCAAGAGTTTCAAATTCGATCAACACAATAATGCCTAATGAGCAAACAAACAAAGTCTCCAACTACAACTATGAAAAATGTTACCTGATTTCCCTCAATGCGACCGACTTTGCTTGTCTGGCAATTATGAAGATCACAAGGTTACCTCTTCTATTTTTTTTTTTTTCAGGGAGAGCAAACTGGTGAACTCATGTATGCAATTACTAAATTTTCTCACCAGAGTTTCAACAGCATCGAGAACAAACCTGACGTCATCCTTCATACTTGCTGTACCATCCCGTAGTTCATCTACCTAAACATTTTGATAAATTTATCAAGAAAAAGAGGTAGAATCATCAGATAGCATTAACAACACAGTGAAACAGAAGTTTTTGTGTACATTCAATCTAGCATACCTGTCGTCCTGTTTCTTTAATAATTACTGAATTTTCATCCACTTTAAGATCCATCCCGTCAATTTTTGAACTTAACTCCCGTTTTGTACCCTGTCATGATATGTCAAAAGGGGACCAAATATTGATGCTCGGCAACTGAAATTAAAAAAAAAAAAAGGTACTAGATCACTCTTGGATGGATTAGCTCACAAAAGGAACCAACTTAACTGATAAGAATAGAGCTAAGTGGTCAAACGAAGAAAAACAGTCTTTCAGTGCGCTAAAGATAATATAGGGAAGTAAGAACTTGCCGAAAGCGATGAGTAAAAGCCATCAATCTGGCTGCCAACACTATTACATGCATCTGATAAGCTGCGCCTTGTCGCAAACATAAAATCTGGAAGTTTCCAGCCCTGAGAATGTTCCAGAAGATATCAGTGCTCAGCAAGTTGTAAGAAACCCCCTCCCCCCAAAAAAGCAATTCAGAGGGTGGATGAACTAAATTGGCTAGAAGAACCGATCGTAAATTTTTTTCCCAAAATCCAAAAATCTTAGCCAACATTAATTCAAATGAGCAAGTAAATTATTTCAAGTAGCTCCAGTATGGTGATTCGAGAAGCATTACCTTCCACCACACATATCCGTAGCCTATCACCCCAACAATAATGATGAGACCATACTTTTTACCTGTGAATAGAAGGAAATTGTTAACTATTTTCTTCCAAGTTTCGATAAACAGTACAAATAATGACGTTACTCTAATGAAATGTGTTGATAATGCTAGGATGAAAAAGCCATCGATCAGAACTGAAGTCTCTTGTTTGATGCAAAGAAAAGTAGCGAATGAGAAAAAAAAAGCCTGAAATAGGATTTAAAAAAAACCATGCCCAGAAAAACAAGAATGGTCAAAACCCATCTCCAAGTTTTCATATTGAACCAGTCTTTTTCTTTAAAAATGCAGGAGAGGAATACAAAACTCCAATATAAGAAATTGAAAAACTCCACAGGACCTGATCCTGCCGTCGTAACAATAGTGATAGGTCTGTTTGACGCGAGCAGCTGCAATTCATGCCTAAGACTGTTAACCTACAAATAAAAAAAAAAAAAAAAGAGAGCTCAGAGAAGAACCTATTGATTCACAATAAAACAAAGTCCTGAACAAGTCTCTATTACCCAGGCTCTATCCCTCGCCAATCAAAAGATTCATGTCAAACTAACCTGGGCTACAAGTGTATCATTGCGAGGCTTGCTAGCTGATTTAGCAGGTTCTTCTTGTTTCAGTTGCCTAATTACAACCTGTAAAGAGAGACAAAAACGTTAGCCTCAAATTTCAATTGAACAGCATCATACATACATGGACTCGCCAAGCTTTTGCACAACATAGAGAGTTGAAATACCTTAAAAGCACCAGAGAGCAAGTTCGAGACATCTGGTAAGCCCCCTTCTTTAGCAAACACTGACCCAACAAGTCCTAAAGTAACATTTGGAAACACACACAATTTATGTAAAAGGCAGTGATTTGGATGAACATTACGCACCTACGCTAAATGAATCGATACAGCAAGTTCGCAATTAAACATAAACTTGTCCTCCCTAGTAAAAAGTTGTCAGAGAAGCACAAATTCCAATGTATTCAGGCGAAGCTAATAATCCGAATCCAATACGCCACAGAACAACAATCTTCAAAAAAAAAATCGAGTCGATATGATTGAGAAGCCAGTCAAGGACACTGATATTTTCTACAGGAATCAAAGGGCTTATCAAAAGCCCTAATTTCTCACTCTCTTATTGCGATTACCCATCTTACGAATTCAAGCACCGACCACAAATACGAGATATACCGAGTAAATTAACGGACCTGCACCGATGAGGATGGTCAGTTTCCCGAGCGGAAGAACCATAGCCATGGCTAGAGACGAGCTTACACGGCGAAGGACTGAGATGGAAACAAATGAAGCGATATGAGAAGATCAAAGATGAAATTGTGGTATAAGAGAGAGAGCAGCAGGCAATTTACCGGCGAGACAGAGGCGCTCTTGGCGACGACGAAGTGAGGCAGAGAAAGAGAGAGAGAGAGACGACGTGCTACTATAATGTTCGCTTGTCGAGCCAAACTAAAACCTTTGTTGCTCTGATTGTGGATTCACCACCTGGTTTATTACTGGTTAGCCACCAAAGTCATTGACTTGCATTGCTCTCTAATTTTAAATGCTCTGTTTTTTTTTTTAATATACCAATGTTGCTGATCTTGCATTGGTAAGCAGTATGACTTTTGAAATGATTTTTCAAATCTCTGTGTTCGCCATAGTTTGGTTTTTGTAGTGACAACACTGGTTATGCTCTGCAGATTAATGCTTCTGCTGTCAAAGAATCTTCCGACAATCACGAGAAACCCAAGCTAGAGATGGGTGCAGGAAATTGGTTGGCCATAAGTGTCTTCAACATTCTGGCTTACCTCTTCTCACAAGATAGGGGGATCAGGGAACAGACCTCGAGATTATGCAGCCGTTACGAGGAAATAAGTCATTCTTGGTTGCTTCCAAAACAAGTTTCACCGATAGACGAACCAGACTTGATTACCATGCTGTTTTGCCGGCATCTATTTTGGGTGCAGATCTTTGCCGCTCTCGATATGATCTTCGCCGTCACGTACTTGATAATTTATCGTTCATCAAGTAGAAAGCAGACGATGCCGGTTCTTTGCTTCGGTATTGTTTGCGGTTTACCGGGCAAGCTTATTGTGGAGATGTTGGGAGGTAACGGCAAACTCTGGCTCTTTGTTTGGGCAATGTTTTGCGTTATTTCTTGTTACCATTTGCATTTGGAACTCTCTTTTTTTTTTTTTGGGAGTTGTCAACACTCTGCAATCGCTCTTACAAAATAAGTTAATCTTTTTCTCTTTTTTTTTTAGTTTTTACATGTCAAACTATGAAAACGCTGCTACTTTTTCTTCTTCTTCCAATTTCAAATGCGGTCCCTCCAATATTTGGTAACTAAAACCACAATCTCTCATGCTTTGTTTTCATCTCTTCCATTGTAGCTCTATCAATATAGTAAGCGACATTTTCATTTTAAAATAAGTTTTCCACAAGTCAAATCAAAATTTATCATTTTCATATCTTCCATTATATCTTCTATGTCTTAGATCCCTATATAATTAAGTGCCAACATGTTTAATGGCTTCTGTTTCTGAAATTTAAAAGTGGATGTAAGTAACACAACAATTAATAATGAAAGAAAAATTTATATGCGTTTGTAAATAAAAATATGTTGGAGATATTGTTAAAACCGAATAAAATTTACATCTTGGAGGCTGAAACCTTTTAATGCATAATGACTATGAGTATGAGTGTAAGACTACAGTAACTTATTATATATTGCAGGATGGTGAAAAATACAGAGGCTGGTCCCAAAAACTTAACCCCACCCAATAAACCCAGAAGTGACTTATTTGAATATAAACCCATCTTTCTATTTTAGGCAACAGGTCCCCTTCTCATTACGTCTTGACGTGGACCCGGTCCGTCTATTTTTAGCAGCTTAATCCAACGATTCTTATTCCTTCTTCAACCCTCCACGACATCGGTTCAGAGCCGTCCGATTCAATCTCACGCTAATGGACCACATCAACAACAGTACTTCGCAACTTAGCTGTCGTGTAGGATTTTCACGTGGCATTTATTTGTTCTAGTTTGTAGTGCAAATTGCAAGTTGATGTGTGGTCTCCACCGATCATCACCGTTTCTTTAGCATCGAGATTCTTCCTTCTTTCCTACGTGTAGTAGCATTTTTTTATTTTGAGAACTCACTATGACCGTTGGATCTCATCGATGGATCTATCCTTGGTGGGTCCTGTGTGTGCTCCATGGCATAAGATCCCAAAGCGAAAAAAGAGTATTTCCAAAGTGCTTTCTTTCTTTCATATTAACTTTTTTTTCTTATGCTTTAGACGTAGAAATTTATTCGGCGATAGCCACTTTTACGAATTACAACACATCTTACAAGATCTCGCGTCTTATCATTAAAATATAGTATGCCTTACAGAGATTTTTTTTTTGGTTCTTTGGATACAGCCTTAGAAGACTTCATCAAGAATGTCTTTATTTTCTTGAAATGTTTACAAACTAAATATAGTATACCGTTGTTTGGTCTCGCACCTTGTAGATCAACCACATATATTACCAATGAGGAATTGAAGTTTTGGGGTTTTAAAAAAAAAAAAAAAAAAACGATGGAATAAATAGTACAACAAGAGTAAGGAAAAATAGAAGATAACATTGGTAAGACATCAATAAATAAATAGTTGAATGTACTTTAGTTTCTCTTTTGGTTTAATGCACGTCATCTTTATCAATTGTCGTCATCTTACGTTTGAACTATATGACCAGATCTGATAAGAAGTGAATTCGTACTTGGCTTACTTGTCTTCTCATACCCTCTTTTTTTAACTAATTTTGAAGTTAACCGGTAATTGATTTATTTTTACCTAAATTAAAGCAAATCAAAAACATCATAATCTCGAGTCCAATACTTAGGGATGAACGCATGCAGATTTGCTTGAAATGCTTATAAGATCAATCTAGAGACATTCAACTTGCAAATCAAAGAATATGAGCTTATATAACCAAACAGAATAATAATGCTATGTTTAGTTTTTCTAATTGAATCATACCTTTGTGTCCATCACCTACTTACCGGTCAAAATAAAGCAATTACATTTGCAACCAAAAAGCACTAAGAGTTTTGGTCAGACATGATCTCTCTATCATCGGACGAGCCTTAAGATAACCAAAATCAACTATAGCTTATATTCAAAACTCTGTTTATTTATCCATTTATGTTTTCATCATATTTTTCTTGTGTGTCTCTCAAACTCTCATACCAAACTAAAGTTATAGTGTTTCATAAACTAGAATAACAAAAGTTTTTAGTGTACTTTGAGACTTTTATTAATTTTTTACATAAGTAATTTAAGTTTCACTAACAAAAATGTCTAGCAGATATATAAAATTGGAAAAAGGAAACAAATCTAGCAGTAAGAATTTAGATATTATCACAACATAAATGTAACACAAAAAGGGGTGCGTTTTTTACTTTACATTTTACACCAATCACAAGGGTAGTTCCGTAAGTTGAGAAAACCGTACGAGGCTTCACCTAGTTAAGGTTAGGTCACATGATTCCTTGAACTCGATTAGAAAACTTAAAAAAAAAAAAAAAATCAGGTGGATTTATCAGACCCTACCATCCAAATATCGACACGTGTCTCAACTCATTCATTGCCCTACTCTTTTCAGTTTAGGGTTGCCATCACTCATCCTCCCACGCGCCATCTCTCCCCTCATTACCCGCTTCTCCACCGTCGATTCATCTCTCATTTTCAACATCGCTCTTACAAGCATCCAATTAAATATCTCCGTCTCTCTCAACATAATTAATTAAAACCCGTAATAAAAGCTTTAGTTTAATGTTTTTAAATGTTAGGGTTTTTTTTTATAAAGGAATTTTAATTAATCCACCATCATAACTCGTGATCAAAGTAAAAAATAAAAAAAAGAACCAACTTTCTTTAACTGGGCCAAAATCACAACATTTCTCTAAACTAATTAAAAGATTGAACCCGACGAAACCACTACTAGCTAGTGTTGGTGGGAGTAATGGAACTCTTTCTCTCTGTTACCAATTATGTATAAACAAAAAAAAAAGTCCCATCTTTTCTAGGTTTGAAAACATCTAAGCATCGATAGAGCAATTAACAATTTTCTGTTTTTGCAATATTTGCATAAATCCTAAGAGGAGTTTGTAACTTGTAAGTAGTACACAATAATTGGGGGGGGGTATTAGTTGAATCTGAGAGTATATAGAAAGAGAATATTTATGAAAGATTCAAGTAATGAAGCTGACATGACATGTTAATGTACTTGAGAGAAGTGTTGTGAGATATATTTGTACAAATGTATATACATATGTACACATTGGAAAAAAAAGTTTAAGAAAAATAAAAGAAAGAGAAATAATATAAGAAAGAAAAACGGGGAGAGAGAGAGAGAGAGGCTCGTATATATATAGAATTGCAAGGGGAGAGAGAGAGAGAGAGAAAAGATTAAGAGAGAAAGAAAGAGAGAAAGAAAAAAAATGGGAAGAGGGAGAGTAGAGTTGAAGAGGATAGAGAACAAGATCAATAGGCAAGTGACGTTTGCAAAGAGAAGGAATGGTCTTTTGAAGAAAGCATACGAGCTTTCCGTTCTTTGTGATGCAGAGGTTGCTCTCATCATCTTCTCAAATAGAGGAAAGCTGTACGAGTTTTGCAGTAGTTCGAGGTATTTTTTTTTTTTTTATCTATTCCTTTTATATCAATGCATTGATTTGATTTTATAAGTAAAAAAGAATATATATATATATACATATGTTGTAATGGGTCTCTGATGTGTTGTGTCGTACGTGTTTTTATCATCCTTTTAAAAGAAAGCAAATAGGAAATTTTTGGGGGAATACCCCATTTCTGATCATTTTAAAAGATTAATATCTTTTTTTTTGATGTTTTTGAGTTTCTGTTGATTTCCATTTTGGTGTTGCTTCTGTTTTACTTCTATCTTTTTTTCTTACATCAAAGTTTTGTTGCAGATCCTATGCTTATTTTGTTTTGTCTATCCTTAGAATTATTTCAGACTTAGTTTATTTGATATCCAATAGTGTTTAGATATTGTTCCTCAGTCACATATTGTCAGCCATCAAACTGATATGGAAATTAGGGTTAATTTCTCCTATCTGTTTTTCTGGATTGTGAAATTGGTTAATTAGGGTTTCCCTAGAGTAAATTATTCACAGCTAGCTCTTAATAGTTTCCATCTTTTGATCTGCGGTCGACCAATCCGATCAAATCACTAAATCTTGCTGTCAATTGACAAGTTCTTGGGGTTGATTCAACTATAGGACGACGGCTTATTGTTTCCATGGCTACTCACTTTTAGTAACCCTTAGGGCTTCCAATTTTGGTTTGATTTTGATGTCAAATGTCAAATTCATCTAATATCCATTGAACATTTTACTTCTGATTCATCCCTCTTTCTTCTGGGTTTCTCTAAGATCTTCTCTGGAAAGACTCCCAGATTTTTTTGTAAACCCTAGGAAACATTTTTTTTAAAAAACCCCCCAATTTTCTATATACTGTATTTGACTTGAACTTGATTTCTTAGATTGCAAAAGTTTAATTGGATAATTGACTAATTAATTACCAATAATAGTCATCTTCCAGCTATTGAAAGAGTTGATTTTGTGTGTGTGTGTGGTGCAGCATGATTCGGACACTGGAGAGGTACCAAAAGTGTAACTATGGAGCACCAGAACCCAATGTTCCTTCAAGAGAGGCCTTAGCAGTTGTCTTTCTTCTAACCTTAATTAATTACTAATTTCTGCTAAGTTATATATGCTTTGCTTTGCTTTGGTTAATTCGAATCTAACAATGTTAAATTTTGGCACGCAGGAACTTAGTAGCCAGCAGGAGTATCTCAAGCTTAAGGAGCGTTACGACGCCTTACAGAGAACCCAAAGGTATAAAAATTACTAAACTCCTTTAGAGCTAGAGATTACTTTTTGCCGATTTTTAGATGAGTTTTTGTTCTTTCTTATTGAAATAGGAATCTATTGGGAGAAGATCTTGGACCTCTTAGTACAAAGGAGCTTGAGTCGCTTGAAAGACAGCTTGATTCTTCCTTAAAGCAGATCAGAGCTCTCCGGGTACGAATTGCCCAATTCTCATACATGTTATATACACTAATGTGAGTGGAATCCATATTAAGATGCTAAATCAGATTTGGGTTTCTATGCAGACACAGTTCATGCTCGACCAGCTCAACGATCTTCAGAGCAAGGTAAAGATTAAAAATACAATTGAATGATGAAGCAAATGACACATTTATATATATACTAATTAATACCCATTCACTCTCCTATGAATATTTGGATTAGGAACGCATGCTGACTGAGACAAATAAAACTCTAAGGCTTAGGGTAATATACTTTCTCATCATTCACAATAATGCATTGGTTTGGTTGGTTATATTATAATTTAAGTAATAATCCACTAACAAGTGTGTACGTGGCAAGTTAACTGATGGGTATCAGATGCCACTCCAACTTAACCCGAACCAAGAAGATATGGACTATGGTCGTCATCAACAACAACACCCTCAAGCTTTCTTCCAGCCTTTGGAATGCGAACCAATTCTTCAGATCGGGTAGCTGGACTTTATATAATTATAACCAAATTTTGATCTCTTTAATTTGTGTTGTTTAAGATTTTTTTTTTAGCGTATCTTAAAAGTAAAAAATAAAATGTTTAACGATGGAGCAGGTATCATCAGGGGCAGCAAGATCATGGGATGGGAGCAGGACCAAGTGTGAATAATTACATGTTGGGTTGGTTACCTTATGACACCAACTCTATTTGAAACTTTCTTGATTTTTTTGTTTTCTTTTTGGACATTTTAAAACTTTCTCTCCTCTACTCTTAGGCTGCATGATGATTACCTCTCTCTCTCTCTCTCTCTCTCTCTCTCTCTCTCTCTCTCATATTCTGTCTTGTGTGCATGTGTGTGTGTGTGCGTGTAATGTTTATTATGCCCTTTTATAATTCAATAATTTTTCCAACAAAAATTTACTTACTCCTACACTGTCACACCAATTAAAGTGTGTTTTTAAGTATATGGTTATAGCTCCAAAATCTACATAACTCACACACTAGATATCTATCTAGAGGCTCTTGTTTTGATGCAAAGCAAGAGAAAAGAAGAAGTTGTTATCAATCAGTTAAGGAGAAACCCACTGGTTATTTACCTATAGGCTATTGGCCCACCACACCTTGTATCCTTTTGGGCTATCAGCCTATCACTATACTTATATAGGGCCTATGGCAGACTCATACTTCATGAACTTATCAAAATTTCACTAAACCAAAATCATAAAGAAAAGAAAATGATTAGAGAAAAAAGAAAACTGTTTGAAGTTTGTTGGTGAATAGAAGGATGAATCAAATTGCGTTTTGAACATACTATAACTTCATGATCTCAAACTAAATATATATATTAACTTATTAAGGTCAGTTATTAGTTTCAATAACTTTGTTTTGTTTCACTGTATGACTAATTTTAGACTTTCATTTCCACGATATAAACATGCCATAAGGTTGACAACAACACATTATTGTTAGTCTATTACTCAACTACAAAGTCTATGTCTAATAATAAATACTAACTCCATCAACTAAATTCCACTGATACCCTTTCACAAATTCTTTCTATCTTCAACCAAACCCAAGGAGCTGGATTGAAAAGACTTGAAGTGCAGTCATTTTCCTGAAAGCCACCAGTAACTTAATTGATTAAAAAAGTAACCTCATAAAAGTCAAAATAACCAAAGAAAATAATTAAGAAAAAAGCACAGAAGAAAACGACTTCTCTGGTATGATTGTAAACAAATTTAAGAAGGGGATAGATAAGAATGTGGTAGAAGATAAGGCCCTACGCGTCATTACGGGACCCACACACCCCCCAAATTGTCGTTCATCTCCATTCTCTCTCATTCACTCGCCGCACCGTCGCGTGTTCGCACGCGCCTTATTTTTGTTTTTGCTTTTGCTTTTCTCGTTATCCAAAACACGATTCTGCTGCTTTTCTGGATTTTATTAGATTTTTTATATAAACAAAAAAAGTCTTTGCAGAGAGGAGAAGAAGTTTCAATCAATCCCGCGTCTGTGTTTCTTTTTGTCTGTAAGAAGGGATTGTCGTCTCCATTACTCCTCGGTTTTTCGCAAATCGCCAGCAAACCTTTCTTCTCCAATCAATCGGCGGATTATTATTCCACTCACCTCTGTTTTCACGAGTTGGTTGGTTATCATCTTCTTCCTCGGGGAGATAAAAAAAAATATTGGGATTTCGTCGCACGATGAGAAGGCAGCGAGATCAAGATTCCAGGGTTTTCTACGATCTATCGGCTCTGGTTCTGAGCCTCCTTCGCTCTCCTCCTATGCCGATTTCTCTCCCCGACCAGTTCCCGGATTCCCCTAATCCGTCGGCTAGACATCGGCCTCCGCCGCGTCGGTTTTCGTCGTCGAACGCGATGACGCATATATCCCCGTCGGGATTCGCGTCGCTGCTTCTCGGCATATCGGTGGCTCTCATGCTCTGCGGATCTGTGACTTTCTTCATCGGTTTCCTCTTGATGCCTTGGGTTCTGGCTCTCATCATGGTTTTCTACGTCGCCGGGATCGTATCCGCCATTTCCATGGCCGGGAGGTCAATACTCTGTTACGTCTTGACCCCTCCTCCTCCTTCCTCCGGGAAGGAGATTTCTGGTAAATTTTTCATTTTAAACTCTACGCTGAATTTGTCTCAAATCTAAGACACTTTCGTCTCCGATCTTCTTAGTTCCTTGTTGATTATCTCGAAATGGTTCCGCTGCGTTTGGTTATTTCGAGATCTCGTTAGAAATGGAGGTTCGAAATTAGGGGATTCTAGCTTTAAGATTTAGGTAGCGTGAAGGCCTTAATCAAAGGATAGTCTTCGTGCTTACATTCATTTAAACACTACTTTTCATTTTTGACTTTCTCCGTCTAAAGTGAAAGCTATGTTTTATTTTATATATGGATTTTGTTTTCGTAGCAGATTCATGTTTATTGGTTTCCTCCTTCTGGCAATAAACTTGTTATTAACTCAAACGTTTGTTTTTTTGACATTATTCTCAGAATGGAAGCTTTTGTGAAGTGAAAAAGAACAACCTTAAAGCTCTATAATCCGGAAACAGAGCGAGCAGACGACAAAAAATATGGATTAATTATAACACAATCCAATAGAGTTTTCTATATAGACTTTATCTTGTATTTTGAGGGGGGGGGGGGGGGGGGATTTGGGATAAAAATCATGTGGATATTGGGAGTTTTATTTTTTATTTTACTTTGGGAAAAAAAAGATTTTCTATTTTACTGTTAGAAATAGAGAAGCCTTTCTGATTTGTGCTTTTAATGGATGGTTTTTTTATTATAACACAAATATTTTAGGATTTCGATCCAGATCTTTACATTCTTCGCATTTCATATGGTATTGTTAAGCATGATGAGAAGCTTAAGCCGAAGGAAATGATTCCGGTTAGAATCGAATTAACAAAACCAAACCAAAGCTAACCTAACACACATACAAACCAAAAAGGGGAAAAAATCAAATTTGTTGCCCATCTCAATCTCTATTGTTGTATCTCAGATTCTCAGATAGGAAAGTAAGAAAAATGGTAAGAGGTGCCGTGAGTTATTCGAGAAGCAGTCAATAGATGTTACGTGTCGAGACGGGACTTACTTGCGTTCAATACAAACAAAGACTACCTCAAAAAAAAAAAAAAAGAGAAGTATAAGCAACAAACATCTTTCGAGGGGGGAGAGATAGCGGCGAAGAGAGGTTAGAGAAGAAGGGTTTGTGAAATGGAGTCGAGTGAGGATGTGGAGGTTCTGAGCAGAGCCATCGAGAAACTTCTTGACGAGAAGAGGAAGAGAGAAGCTGCTGGTGACACCTTCATCGAGGACGACGACGATCAGCTTCTGCTCTCTAGACTTATCTCTCAGGTACCTTTCTTCCCCATCCTTGCTATTTTGGTTTAAACTGATTAATCTGATGTTTTCTGGGTACAAGATTGAATATGATGTTTGAATCATTGACTCTGCGAACAAAAAACTAACGAGTCTGTATAATTGTTCCGCTGTGACGAGTGCTTTGATTTGGTGAAATCTGATTGGCCTGATCTGTTCATGAATCGAACAAATGAATTCAAGCTGTTTGTCGTTTGTTCTAGCTTGCCAATTGTCACAATTTTGGTTCCCAACGAAGCTCCAATTAGTTGTGGCGTTGGATCATTAAAAAAAGTAGATGAACAGGATTTTTCTTTTGTCAGTGTCTCCTTATTCTTATCTGAACAACTTGGGTCTTGGCGATGTAACACCGAGCTTATCTTTTCAAATTATTGTGGCAATCACAAAAAGTCTTTTCTCATAAAGTAACGCTTGTCTTTTGACAAGTTGCTTTTGTTGATGGCCAGAACATTTTATGTATTGACTGACTATTCCCACCCATTTCAGGGGCTGATGCTAATTTTTGTTTGAATAACTCAGTTGGAATCACCAAATCCGTTCCAAAAAACAGATGGGACAACCAAAGAAGAAGAAGAAGAAGAATCATCGCCAGATTCTTCATTATCCAAAGGAAAAGGCGAGGTGCAGAGACATTTGGAAGAGAAAATAGAAGAAATAGGTAAAGACATAAAGGAGGTGAAGAGGCAGAACAAAGTAACCCATATACTGCTCTCGGCTTTGATCATCCTGACATTGACTTGGCAGCTCTCTGAGTACTCAATGATTTACATGATGAAAGATAGATTAAGCCATCCAATCAGATCCATCGGAGGTATGCTCTCTGGGATCTTCAAAGGTAAGATACCTCCGATCAAGAACAAACTTCATGGGACTTCCAATTCCAAAGAGCAGCAAAACGACCATAACCATGGGAATGGAACAAACGCTGGCGTTCGCATCCAAGTGCCCGAGCTGTTGCGAGAATTTGGTTTCGATGACGACGATGAATGATAAAAAATTTCTTTTATGACAGTTTATCATATACAGTTGCAATCTGGAAACAGGGGTCACCCTCATTATTTGTTACTTTTTATACGATTAAAATGGAAAAGAATAGCTATTTTCACAAACCATATGAGAAAGGGTTCCAAAGGAGAACCATATTTCAAATAAACCTTTTTGTTTTATCCTTAATATTAAGCACTTACTGAATCATGGATCAATGCCCGAAAACAAACGGAGTCATCTCAACCAAAGTAACAAAGAGCTCCATTGTTTAAAAATAAAAACAGACAGCAAAAAAAAAAAAAACACCTGAAACAAGCTTCAGTTTCAAATCTAAAACCAGCATGAATAACCCCAAACTCCCATCAGTCTCTTTTTGGCTTGTTACAATGGTTCATATATCCCTTGCCACCACATTCCTCAGGCATAGTTCAACCTGAATATGTCATTGAACACATAATAGCTTCCTTGTGCCGTCGGCATCAAGTGAAACATCTGGGTACACACACACAAAAGACAGGTATGTCAGGAGATATTTTTTTACCAGCCAGGCAAAATCCAAACAACCATGCAGAGCCAAAAGTTTTATGTTCTTTTATATAGACAACTAGACAAGCAAATAATATCCAGTGCGTGATTCACAACATGAGACATGCATATGTAGCTAGCTCAAGTTGATGTGAATTAATCCCACTAGGCTCGATGCATATCTACCGTTTACATTCCACTAGATTGATGATGTTCACACGAAAATGATAGCAAACACAAACAGTACCTTGAAATGTAGCACTAAGGCTCGAATAATGCAAACATATTATTTGGCTTCCTATAGGAGAGATCTAGTAAAGAGCCTTTAACATTAAAAAGACTAACAGCAGATGATACACACACACCACATCAAATCGTAGCATAGTTGACAAAACCTTATAAAAGAAGCATGGAAATACCAATTTTCCTAGCAAACCGATGCTACATTCACGAAGCAGGAGGAAAGAGAGATTACTCAAAAGACAAAAATCAAAAATGTCAGAAACAGATGACACGAGATTACATTTACGCAACCATTGGGGGACTCTTTATCTCCAACCTATTCACGGATCTATCACTAAATAGATCAGAGAGGTTTTGAAATTTCGAGACAATACCAGATCGTTCAAGCTTTCTACTGACCTAAGAGCATATCGATCTATAACAAAGCACGAGAAAAAACCCTAAGACCCTATCGTATATGATCGGCAACCAGGAATACGCGAAAACACCGAAATCGAAAGTTATATAAATCGAGGGAAAGAGATTTGGAAAAACCTGGCTGAACTTGAGAGCGTGCTGTTCGCCAGCGAGCTGCAGATTTCCGGAGACAAAGACGACCATGCCGCCGGCGGGACCAGAGGGCTGGCAATCGACGGTGGTGATGTTGTGCTTGCACTGCTGGAAGGGGAGGCTGGTGAGCTTGGCGACGATGTTCTGAGAGCCCTGGATCTTCTGGCCTTCGAAGGTCAACATGGATCCTTCCTGGTACAGAGAAACCAACCCTGCGCGATTTGCGTCGAAGGTGGAGTAGTAGTGCTCGACGAAAGCCTTCGAAACTGCGTCTGGATCCATCTCTGTCGTCGTCTTCCTTTGATCCTTCCTTCTCTCTCTTGCGCCGTGCTTTCAAGAGTAGAGAGAGAAAGAGAAGTCGAGAGGGTTGAGATAGAACTGAAAAATACCAATCGACCAAGGCAACAAAACAGGTACTGAAAAAGGCTCTTGACGATACTTTTGAATGGGTCTGCTTTAACCTTATAATATTTGGGCCCATTAATGATGTTGTCATCTTTCATTGTTTCAAGACGAAGACATCGGACCGGTAAACCCATGATCCGGTCCGGTCCTCCGGGTTGAATGCTAAAACCCAATAACGATCGTTAGAAGCTGGATAAAAACCGTGGTTAACCTGTGTGAAGTCCTCCACTTTATTGATTAAATCACCCAGCTAAGCATTTTTTTTTTTTTATATTAGAAAACCTAAATTTGTTTATATATCTTCAGATATTGACACATGTCAAACAGGTGACGTATCAGAAAAAAAAAATAGAGAAGAATGATTCTCTTATTTTATTTTGGCTATTTGTTATTATTATTAATATTTTGGGAAAGGAGGTGTATATTGAAATCGGAAAAACCGGGTAGGTCAATTGACTAGGAGCTTGAGCTTGGTTATTTCTTACTTTTTTTGTGTATTTTAGTTTTGATAATGGCCAAACATTTTTGTCACTTTACCAACTACTGCACCCCATCTCATAATAAATTCTAACACGCCTTTATTTATTTTCATTTTTATTATTGGAGGGTGAGAAGTGAGACCATATATGCCTTTGTTCCTCTCCACGTGGGCCCCCTTTCCTTTTTTTTTGTGCGGCCGTTTAGTTTTTTTATTTATTTATATAGGGTAAGTTATTTTACCAATCATTTGATATGTGCATTGATACTATTATTAATTAATTTAAGTATTTAAGACAGACTCTAAACATTGTTCTTACAAAAATAACGATCTACACATAATCCCAAACTTGAATTATTGGCAGTAGACTCGAGTTTTAACAGCATCACTGAATATGAGGATTTAGTTTAGAATTTTTGGTTTGAATTATCTGTATTCGGTACATATGCATTAAGAGATTAATAGTAGTATTTTTTTGGAAGTATGAAAAAGAAATAGAAAGATAATCAGATAATAGAGAGAGAGAGAGAGAGAGAGAGAGGAAGCAGACATTTGTCTTCCACCATATTCTTCTCATCTTTTCCGATGATAGATTCTTCTTCTCCTCCTCCTAATTCTTAGTTCATCCATTAGATATCCACTGAAGCCTTTCAGCTCCTTTTTCACTTTCTCACCTTCTCGATGCTTTATTGGCTCTCATCATCATCATCATCATCTTCATCATCATCATCATCATCATAACACTGAAATTTCTGTTGTATTGGACCAAACTCGAGCGAATTCACTTACACGCTATAGAATTTTTGTTTCCTGTTTCGGATTTCGAGGAATCTCGCTTTCGAACTTTAAGTTCCTGTTCAAGTTTCTGCCCCTTTTTTTTTTCTTTCTTTTTTTGGTTGTATCTCATATCTGTCGTCATCTTTGATTAAGTTACGCTTTGATCTCTCAATTTGAGCCATTGGGTAGTCTAATCTGACACGTTCCTGTGTCTTAGTTTCTTTTTCTTCTCTTGTGTTGTGGGTGGCTACAAGGATAAAACCAAACAAAAAAAAAGCTCTTGCGTCGGATTTTTGTGATTCCCTGGTTCTTCCCCCTTTGGTACAGAGTTTTAGTTTGGCTCTGAGTCTCTGATTCTGAACCTTGCTTTTGAATTGAGCTGCTTGCAATCACTCTGTTTCTTGAGGGGCTTTGATCGTGGTTTTCAAGTGGTGGATGAGTCTGTTCCATGTGCTAGGGTTTGGGTTGAAGATTGGGCAGCTCTTGTGGATGCTATGCTGCTGGTTCGTTTCCTGGTTCGTTGATGGTGGAATCGAGGACAAGTCTGGTCTTCCTGTTGGCTCTGTCGGTGATCCTGAGAAGACTAAGATGACTACGATGAAGAAGAAGAATAAGATGTGGTTCTGGAACAAGATCTCCAGCAGCGGGCTCAAGATCCCGAGTTTCTCTTATCAGTTTCTTGGCTCCGTTAGGTTCGGCAAGACATGGTGGAGGAAGCTGGTGGTGGCTTGGGTCGTCTGCTGGGTTTTGGTCTCCTTCTGGACCTTTCGCTACTTTAGCTCTCAGGCCATGGATAAGAGGAAAGAGACGCTAGCTAGCATGTGCGATGAGAGGGCTCGTATGCTGCAGGATCAGTTCAACGTTAGCATGAATCATGTTCAAGCCATGTCTATCTTGATCTCCACCTTCCACCATGGAAAGATTCCTTCTGCTATCGATCAGGTTTTCTCGATTCCTCATCTTCTTTTCTTCCAAACTTTTCTGAGTTTCTGTTTATGATATCAAACTCTGGGAATCGACCCCAGATCGATGGAATTTTGATTGATGTCTGAGAGATCTAGTCTTGCTTGTTCAAGATAAGTTGTCACTACGGTGTAGTGTATGATCGATCCTTAGATAATTCTCAGAGTAGTAACACTAGGTAGCTTGATTTCTTCTATCTTTTCGAGTACCAGTGAACAATATACTAACGTCAAGAAGCTTTGTGTAGAGGACATTCTCAGAGTACACTGATAGAACATCCTTTGAGAGGCCTCTCACTAGCGGGGTCGCATATGCTGTGAGAGTGCTCCATTCAGAGAGGGAAGAATTTGAGAGGCAACAAGGTTGGACTATTAGGAGGATGGATTCTCTTGAACAAAAACCAGTCCACAAGGATGATTATGACCCGGAAGCTTTGGAACCATCCCCTGTTCAAGAGGAGTATGCTCCAGTTATCTTTGCTCAGGACACGGTTTCCCACGTGGTTTCTCTCGATATGCTGTCTGGGAAAGTAAGCTCTTTGCTAGTTCTAATTTACTGTTTTGCTGTAGTTTACTTCTGAGCGATTTCTGCCCACATGGCTAGTTCATGTTTCAATCTTTGGTCATTGGTTTTAAAGTTGTTATGATCATTATAGTTAATAGTTTGGAGCAGTGAGAGTTGAATCAATCTCACTGAATTCTTATTGACAGGAAGATCGTGAAAACGTGTTGCGGGCCAGGAGATCAGGTAAAGGGGTTTTGACAGCTCCTTTCCCATTGATAAAGACAAATAGACTTGGGGTGATATTGACATTTGCAGTCTACAAGAGAGATCTCCCCTCCAATGCAACGCCGAAAGAGAGAATTGAAGCTACTAATGGGTGTGTAGCATAGGCGTCTAAATAAATAGATATTTTGTGTCATCACGCATAAGACTTATAGATATCATCTTTGCTCATTGATCTCTTTTGATGGCCCTGAAGGTATCTCGGTGGAGTGTTTGACATTGAGTCCCTGGTGGAAAATTTGCTTCACCAGCTGGCTAGCAAGCAAACGATTCTTGTTAATGTATATGATATCACCAATCACTCTCAACCGATTAGCATGTATGGTTCAAATGTGTCGGCTGATGGGTTGGAACTTGATAGTCCACTAAACTTTGGCGATCCATTTAGGAAGCATGAAATGCGTTGCAGGTACTTGGGCCTATTCAGCATTTCTGCTGTTTTTTTTTTTTTTTTTTGCAAGAATCCAGGTGCTAACATTCTGTTGTGAGCTTGCTTCTTTGTAGATTTAAGCAGAAACCACCATGGCCAGTGCTATCAATGGTGACATCTTTTGGTATCCTCGTGATTGCTTTACTTGTTGCACATATATTCCATGCAACGGTGAGTCGGATAAACAAAGTTGAAGAAGATTGTCATAAAATGGAGCAGCTCAAGAAAAAGGCTGAAGCAGCAGATGTTGCAAAGTCACAGGTACATACATCATCCACAGTCGATAATTTTCCACAGTATATAAAGGTTTCTATGTTAGAGGGAAGGGTTGTGATCTAACTCTGTTTTCTATGCAGTTCCTTGCCACTGTGTCACATGAAATCAGAACTCCAATGAATGGTGTTCTTGGTGAGTATAAAAATGGCAATATATCTTACATATGTACCATGAATATTTTCTCAAGAACAAACTGAACTAAATATCTTGAACTTTTGATCTCATGTTGACTTTGATTTGGGGTTGTAGGAATGCTGCATATGCTTATGGACACAGAGTTAGATGTTACGCAACAGGATTATGTTAGGACCGCACAGGCAAGTGGAAAAGCTTTAGTCTCGCTAATAAACGAGGTTTTGGACCAAGCAAAGATTGAATCTGGAAAGCTTGAGCTTGAGGAGGTGCGATTTGATTTGAGAGGAATATTAGATGATGTCCTGTCACTCTTCTCTAGCAAGTCCCAAGAAAAAGGGGTAGAGGTAACTTACTAATAATCTTTATGATTTGAAAAGCAAGGTTTGTAACATGTATCAAGTCTTTCTTACTGATTTTACGAGTGTTGCTGATGAACGCAGTTGGCAGTATACATATCTGACCGTGTTCCAGAAATGTTACTTGGGGATCCTGGGAGGTTTCGACAAATACTCACAAATCTTATGGGTAATTCCATCAAGGTAAATTGTAGATACTCTGCTGATCATTTCTTGCATCTTAGTTGACTGATAAAAATAGCTGATCGTTTGTAAATATCCTGGCAGTTCACTGAAAAAGGACACATCTTTGTAACTGTTCATTTGGTGGAGGAGCTATTAGACTCTATGGATGTAGAGACAACATCATCTACTGAAAGTACACTGAGCGGGCTTCCAGTTGCAGACCGGCGGAGGAGCTGGGAAAACTTTAAAGCCTTCAGTTCCAATGGGCATCGGAGCGTTGTATTATCTCCGCCTGAAATCAACCTAATCGTCTCAGTTGAGGATACCGGCGTAGGGATCCCTGTAGAAGCGCAGTCTCGTATTTTTACTCCTTTCATGCAAGTTGGACCATCCATATCCAGGACGCATGGAGGCACAGGAATTGGGCTTAGCATAAGCAAATGTCTAGTTGGACTAATGAAGGGAGAAATTGGATTCTCAAGTACTCCCAAGGTCGGGTCAACATTCACATTTACTGCCGTATTTTCCAAAGGCATGCATTCAACTGAAAGAAAGAGCGAACCACAGAACAACAACCAGCCCATATTCTCGGAATTACAGGGAATGAAAGCTGTGGTTGTGGACCATAGACCTGCTAGGGCGCAAGTCTCGTGGTACCATTTTCAGCGCCTAGGAATTCAAGTTGAAGTAGTTCCACGTGTTGACCAGGCTCTACGTTTTATGAAGACTTGCACTAGCACTGTGAATATGATACTTATAGAGCAAGAAATATGGAATAGGGAAGCAGATGTGTTCATTAAGAAGCTACAGAAGGACCCTCTTGACCATTCTCCTAAATTGGTTTTGTTAGCAAATTCAATAGAATCATCAAAGTCAGATAATTTAAGCACCAGTATAGATCCTCCAGTGGTGATAATGAAACCACTAAGGGCGAGTATGCTAGCAGCAACTTTGCAGAGAGGATTGGGTATTGGGAACAGGGAAACTCCTCAACACAAGGGACCTCCTGCTTTGATCCTCAGGAATCTTCTCCTTGGCAGAAAAATTTTGATCGTGGATGATAACAACGTAAACCTCAGAGTGGCAGCGGGAGCTCTGAAAAAGTATGGAGCTGATGTGGTGTGCGCTGAGAGCGGGATAAAGGCAATCACATTGCTTAAGCCACCCCACGAGTTTGATGCTTGCTTCATGGACATTCAGATGCCAGAAATGGATGGGTATGTCTGATTGTTATTGCCAGTTTGTGATATGTTTGACATATGCAATAAAAACTTGACATGTTATTACCCGTCTTTCTGCAGATTTGAGGCTACAAGGAAAATACGGGATATGGAAGAGGAGATGAACAAGAGAATTAAGAGTGGGGAGGCTTTAACAGTAGAGGACGGTAGCAAATCAAGTTGGCATCTTCCGGTATTAGCAATGACCGCAGACGTGATTCAAGCGACGCATGAAGAATGTTTAAAGTGTGGAATGGACGGGTATGTATCAAAACCGTTTGAAGCAGAGCAGCTGTACAGGGAAGTTTCTCGCTTTTTCAATTCGCCTTCAGATACAGAATCATAAAAAGGGTGGATGGGCTGGAAGAAGAACGGTGAAGGAACACAACAACTCGTGTCTCCTCTGCATCTTGAAGTAGTAAGCCCTTGCATATATATCTCTATATCTTGCTCATCTGAAATAGCCACGGTTTCTGAGCTTCCAGTGAAGCCTTTTGATTTTTGGAACTTTCTTGTAGGAAAAACAGATTGACGATTGCAAAAGAGTGTATATAGAAAGGGCCTGTGTGGCCATATTGTGGCCAGGCCAAGAACTTAGACCAGTTTCCACTGTAAAGTTTTCTTTTCTCTTGGCTGATTGGGACACCAACACTTGTGGTTTGTAGATGAGTAGCAGCAGGAATCTATTCTGAGTTGCTTTGGACAGGGAAGAGAGCCCATAGTATGTGTGTATGTGTGTGAATGATTTAGGATTCTTCATATTAGAACGGTGCAGCTACTTCACTATCATCGTCCTAGATAGGGAGGGAGTGGACCTTGCTTATACATACTGTTTGTGATATAAAGTTGAAGATAGCTTACTTGTTCGTCTTTCTTCTTTTACACTACACTAATTAATCGATTTATTTGGTGTATGTCAACGAATGTAAAAGTGGGATAGTTAAAATACTACGGGCTTTGTACTCGCTCAATAATTCTTCAATTGACTACCACCACCAATACTAAAATAAGCAAACAAGCGCACACTAAAAAAATAACTAGTTCTCAATCCGGACTTTTGACAGTGAATTGACGACCTACGTCCGATATTTGTCCACATGACCATGAGGGCTTTCTCAAGCATTTCAAAGCCCAATATTAGACGCCCAATCACTAACGGCCACGTAGACCTCACACGTCTCGATATCCAATCACGGAATGGCTGTGACGAGACGACGTACGCTGTGAGTTGCATTACCGATCCCTTTTATAGTCAAGAGAAACGGATTTTGAAACGAGCAAGACAAAAGTTAGAAAACGAAAAACGCAGAGAGGTGTATATCTTCGTCTCGCGATCGTCAAATCGATTCCCTGTTTCCATCAAGCGTTTCTTCTCCAGCGTAATCATGGTATGTCTTTGCCCACTACCCTTCTTATGGTTTGTTTTCTGTAAACCGGATCACGGGGCTTTGCCTTCCTTTGTTTTTCTGATTCATGTTTTTGTCGGCTAAAATTATGCTTTGTACCTCCGATCTGATTCAGTACGTCTGGTATAATTTGAGGATTTGATTGTTTCATGAGCTATATATCAAGGATTTACTCTGTGTTTGAACTATGAATCATGTGTAATTCGCATCATGCCTAAATTGATCTCTTAATCCAACTAAACAATTAGAAATGATAAAATCGTTTCCGAAATTTGAGCCGGATTAGCTGAGCTCTTATCTGCATTGTGGTGTGTTGTTGCTTGATGTAGTAGATGCATGGCTAAATCTTACCTGGCATTGCCCAGTTTCTCTTTTGATTTGCTGCATAGATACATGAGTCGTGCCAATCGCTAACTAAATTGGATGTTTTGTTGAGTGTCAAAATGAAGAGATTCCGATTTCGAATATGATTAGGCATAATGGGTAATGATTTATTGAGTCTGGGTTGGTTGATTTGGTAATTGCAGACAACTTCAAAGCGACTCGCTGACAGGAAGATAGAGAAATTCGACAAGAACATTACAAGAAGAGGTTTTGTTCCTGAGACCACCACCAAGAAAGGAAAGGACTACCCTGTCGGACCCATCCTGCTCGGCTTCTTTGTGTTCGTTGTCATCGGATCATGTGAGTACCTCTTCTATTTCAAATCTCTTAAACTTTATTTGGTAAAAGTTAATATTTGTTGAGGGCACCAAATAGCTTCTTTTATTTAAGGCTTCGTGCTCTTTGATTATATTGGAAGCATCCTAGTGCTGACTTTGGTTTCCAGATTGGTTTTGGTAGATATGTCAGTGTGTCTTTTAATACATCACCAGTAACGAACCATGATCTGGAATTCATTTGATTATACTATGTGTATCTGTTTTGTTACAGCGCTCTTCCAGATCATCAGGACTGCAACTACCGGAGGCATGGCATAAACCGAATCGCATCCAAGCTAGAAGAAGCAGTTTTTCAAAATGAACATATCTTCTTCTCACTTGTCTCTTTTTTCTCTCCTTGATACTGTAACTGTAGTAGAATGCGTCAACCTTCTGTTTACTACATGTTGTGAAGAATTTTTGAGTCTTTTCTTTAAATTATCCAATCTTTAATCTTATCTTTGAAGTAAGTTGCCATTGTTTGTTATGCTTTTATATTCTTGTTGACTTTTCTCAACTTGGTTCGCCATATGTGATACCAAATATACATACGGTTCAACTATTTCCCGCGGATTTAGTGAAGCTATTTTCCTCCGGATCGGACTGGTTTATATATGAGTCGCACAAACAGTTCGGTGAACTAAAAGGTCAAATGTTGATCAACGGAGGTGGATTGGTATATAGTCACCACGCGGTTGGTGGTTGAACCGCAATTCAGTCTTCACACCAACAAGTGTTTTGAATCCACTCCACAAAAGTTGTCTTGAACAACTCTAGTCCAATAGTCAAGAGAAGCAAAAATCCCTTTTAAAACGAGAATTTCTTATTCAATATTCAGAGGTGAATGATGGGCACGGATCAAATTAAAGAGAGAAATAAAACAATTATGGAAATAGTCTGGTCCGTGAGTTTGAATGATGGTCGTTGGATGGAAGGTTGGTTGAGTCTTCTACTCAGTGGCTGATATGGAAAACTTGTTCCTTTATCAATAATCTCCGTGAAATTTTTTACAGTGAAAAACAAATCCTAACTTTTTCTAATTTTTATTACAATAGTTTCAAATACTATTTACTTTTGTCTCTTACCAATCAAATTTCTGAATGAACCGCCATCTTTTACCCTACCATCATTTTTTGTTTTAATCGTAACTATTAACTAACTACAGTATCTTGCCATTTCTTTAAGCTATTCATTACGAATAAAAAAATTACCGCTTTATATCAATTGGACCGTATAAATGTAAAAATAGTTGGAGAAAAGGAAACACTGAGAGGTTATCATGAGTTAGATAATCATTTTTTCTTTAATAAAATTGGTTAATTGCTATGTTAAATGGAAGTGACATGATTGATCAAAGCATATTTGATGGGATGACAAAAATGAACTCCCACGCTTTACGACTACTTTACATTCTCTGTGGAATGATTTTGAAAAACTTAATTATTACACCAAAAGAAAAAGATAACCAGGCAAATTATATGCACATGTAATTAAATTACATTCGGAGGATGCACACATTTTTCTTCTCTCCCTTTTTCACTTGCACATTCAATGACTTTCTTACAACAAAATGAAATAACTTTTGCACATTCAATGTCTCTAAAACATCAATTCTTCTTTCTCTTGATTTTCTCCGATAGAAACATTCTTTTGGATAGCGAACTCTTCCAAAGCATTAAAAAAAAAAACATTGTTTGTCATGCCAGAAACATTTGGTTCCACGGTTGTAACAAAACGAACCAGTTTATGTCGGGGGAAATATTGTAATAAAAAAATATAACGTACAGAAGAATAAAGTTAGGAAGAAGGAAGGGAAAAAAAAGAAAGGAGGGGCAAAAAAGGAATTAAGAGTGGAGAAGCTGGAATAATTGCGAAGAAATAATCATATGGGGCCAACTGACATGGAAAAAGATGAAGCAAGGGAGAGAGAAAAAGACAATTCAAGGCAGAAGAAGAAGAAGAAGAAGAAGATGGTTTTAAGAGAGAGAGAGAGGCGGAGATGGTGGGAGGTTAAGCAGCTTTAAGCCCCCCCCCCTCCAAAAATCCTTCTTCTTCTTCATCGTTTTCTCTGTTTTTTTCATTCTCAAATCGGTGTTAATGCCTGACTGCCATTGATTTCTCTTTTCAAAGTCCCTCCTCTTTGTCTCTCTTTCGGGGCATGGAAGAAGAGCTTGCCATGCTCAGACAGCTCATCGGCCAGCTTCAAGAGCTCTTGCACAACGGCTCTCCTCCTCCTTCACCTCCCTCTTCGTCTTCTCCTTCGTTTTTAGTTCTCCACAACCCTCAGTATCAGAACCGGTGAGCATCTCTCTCTCTCTCTGTGGCTAGATCTATGTGTGGTGCTTCCGTTCCTCTTGTGCAAATTGGGGTAATT
The DNA here is from genome assembly GCA_020283515.1 of Alliaria petiolata. Classification (NCBI taxonomy): domain Eukaryota; kingdom Viridiplantae; phylum Streptophyta; class Magnoliopsida; order Brassicales; family Brassicaceae; genus Alliaria; species Alliaria petiolata. Next base: position 70,850,539 of record JAHZTW010000002.1, on the reverse strand, counting down.
TTGGAACCTCGTAATGTGTTTCGGTTAGGGCTTTTTTTATTGCTCCATCTCATTTTAGTGATTATGCTAAAATCTCGCTTGTTGCTTACAAACATGCGATCTCTCTCTCTCTGATTATTCCTTTGTACTTGCTTTTAAATTAGCTCGACGAGAAAATTGATCTACGAATTGATTCCGAATTGGTGATAAGAGGGCGTCTTTTTGCCACTGTGCTTATAAAAAAACACTAACATTCACTGAAATCTGCAAGTCATATCATTCAATTCCCCAAAGCCTCCATTATCATCGAATCTTGTGCTGGCTATTAAACTAGTCCATCGTTGAGTCTATAGCAAAGTATCTGCTTAAGGCTTCCCTTACTTTGATCTTCTTTGCAAATTTTTGGTGGGTCTCATTTAAAAGATGATTACTGTGAGTGAATCCTGCCTCGAGGCCTTCGCTTCACTTCTACAAGCATCTAACTGTGTGTGTTTATTTGCCACTTTTTGTCTGAATAAGCAGATACGTATTTAGTGTTTCCAATGCTTGAACCGGGAAAGGGTTCTTCTTTTTTTAGCGGGTTTACTGCTCCCTTTTTCTCTGGTGTACGTATTCGTGGTTGATTTCAGGACAAGTCTTTGTGTCCAATGTAATGATTTCATTTTTGGAAAAGAAGATAATGGGTCTTTTTCCTGACAGATGTTTTGTTTTCTCCGTTATGGCAGATGGTGTTTGCCCTTTATTGAGGAAACTTCTGCTGATGATTGTTGCGATATTGTAATGGCTGCTGGAAAGAGGCCTGGGATCTTCAAGATGTTAGAGACCGTCAAGCAACCTGTCAAGCGATCTCGAAAAGAACGGAATCAAGGAAAGTCATGTACGGAAGGAGATGAGATCAACGGAGACATGGATCAAGAAATCTGGCAGGAATTTCCCCAAGATCTCTTTGAAGCTGTTGTTTCCAGACTACCGATTGCTACGTTTTTCCAGTTCCGCGCGGTTTGCCGTAAATGGAATGCTCTTATCGATTCGGATAGCTTCTCCCGTTGCTGCACCGAGCTTCCTCAGACCATCCCTTGGTTTTACACCATAACACACGAGAATGTCAACTCGGGACAAGTGTACGACCCTTCTTCCAAGAAATGGCACCATCCGGTTATCCCTGCGCTACCCAAGAAGAGCATTGTTCTGCCGATGGCTTCTGCGGGAGGTCTAGTGTGCTTCCTCGACATTGGTCATCGGAACTTCTAAGTGAGCAACCCGCTGACCAAGTCTTTCAGAGAGTTGCCCGCTAGGTCGTTTAAGGTATGGTCCCGTGTTGCGGTGGGAATGACTCTGAAAGGAAACTCCACCAGTGATGGGTATAAGGTCCTGTGGGTTGGATGTGAAGGAGAGTACGAAGTCTATGAATCCCTGAGAAATGTGTGGACCAAACGAGGGACCATCCCGTCCAACATAAAGCTCCCTGTATTGCTCAACTTTAAGTCACAGCCAGTGGCTATCCACAGCACGCTTTACTTCATGTTAACAGACCCCGAAGGGATACTGTCATACGACATGGTCTCTGGGAAATGGAAGCAGTACATCATACCGGGCCCGCCGCACCTGAGCGAACACACGCTAGCTGAGTGCGGTGAGCGGTTGATGCTGGTGGGTCTTCTGACTAAGAACGCTGCCACGTGCGTTTGCATATGGGAGCTGCAGAAGATGACACTGTTGTGGAAGGAGGTTGACAGAATGCCAAACATATGGTGCTTGGAGTTTTACGGAAAGCACATTAGGATGAATTGTCTGGGCAACAAAGGTTGTCTGATATTGTTGTCCTTGAGGTCCAGACAGATGAACCGTCTGATAACCTACAATGCTGTTACTAGGGAATGGGGCAAGGTCCCTGGCTGTACCGTTCCTCGTGGGAGAAAAAGACTTTGGATCGCTTGCGGAACTGCGTTCCATCCCTCCCCTACAGCTAGGGCTTGATCATCATCATCCCTTCTCTTGGTTCATTTTTCCTTTAACAATACTTTAACATGTCGATGGATGTAAATACTTTAACAAAATATTCTTCATAACATTAACATGTAGTAAACAGAAAGTTAACGCATTCTACAGTACAGTATTAAGGAGAGAAAAAGAGAACAAGTGAGAAGAAGATATATTCATTTGAAAACTGCTTCTTCTAGCTTGGATGCGATTCTGTTTATGCCATGCCTTTGCTAGTTGCAGTCCTGATGATCTGGAAGAGAGCTGTAACACAAAGCATATGCAAGGTTAATAAATATATAAACAAAACATATACACATAGTATAATCAGATGATTCAGAATCCAGATCATGGTTCGTTACGGGTAATGTATTAAAGGATACACTGACATATCGAACAAAACCAATCTGGAAACCAAAGTCAGCACTAGGATGCTTCCAATATAATCAAAGAGCACGAAGCCTAACTAGAAGAAGCTATTTGGTGCCCTCAAAATAGACTTTTACCAAATAAAGTTAGGAGATTTGTATTAAAAGAGGTACTCACATGATCCGATGACGACGAACACAAAGAAGCCGAGCAGGATGGGTCCAACAGGGTAGTCCTTTCCTTTCTTGGTGGTGGTCTCAGGAACAAAACCTCTTTTTGTAATGTTCTTGTCGAACTTCTCTATCTTCCTGTCTGCGAGTCGCTTTGAAGTTGTCTGCAATTATCAAATCAACAACCCCAGGGTCAATAAATCATTACCCATTATGTCTGTACAGATAGTAATGGTTATTTCTGGATCAATCATCATATTCAAATCAGAATCACTTCATTTACACTCAAAAAAAAAAATCCACGATTCATATGCAAACTACGGAAAAATTGGGCAAGGCCAGGTAATATTTGGCAATGCATCTAAATCAAGCAGCAATGGACACGTAATGCCGATAAGAACTCAAGCTAATCCGACCCCAATTTGGAAAAACAGATCCACGATTCGATTTCATCTTGGCTGATTGATTGATAGATTATGAGACCAATTTTGGCACGATGCGAAATTCCCCAGGATTCATATTTCAAACACACAGTAAATCCCTGATATATATAGCTCGTAAGACGATCAAATCCTCGAACAATACGAAACAAACCATACTGAATTAGATCGGAAGTACAAAAGCATAACTTTAGGCAATTAAGACATGAATCTCGAGAAAATAACCAATGCCACCATGACCCGATCGACAAAACAAACCATAAGAAGGGTAAAGATCGAAATCGGAGATATACCATGATTACGCCGGAGGAGAAAAACACTTTAACCTTGTTTTTGTTTTTTTGTTTTTTGTTTTTTTTTTCCAACTTTGTTTGTCTTCCTCGTTTCAATATCGGTTTTTTACCTCTTTAAGTTTTTCACCACCTAACAAGGGATCAACATTGCTATTCTCACAGCGTACATCGTCACGGCCCAATTATGATTGGGTAAAGAGACGTGTGAGTCCCACGTGGACGACGATAATTGGATTGTAGTTTGGGACTTTAAATGCTAGAGGAAAGCTCGAGAGTCGAGAGACTCATTGGACAAAAATCAGACGTGTCATGTCAAATTCTGAGAATCTCTCGGACGTGTTTAAAAGTCAAAGCACGAACTCGTTTTGGGGGTCAATATTTTTCCAAACAACGATTTTAGTTTTCTATAATATTTTCTACTATAGAGAGAGAGAGAGCTTGGGGACTCGTGATTTTGGATTGGTTTATTTTCTTATTAAATATCTTGTTGTAGATGAGTTTTAGGCTTCGAATCATGACGTAGATAAAAAAATACAGATCAGATCAAACAGAACAAATACAGATCAAAAAGAAATGAAAAACAAATGCAGATCTGCAAATAATGATATTATATTAAAAAATGTAATAATATAAAATAATGCAAATAAAATATTTTAAAAGTCAAAAAAAAAATACATATAAATGCAATAAAATATACATTTAAAATTTAAATATTATCAAAAAATTAATTTCTATTACAAAATTAAAAGAAAATTTTAAAATAAAAATTAATACAAAGTAATTTCATTTGTCTATTTGTATTTGTAATATAAATGAAATAAATATAATTATGAGAATAAATATATTTAAAAGTTTAAACATTATTAAAAAATCGATTAAAAAATATGTAGAAAGTTTAAAAATAAAAGTTAATATAGATTATTTTTCTATTTTAGTATCACATAGATGAGTCCTATTTGTTGTCAAAAAAAAAAGTTGTCAAAAAAATAAGTCCTATTCATATTTACAATTAAAATATTATTTATAAAACAATATTTATGAATTTATTTTACTAGTTTATACTAGTTAATAATTTTTAATTTTTGAATTATTATATTTGTAAATATATTTATAGCAATAATTATATATATTTGTAAAAACATCAACACACATAATACTAAATAGTGATTGCAAACAAATTATATAAAAATTATGAGTATGTAAAGTAAAAATATATATAATGTTTGATATATATATATTTGATATTTATAAAGAAAATAAATACAATATATATAAATATATATTAAATATCTCACTAGATAAAAATATATATTATTAAGAAAATTATTACACAGGAAAAACGAAAATTAAAATTAAATCATATTTTTAAACTTTAGAGGATTTGTAGATTTATTTATTGTACGGAAATGAATAAAACAAGTTATCAAACTATTAAGGAGAAAAAAAAATAAAACAAAACAAAATTACATGATTGGTCATCTGCATGTGTCCACCCCCTTTTTCTCTTTTATGTGCATATCAGATTATTTACAAAGGTTTTGATCTGCATGCATATTATGTAATTTTTTAATATTAATTTTTAGTTCTGCAAAAAATTGGTGAATGGCAATTAAAATGCAGATCAATCTGCTATTTTATAATATGCATATGTTATGCATATGTTCTCCACATCCATTCAAACCCTTAGTTAGATAGGTAGAGAAATCTCGAACTTCTATGCTCTTTAGATTTTATTTATTTATTTATTTTGTTGATGATAAGAACATAATGATAAAAGCCATGTTCGGTTGTATTGAGTCGTTCTGCGAGAGCAGCTAGTAAGCGACCAAAAAAATGCTGTGATTATAACATACTTGAGATCCAAGTATGTGGAGAATAAGTTGCACAGACTCGCAATGCTGTTTACAGCGATCACTGTAATTGTCGCTGCGTTTTTCAACAACAAAAGTGATACTAATTTTATGTCCAAAGTAAGTTACAGCGACAAAGATAAAAAAAAGAGATGAAAGTTTTTTATCGTTCGTAATAGTGTTTTTTTCGATCGCCGACGCTGATCGGTGCGATTTCGAAGAAAAAAAACTATGATGTGTTTATATCGTGGGGATAGCACAAAAATGTGAAAATCCTTTAAGGAAAGTTCACTAAACTTCATAAAGCTAGACTCGTTTGAGAAACAGTCGAGATTTATTACTCAACTAGGTATTTTATCCGCGTTACGCGCGGATCTTTGTCAATAATTTAGTTTAATATTTTTTTTGTTAGTAAATTACCGAATGCATAATAGGTTTACAAAAAAAAAAATTTAAGAAAAAATTATTAAACATACAATGTATCATTTTCTCTTACTTGTATTTATTTATAAGATTACAAATTTTGTTAAAAAAAATTATAATAAGTCAATTGATTTTTACTTGATTAAATAATTAATTTGTTTTTTTACACGTTTAAGTATATGTCATTTTTGTAGAAATAATAATAGAAGAAGAATAATTTGACATTTTATAAACCTGAACAAAATATTTCTTTAATATATACATTTATATTCTATCTTTCAATATATTTTCCTATATTTTGTTAAAAACCATGTAACTATGATAACATATAGATGACATATAGTTTATTGTTAATATGCATACTGAGATTCGTACAAATGCATTTGAGACAAACAAAGAAGAGGATCGAGATATCGCAAACAAAAAGCTGCTTATAGCTTTGTTGAGAAGTTTCAATGATCATGTAAGGCAGCTTCTTGCTTCTCCATCGGGGTTTTAATGTGTTTTATCGTATATCTTTTTTTTTTTATCTTTCAGATCAGTTTTATTTGCAGCCTGCTATCAGATAATATTTTTTCATCTTTTTAGGTTGGTGTGGAGTCTTTGAACCATTTATCAATGTATTAACTTATGCGTGTTTTCTCAATGTTATGTTTTAAATAGCATGTCTAGGTTTGACAATTTGCATTTGATTCATAACACTGTCATACTTTATTATTATTTAAATATAATTCTATGAGGTGTTACTAATATGTTATATTATTGGTAGTAGCTATGTAATGAAATCAGACTTTAATCCTAATTGTGTTTTAAGTGAATAGTTATTTTATTTTCAAATATTACTTACATATTTTTGGTTGCATATAATCTGCCAATACACTATTGTGGATGTTTTTACTATAACATTAACTATATCTTTGCTTGAATTACGCGAAAATGAATTTGTCTACATAGTATTCAATTTTTTTTTTAGTATTAAGTAATGACTCACTATAAGTGTATGGTTTTATATATTTTATTTTGTATATTATGTGTCTGATAGACTATTTTTTATCGTTTTAAATATCTATCAGAGAGTTTAATATTCAGATTATGAATTTACCGCAAGTTAATATTGAACTTATTAATTTTTATGCTAGCCTCGTAACATAATAACTTATTACTATAAAGACTTGAATTATAGATGACTGAAAAAATTGTGTTAAAATATAAGTATTGATTAAATTTTCATTTAGTAATGAGTAAATAGATTAGCTAGTACCTTTTAATCGATAATAAACAGTTCGAAATCCATCTGTAAACCGCTTTTTTGTTGTTCCGTGTCTATTAATAATTTTTTTTTTGTAAGTTCGTTGAAACCCAAAAATGAAAGTGTCTGGATAAGGAAAAGAAATGGAGGCAACCATTATTTTATTAAGCTCTCTGTATTTTTTGAAGAATATGTTTGGCTTGTATACTCGTGTAACCTATAGCAACCTTATATTGTTATTTATAGTCGATACCAATACTTTTTAAATAGTGTAACATAATTTTTAATCTATAGTGTAACATAATTTTTTATTTTGTTGTTGTTAATTAGGCTCTTTTATTGTTGATTTACTAAAGCGCTAGCTTATATATATCATGTTTATTTTTAGATAATTTTTATTTTGCTATTTTAGTTTTGTTATATTGATTCCATTTTATCATGACATATATTGTTATTTTGATGTATTGACATTTTTTAAGATATAATTTACTTTGTTCATTAGCTATTTTTATATTGATTTTACAAAAAAGTAGCATAGAGATCAAGTTAGTTTCCTTTTATATATGTTTTTTAATTAGCTTTTGTTTTATTTAGATTGATATTTTATTTTCAAAAATACAATTTTTATTTTTTTATATTTTAATATTGATTTATATTTTATTTGACATATACTATTATGTGAATGTATTGAAATTTGTGTATTTTTGGGTTAAGAGAACCACAGAGCTTTTTATTATGATTTTCCAAAACAATAGTTTACACATCAAGGTAATTTTCATTTTTTATTATTTTTAACATTGATTTCTACTTTATTTTAACATATTTTATTCTGTGGAGTTATTGACATGTTTTAAGATATAATTTCCTTATCTTTTTTATTTAGATTTTCTAAAAAAAATATATATCAAATTAATTTTTAATTTTTTTGTGTTTTAAATTAATTAACATGTTAATCATATTTTCCATTTTTATATTTTCTTTGTTAGTTACCTTGATTTTCCAAAAAAATTAGTCTACACATCAAGTTAATTTCTATTTTAAATATTTTTAACAATGATTTTCATTTTATTTGACATACACTATTCTATAGAGTTATTGACATTTTTTTAGATATAAGTTTCTAATTTTTTTGTTATTTACTTATAGAGTGTTAATTTATTTTAAAAAATACGATTTTTGTTGATAAAAAAAATGAAATACAATTTCTACATTTGTTATATTTTGATACTTTAAATTTTATTTTGACATATACTATTATCTGAATGTATTGACATTTGTGTAAGACATAGTTTTATTTTTATTTTTTTGTTAGTTAGCCTTTTAGGTTGATTTTCCAAAAATTTAGTTTACCCATCAAGTTGATTTCTATTTTTTTATAATATTTTTAACATTAACTTTCATATTATTTTAAAATATACTATTCTATGATGTTATTAACCTTTTTAAGTTATAATTTCTTTATCTTTGTTAATTTAGATTTGTATGTTTATTTTCCAAAAAAACATTGTTTACATATTAAGTTAATTTATTTTTGTGTTTCAATTTAATTAAAATGTTATTCATGTTTAAATTTTTGTATTTTTTATTAGTTACTTTATTTGTTGATTTTCTAAAAATATAGTCAACACATCAAGTTAATTTCCATTTTTAATATTTTTAGTAATGATTTTTATTTTATTTTGACATATATTATTATATGGAGTTATTGACATTTATATAAGATATAATTTCCTTATTTTTTATTATTTACTTATAGATTATTAATTTATTTTAAAAAATATGATTTTTGTTGACAAAAAAAGAAAAAATACGATTTCTATATTTTTTATATTTTGATACTTTAAATTTTGTTTTGGCACATAGTATTATGTAAATATATTGACATTTGTGTAAGACATAGTTTCGTTTTTATTTTTTTGTTAGTTAGATTTTTAGTTCATTTTCCAAAAATTTAGTTTACACATCAAGTTGATTTCTATTTTTTAATATTTTTAACTTTAATTTTCATATTATTTTGAAATATACTATTCTATGGAGTTATTGATATTTTTTAAGTTATTATTTCCTTATTTTTTAATTTAGATTTTGTATGTTGATTTTCCAGAAACAAATTGTTTAAATATCAAGTTAAATTTTTTTTTCGTGTTTTAATTTAATGAAAATGTTATTCATATTTAAAATTTTTGTATTTTTAATTTAGTTAATTTTTATGTTGATTTTATAAAAAAAATAGTCAACACATCAAGTTAATTTCCATTTAACATATTTTTAGTATTGATTTATATATATTTTGACATATACTATTATATGGAGTTATTGACATTTTGTATTAGATATAATTTCCTTATTTTTTTTATTTAGACACTTACTATTATGTGAATATATTGACATTTGTGTAAGACATAGTTTCGTTTCTATTTTTTTTTGTTATTTAGCTTTTTAGGTTCATTTTCCAAAAATTTAGTTTACACATCAAGTTGATTTCTATTTTTTAATATTTTTAACTTTGATTTTCATATTATTTTGAAATATACTATTTTATGAAGTTATTGATATTTGTTAAGTTATTATTTCCTTATTTTTGTTAATTTAGATTTTGTATGTTTATTTTCCAAAATCAAATTGTTTAAATATCAAGTTAAATTTTATTTTAAAATTTTTAATTTAATGAAAATGTTATTCATATTTAAAAATTTTGTATTTTTAATTTAGTTACTTTTTATGTTGATTTTATAAAAATATAGTCAACACATCAAGTTAATTTCCATTTTTAATATTTTTAGTATTGATTTCTATTTATTTTGACATATACTATGGAGTTATTGACATTTGTATTAGATATAATTTCCTTATTTTTTTTGTTATTTAGCTTTTCTATGTTAATTTTCCAAAAACAATGTTTATATATCAAGTTTTATATTTAACATTTTTGTGTTTAATGAAAACACTGATTTGGACCAATTAAATTGAGTTTTTTCGTCATACGTGGACGTCTTCAATGGCATATGGCATCAACTTTTATATAGTATAGATTTAAAACGTTCTTTGATATGTTGTTATTCTCAATGCATAAAAAATAGCTGCATACAGTACTGAATATCTTACTCTTACATAATTTCTTAATAACTTTTAAGTTTTGAAAAGTCTTTCTTTGACGAATCAACAAACTCCAAAACTTCAATAAGTTTCACATGTATAGTAGATTGGGTGAAGTCATTAATTACATCTGTCCGTTCACACCAGCTTAAAGCAATGTTCTCACAATCCACTTTCAACACATGTCTAAATATCCAACGCCACTTTAAAAGATTGAAGTTAATGTCACGTCTACAACAACAAAGAATTGATTGATTATTTAAAGGCAACCTCATCTGATTGAATTTCTTCATCGATATCAGTTTCCATGAGCAAAAGACTTGGAGCTCTACTTAAACTAGAAAGGAACCCTTGGCACTTCTTAAAAAAACGGCATTACATCTGCCAGTGTTGTCAAATTGCACATAGAATTTTGTTCACCGAGTTTATAACTAACAATTTTTAAAATACTGGCATCAAGTAAAAGTTTCCAAATTATCAAATACCATGGCTAAATTTCAGTATCATTTTCTTCACATCATATTTAATTCCCAAAAAAAAGAAGCTAAAATCCATGTGTTATCAAAACGTCGCAGGAAAATCTATTTTGTGTTACAAAGAGAGACAAAAAAAAAAACCATAAAAAAAAGAAAGAAATGAAAGCAAAAAAGAAAAGCCATTAAAAAAAGCAAAGCAAAGCAAAGCAAAACAGTAAGGAAAAGGTAAAAGAACAAAAAAAAGAACAAGGAAGAAGAAATAGAAAGGACCCCTCCTGACCCTGAGCAGATTATTCCATTTCCCTAGGGCGATTATGGTGTCTCGTCTCTCTCACTGTCGCTCTTAGTCAAACTCCTCCTCTTCTCCGATCGGCGACCTCCGGAGATAGCTTTCCCCCCGTCTCTTCTCTGTTTTCTACTTGAGGTTTCTTCTCTTACTCCCCCCGTATTCTGGGGAAACTTTGTCTCTCCTGAGATTTGCCTGATTTTCTTAGAATTAAGCTTTGTGCTTCTATTATGAGATAGAGAGATCGATGAATCAACGGAATTGTTTCATGGGTGAATAGTCTAGGTGTAGCAATTTGTTAGAATGTCGAATCGTTTCGTCACGTTTTTGCTGTGTTGCTTCGCTTTTTTTTGTTGCTTCTCCGTTTCCATTTCCATACGAAAAGAAAGACGTATGTGGTGGTTTTACTAAGCGAATTTGATTGTAACATCGATAACTCTTTTTTTTTATTAATTCCCCCCCCCCTCCTTCTTCTGCGCTTCTTTTCTTTCGTCGTATTATTGTTTGATGATCTTAATTTGTTTTGTGACCCCTTCTGAGAGACTTTAGCTATTTATATACTATTTTGTCGACTTTACTAANCCCCCCCCCCCCCCCCCCCCCCCCCCCCCCCCCTCTCTACGTTGTTAGCTAGGTGAATTTATTGGTTTTGGGGGGACCACTTGCTTTCATTGGAAACCCTAGCTGATTGGGATCGAAACCTAACTTAATGTCACAATTTGATTAAAAGTTCGATCTTTATTGCACTCAGATAGATCCCCCCTCATGGCTCTCAGCTTGTTGCCGTTTTCTTTGACATAGTTGTGTAAATTTGTAGACCCCTATGGGTAAGCTTTGGTCTGAGTAAATTAGTAAGGAACCTTCTGGAAGTACAAAGGAGAAATGGGTAGGGAAAAGTTTTCAATTAAGATGGCTATAGGATTCCGTTTACATCGTGTTTCTTGGCAATTAGCTGATGTTTTGGGCCCAGTTGAATTAATGCCACTAAGTTTTTCTGTGATGGAGAGCACAAGAGGGGGCCAAGAAAAGGAATACCCTTTCTTTTGCCCTTTTTGCTGGTCTGGGTGAAACATAGAAAGCTTTTCTCTTGCTCAGTTTAAAAGAGTGAGTTGTGCTATGCGTGGTGCTTGATTTTCACAAGGTTTTTCTTCTTTCTTATGGTATTGATAGTTGTAGGGGCGTTTGTCTATAAGGTAGCTGTTTGGGCTAGCCAGAGTTATTTGTATTCACAAGATTGTCTAGTCTTTCTCTTTGAGATTTATTTTCTTCTTCTGCAATCTTGTGGTTGTTGCAGGATTTGTCAGTCTGGCTTTGGTGGTAGGTCTATGAAATCTAGCCACATCTTCAATGGACTGCAACATGAGATCTCCGTTTCTGTGGGAGTTGGAGAGTTTGATCATGTCCAATCCGTCAAAGACTGAAAGTGACAAAAAGCAGCTATCTACCGAGTGGGAGATTGAGAAGGGTGAAGGGATTGAATCTATAGTTCCGTATTTGTCGAGCTTTGAGAGAGTCTGTAGTGGCTCTGCCACCAGTTTCTGGCACACTGCTGTATCGAAAAGCTCACAGTCCACATCTATCAACTCATCATCTCCCGAAGCCAAACAATACAAGCTTGCATCTGAAAGTTCCCCTGGAGATTCTTGCAGCAACATAGATTTTGTCCAAGCGAAGGCATCCACAGCTCTCGAGGTATCTGTTGCCTCTGCTGAATCGGATCTTTGTTTAAAACTAGGGAAGCGGACATACTCTGAAGAACTTTGGGGTAGAAACAACAATGAGATTTCAGCTGTGTCTATGAAGTTGTTGACTCCATCTGTTGTTGCTCGAAAGAAATCCAAATTGTGTGGTCAGAGCATGCAAGTCCCACGTTGCCAAATTGATGGCTGCGAACTTGATCTCTCATCTGCTAAGGATTATCATCGCAAGCATAGAGTCTGCGAAAACCATTCAAAGTGCCCAAAAGTTACTGTGAGTGGCCAGGAACGACGATTCTGTCAACAGTGTAGCAGGTAAAGTAAAACCATGATTATGGTTCGGACCGGTGGTTGTGTTCTGGCCTCATTTAATCCTTAAGTTGCATTTCTCTTTACTGTAATGTGCCCTTACGGTTGAGAATTGATACTTTATAATTTACAGGCTCCATTAATATCTTTTTATTAATTTGCAGGTTACATGCGGTCTCTGAATTTGATGAGAAGAAACGAAGCTGCCGTAAACGTCTTTCTCATCATAATGCGAGGCGTCGCAAGCCACAAGGAGTATTCCCAATAAATCCAGAGCGGGTGTACGGTAAGAACCTACACCACAACTTGACAAAACCAATGTTTGTTTCCTCAGGATCTTTCCATCTGTCTACTCTATCACACACACAAATGAACTTGAATTCATGGAACTCTAATGTGAAATGTTTGCTCCTGCAGATCGAAGACAGCAGCATACAAATATGTTGTGGAATGGGTTGTCTCTAAACACGAGATCTGAAGATAAGTATGCATGGGGTACCACTTATGATACAAAGCCTACACAGACGCAAAGCGGCTTTACGCTGAGCTTCCAGAGAGGTAATGGCTCTGAGGAGCAGTTGTTTGCTAGTAGCAGGCACTCTTTCTCTGCGTATCAAACCTCAGACGAGTTCTCAGCAGGGAAGTCTAAGTTTCAACTTCATGGCAAAGGTTGGTATTTGCACTTCTTCACTGGTCCTTTAATATATGGATCTAGTAGATATCTCTAGTCCTTTGAAATTAAGGTTAAAATGTTTTTGCAGGTGTGGAAGAATACTCAGGAGTCCTCCATGAATCTCAAGATTTCCACCGTGCTCTCTCTCTTCTGTCAACTTCTTCCAATCCACATGCGCAGCCACATTCTCTACATTTTGGTGTATCAAAATAGACGAGTAAGTAATGTCAAATTTGTTAAACCGGCTAGATTCGGTTAGTGGATACAAATCCAAACTTATCAAAACAGCTTCATCATTGCTCCCCTTTGTTTGCCACCAACTTCGGTTGCTTTCTTAACTTTTATCCTTGTTTCGTTACTAGTAGTAACAAGTCATTGTCAACAAAAACACTAAACAGTGAATATATATAAAACATTGCAAAGTATCTGTCTTTATTTTAGACTGCTGGAATTTGCTTCTCAGTTCTCACCTATACATCCAATGTCGTGGAGATGCATCTTTGTTCTCAAATTGAAATCGTTGAACTATATCAGTTGATAACGCGCCCAAGTTGACTCGTGAGTAGGTGTATATCTTTCCCAAAACTGTCATTCTGCTTTTAGAATCGTAACATGTATCAAGCACCTGATCTAAATTCTACATCCATGTTAAAATCTAAATCAACAATAATAGTTGTAGGTAAGGGAAGATGTTAAATCAACAATAATAGTTGTAGGTAAGGGAAGTGGTTAAGTGATGATGCTTCAGAGACTAAATTAAAATCACTTTTATGTAGCCATTGGCTGGTTAGGGTTTCTGCATAACTAGTGGATTTTGATAATTTAGCTTCTCCCACTTCCCCTTATGAACCTCAAAACTCTTTGTCACAAATTGCATCATTAATTGCAAACAGTAGACATGTCTGACAGAGTAACGGAGTTGACTTACAACATATCCAAGAAGAAGTTGACTTACAACATGATTTATCGAAGAAGAAGTTGACTTACAACATGATTTATCCAAGAAGAAGTTCACTTAATAGGCTTGGAAAAGTAGAGGAAACCAGTGCTAACCGTGTAACTGGTTTAGCTTGCGCGATGAACGTCACAGAATTTATTTTAGTCGAAAAGAAACTCCATCGGATGCAACCTGACTTTATAATGGAGTGACTTCGAATTCCTTGCTCTTTCATATGAAATGAGTAGGGAAAGTGCCATGTACTGGCTGTGGTTCGACCACGGGATTATGTTTGGTCCCATGTGAGTCCGAAGACGTTGACAGAAGAGAGAGAGCACTGTAGAAATCTTGCGATTCATGGAGGCCTCCTGAGTATTCTCCTACATCTGCCAAAACCATATAAATCGCTTTCAACATCAGATCTCTACAATTACAAGATGACCAGTAAACAAGTGAAATATATCAACCTTTGCCAGGAAGTTGGGAGTTGGACTTCCCTGCGCCAGAGGTTTGATACGCAGAGAAAGAGCGGCTGCTACTTGCATACAACTGCTCCTCAGAGCCACTACCTCTCTGGAAGCTCAGAGTAAAGCCGCTTTCCGTCTGTGTAGGCTTTGTGTCATAAGTGGTACCCCATGCATAGTTTTCTTCAGATCTCGTGTTAAGGGACAACCCATTCCACAACATATTTGTATGCTGTCTTCGATCTGCAGGAGCAAACATTTCACATTAGAGTTCCATGAATTCAAGTTGTGCATGTGTGTGTGTGTGTGTGATAGAGATAGAGAAAAGATAGACACATGGAAAGATCCTGAGATAAAATAGATCAGGTTGGCTTTTTTTACCGTACACCGTCTCTGGATTCAATGGTAATACTCCTTGTGGCTTGCGACGCCTCGCATTATGATGAGAAAGACGTTTACGGCAGCTACGTTTCTTCTCATCAAATTCAGAGACGGCATGCAACCTGAAAATTCGAAAAATAAATCATCAAATTCAGGGTCGGCATGCAACCTGAGAATTAGACTTTCGGCAGCTATTTCTGGACTACTAAACTGAATTACCATTTCACAGAAAAGAGAATGCAGCTTACGAATAAAATAAGACCATGGACATAACCACCAACTGATCATGGCTTTACCTGCTACACTGTTGGCAGAATCGACGTTCCAGGCCTTCCACAATAACTTTTGGGCACTTTGAATGGTTTTCGCAGATTCTGTGCTTGCGATGATAATCCTTAGCAGATGAGAGATCAAGTCCACATCCATCAATTTGGCAACGCGGGACGTGCATGCTCTGACCACACGATTTGGATTTCTTCCGAGCAACAACAGATGGAGTCGACAGCTTCATAGAAACGGCTGAAATGTCATTATTGTTTCTACCCCAAAATTCTTCAGAGTATGTCTGCTTTCCTAGTTTTAAACAAAGGTCTGATTCAGCAGAGGCAGCAGATACCTCGAGAGCAGTGGATGCCTTCACCTGGACAAAATCTATGTTGCTGCAAGAATCTCCAGGGGAACTTTCTGATGCAAGCTTGGTTTGTTTGAGTTTAGGAGATGATGAGTTGGTAGAGGTCGACTGTGAGCTTTTCGAAACAGCGGTGTGCCATAAACTGGTGGTAGAGCCACTACTGCCTCTCTCGAAACAGGGAAATATAGATTCAATTCCTTCACCTTTCTCAAATTCCCACACAGTAGATGGCTGCTTTTTGTCACTTTCGGTATTTGACGGATTGGGCATGATAAAATTCTCCCAGTCCAGCATCGGAGATACCATGTCGCAGTCCATTAAAGATGTGGGTTGATTTCATAGACCTAACACCAAAGCCAGAGCAACAAATCCTGCAACAACCACAAGTTTGCAGAACAAGGGATAGTAAATGAAAGCGAAAAATCAATTAAGAGAAGACTAGACAGTCTGAATATCAGCTACCTTATAGACGACGCCCTTCAACTAAGAAAGAACCAAAAGACCTTGTGAATATCAAGCACCACACACAGCTCATCAACGTTTTTTACTCACACTTTTAGCATTAACTTCAGCAAGAGAAACCTTTCTATGTTTCACCCAGACCAGCAAAAAGGGCAAAAGAAAGGGTATTCCTTTTCTTAGCTCTCTCTTCTACTCTCCATCACACAAAAACTAAGTGGCATTTACTCAACTGACCCCACACTCCTCAAATCAGATTGCCCAGAATATCAGCAACTTGACAAGAAACACAATGTAAAAGGAATCCTATAGCCATCGTAATCGCAAAACTTTCCAAACCCATTCCTCCTCTGTACTTCCAGAAGGTTCCTAACTAAACCCAAGGCTAAAAGCTATGTAATAGGGTCTACAAATTGACACATTGAATTAACTATGATCAAAGAACACGCCACCAAGCTGAGCCACGAGGGGATCTATATGCAGTAATAAAGCTTGAACTAATCAAATGTGACATTAAGTTAGGTTTCGATCCCAATCACGGTCCCCCTGGCTAGGGTTTTCCATGAAAGCAAATGGTCCCCAAAACCAAAATAAATTCGGCTAACTAACCAAGGGAGGGAAACAAAGTTATCGATGCTACAATCCAATTAGCCTAGTGTAGTAAAAAACACAGTCGTCTTGTTGTTTTCTCAAGGAAGTACAGACGGTGAAGCAAAAAAAATGCTAAAAAGAAGACAATAAGGAACACAGCAAAAAAAAAAACAAAAAACGTGAGAAAACGATTCGCCATTTTAACAAATTCTCTCTATACCATTTCAACATGAAACAATTTCATGAATTCAACCCAGAATCGATCTCTGTTCTCGGACCAGAAGCAGAAAGCTAAATTGTAAGAAAAATGACGAGAAGAAGCCCAAATCTAAGGAGGAAAAGTTTTCCCAAGAGAAGAAAACCTGAAATAGGAAACGAAGAAGAGACCGCCGAAGATATCGCCGGAGGCCACCGATCGGAGAAGAATCGTTAGTGAAGGAGACGAGACGCCATAATCGCCTCAGGGAAACCGAATGAAGCTACTCAGGAGTCCGGATAACTTCATCCTCACAGTCTTCCCTTTTTCTTTCTTCTTCATTCATTATTCTTTACCTTTTTGTTACTGTTTTGCTTTGCTTTTTTGATTTTTGTTTTTTCCTTTGTTTTTTGCTTTCATTTTTTTAGATATTTCTATTTTTTTCTGGTAAAAAAAACCAAGAAAAAAAAAAAATATTAGATAGAAAAAATGTGTTTGCATATATGACTAGGGGATTGTCCGCGCTACGCGCGGTTTGTGTTCTATATATATACAAAATAAATGTGTGTAGTTGGATTATTTTTAAATGTAATCATCCAATTTGCTTAGAAATGTATGTTTCTATTAGTTGTGCATTTCTATGAGTTAGTAATTTTTTATTGACTTATTAAATTGGTGAATGTTGTAGCTTACTCGCGCATTGTAATTTTTTTTCTTATTATTTCGGTTAGAGAAGTCTTTTAAGTTTCAAATGAATATTTTAAAAGTGATTTTATAAATGTTAATATTCTAAGATGTTTTTGTATGCTAAAGAGCTAAAACTGGTGATGTTGCAAGTTTGTGGATGTTTTTGAAAGCTTATTTGATTAGTCTAAGGGGGTCCCAAACTTGTTCTTTTAATTAGCATATATATTTCAATTTAGGTAAACAATGAAAAGCTAATGAAACCATAGATCATAACTTTTGAGGTAGTACAAAGTTAAAATTTTATAATAGGTTATCTTTATGCTAGATTAGTGATTCAGTTTTGAAGAGGTTACTAAAATGTGTAGTTTCGAGTGTTGTCACTCTATTTATGGATATGATAATATACTAATATGTATCTCTAATCGAGATGCACATCAGAAGAAAATGAGCTATAAAATATACAAAGATTTAGTTTAATTAGATTTGTTAAATTTTAAACTTACTCCTTTAACATAAAAAGATCACATCATGTTTTCAAGGTTAAGACAACATATAGAAACAACGGAAAACGAAGCTAGTACTGTTTCTTTTATTATTTTGAGGGGAAATTGGAATGAAAAGGCATTTTTATAAACAATAGTTTTTTCGATTCTCTTTGGTAAACAGAGAATCCATTTACACAGACCAAACATAACAAAAAAAAAAAGAAAACAAAAAAAAAAAAAAAAAAAATTATTTATCTTTTTTTATTTTGTGCAACCAAGTAGATTGTTTATCTAAAAACCTTTTATTTTGTCAGTCACTATACAGCCAAAGTAAAAGCCAGAAATAGATGAACAAAATTGGGAAAAACGTGACTATGAAGGATAAATTGGAGAACCAACAGTAGAACTACTTATCTTGCGACTCTTGTTCTTCAAGTAAACTTTTGAGGTTCTTTTTTCCTCACTTGGCTTAGTCTCAACTTTCACCCAACGTTTTCCAACTTTTAAGGCCATATCTTTTCTTAGCGATCAATTTTTAAAGTCTCAAAAAAGATGATATACCAATAACTCATTATACACAGGCATGACCCAAAATCACAATATTAAAAGTTTCATTGTGTAAATGCTTTATAATTTACCACAAATGAAACAAATTTACTAAATGCTCATCAATATATTTCTAATGTCAAACATGAAAACATCATCTTAAATCAAACATATACACGTAGATCTGTTCGACGGCCTTATGATCAAATGAAATAAAAAGAACATAAGGAAAAAAATATACCGAATGGTTTAATTAACACAATAGAACCTAAGAAAACAACTATTATTTGTTCCATTTTGGTAACCAAATCGTATATATGAAAGATGAAGAAAAGTGAACTGGTCCTTGAACCTGTGAGGTCTTCTTAAATTTGGGTTGGAACCATGTGGTGTGAAACGAAGATGGATCTAATATGCATCTCTCTCTAGCGTAAGAATCTATAAAACATTGGCATGAAGTTTAGTTAGTCCAAGTGTTTAAGTTTTTTGGTTGGAGACATTCGTAGGAATTAAGGATCAGTTGAAAAAAAAAAAAAATGAAACCTAGTACAAATATTCTTTTTCCAAGCTAAACAATTGTCGAACACAAATCATAAGCATGAAAAAAGATATAGAAATATGGGCTGAGATGTTGCATCCATTTGAAATCTATAGGTGTTTTGTGATCATGACATACAAATCCTAAGAGATATTTACAATCCACCCAAAAAAAAAATTGTTTACTGTGTCATTTGCTTGGCTTTGGAAGAACTGATCATTTTCCAATCAAGATGAATGGGCCATGTGATTAAAAGTATCTTTAAAAAACAAACATTTAGATAAGATTCCTATCCTGCAAAACCAAATATGCTAAGACTGTGTTCTCATGATAAGTGAGACTAACCTTAAGAGTCAAATTACAAACCATATGAGAAACAAGAATTTGGTTGTGCGAAAACTCCAGTGGCGACACAAGCCCTCTTCCTGCAATATATGAAGAAAAATCCATTTAGTAAACACTTAAGTTTGAATAACTTTGGCTCTTAGGCTGAAACACCTACCTCTCGGATATTAGATAATTGTTTTCCAAGGTAGTAAACCAGAAACTTGGAACCCCTTGTCTGCAATCAAACACCTGCAACACCAACCTATCAGATATAACATCATTGTTTTCCAGAGCTGTGAAGCAGAAAATTGGAACCCCTTTTAAAAAATCAAACACGGTGAAGTAAGGAAATTGTTTCGAGGTAATTAAAAAAAAGAAAAAAAGAAAATAATTTTTATAAGAATAATTACAAAAGTAAAGAGATGGATAGAGGGAATATCTTCTGCAGTTTTCTCCCCTCGTTAGTCCATTTTGGCATCTTCTTGAGAACCTCAGAATTAACGCTAGACATTGCAGAATGAAGTAAATTTTATGAGTATCTAATATACATATAATTAAAGAAGCTGTAAGTAAAATGAAGGTAAGATAACATAGACAAACCTCCATCTGTTTCGATTAAATGGTTTGTGATTTGGATACAATAGACAACATAATTAGATATTCTCACAACCAATTACCTTGGTAAACATAGGCTGAATAAACTTTTTCTACTTGGCTTCAAGGGCAACTCTCTCTAGTGGGTTTATGCCCCTATTACATCATGTTTGCCCTGAATTGAAATGATTCTTAGATAAATCATCCAAAGAATGCACAATACTTTTGACCGTCGACTTTCATCGTGCTTGTCTACGCAAAAGAACATATAGTCATAGAATCAAAGGGGAAATTGTATTCAAGATCAGAAAATATCAATTTAACAGCAAACTCATAAAGTGTCCATAGAAATTTATGAACCTGATTCTCTCGCAAGGCCTCAACATGCCTTCAAACTTAAGGAATCTGATTATCGAGCACATCAGAATATTGCCCAGCCAGGTTCTGCAGCTTCTTCTCTGAATTAACATATATCAATCACAAAATCTCTAAAGGAAGACAGAGAGATTCTCGTACATGGGAAAAATTCATGAAACGGAATCTATACTAATAAAAGGTAGAGGTGAAGAGAAGAACATGAAAAGTCAACAACAAACTTCGATGGAAATTTGAGAACTTTAAACTATTGCAAGTCTAATTAGCTTTAGCTTGTGCCACGTGGCAGCTTTTGTGAGAAGTTAAATTGCTGATGTGGATGGCCTCTAGAGCCCCAAATTGGTTCTTTCAGATGATGTGTGTATATGTCGTGCGCAAATTAAACTCCCCAAAAAAAAATTATCATCTCAAAAAAAATGTTATTTATTGGTCATGAAAAATAAATAACACAAATTCATTCAGATTATTAGAAGTGATGAATTTATTTTCGAGCCAAAGGTTTTCTTTATCGCAATATACAATCACAATTATAAAAACAACAAAATGATGAATTACTACTAGTAGCTAATCTTGCTCTCAGTGTATTCTTCAAGAGTATGAACACAAATACACTCTTTTTTTGATTCAGTCCTATGATTTTGATTCAGTGCTGTAACGAAAAGCTTAACACCAGTTTTAATTAAATCCAACCCGATCCACATACGCAAATCTTGCATATCCACGCAGTTAGCAAGAAAAATCGACGTAAAATTGCTACAAAACGATGAACACATTCCCATATTCACTGGTGATTTGAAGGCATAACTGATCATTTGCTGCGTTGAGATTTGATAATGTTTCTTGGTATATGGTAATATTTTGCTTCCGTTGGAATTTTAAATTTGTTCCTCAACCAAAAATATAGGTATACAATTTTGTGGCAGAATAGGAAAGAAACTGATTTTAGAACAGTGTGCAGAAACTAGAAGTGCTATCTTGGAACTATCTTCTCATGGACATCCTGAAGCTGTGGAGATTTTTGATATCGGAGAGATGTATATAAGCATGTGTTCTTAAAGACTTAAATGATTTGGTAAGCTGTGAAAATGAGAAGTGATGGTGCAATTGACGGAATACTGTATGGTATTTTCCGTACAAAAGTACGAGAAGATAATGAAATTGTTGTATATTTATTTGCATTATAATCTTTGTTTTCTAATAAAAACTTTTAAAAAAAGTATCAGTTTGAGAAAACATCTCTTTACGTATCTAGAGCAACATAATCTAGAGAATCAACAAGAATGAACAAAAGATATCTAACAATTATTTCACTCTTATAAATGGTAACGAGTTTCATAAGATCCATCCATGTTACTAAATTATTGTAGTTTTTTTTTGTTTCTCCGCAAAGAGCATCATTTGAAGCGTTCATTGTTCACAAACTTAATGTAAATTGAAATTTTACCACATGATTTTTTTTTGTAAAATGGATAAGCTAGTGATGGATGATGGTGAAAGAAAAAATCGGCAAAGAATATATATAGCAGGCCATATTTTGAGAGTGATTATTGAATGGACTTTGAGGTATTTACTTGCAAAACCGAATATAAGCTGTCACGACTATGAAACTATTTGCATATTAAAATGAATGTATGTTGGTTTTTGTAGAAGATGAAAATTAAATCAGACGGCGGTGAGATGGAAACCGGCGAATGGAAAAGATGAGGATGTGGTAGAACAAACGTCAAAAGTGGTCATGGTTCCATCTACTCCGATGTGGCTCAAGTGCTTCACGTCCGTCGGAAACCCTATCTCCATCTCCGCCTCTCTCTCTTCCCTCTCCTCTTCGTAGCCTGGCCATATATAGTGTAATCAATACATAAATGATAAATCTATTATTATTCATTTGTCAGGTGTTCAAAGGAAAAAAAAAAAAAATGCATGACTATTGTTTATTACAAAGAACCCGACAGATTTATACTTAACACTAAAGTTTACTTGTTGTGTTAACTGTATAAAATGAAACAAGATCTCTTCCTTCGACTTTACTAATTTCATACATCCGTATTCCGTAGTTTAATTTCAAAATCATAGGTAAGTCAAAATCCCATATTAGTTAGTGTTGAAACATCTTTCTTAACCCATAGATAAGAAATTATAAATAAATAAAAAGAGAGAGTAGAAAAAAAGGACATACGAAGGAAAAAGTGAGAAAAACTCTTGAAGCTTCGAATAATTTTGTAGATAGCATCTGAGATATTAGGACCGTTGTTATCTATCTTTGTGTCTTCTTTTTGAAACAAGCCATTTTCATCACTTTCTTCTCTCCTTCCTTGGAAAACCAAAAAGGACGGACACAAATTCAGAAAACGAAAAAGAAGAAGCACTGAAAGAAAAAAAGAAGAAGAAGGACGAGGTATATGGCAGAATGTACTTTTGATGAGTTGGTTTGGTTTCTTGTGTTGATGAGGAGAAGCAACAGCGACGCTAGATTGCGTTGAACACCCCAACGAAAACGGCAATACCACACATCGCTCCATCCGATCTTTCATCTCTTTTCCTCGATTCGAAATGTGTTACTGTATGGTATTAAATATGTAATGTGATATCATTAGCGTGTGTGAGAGTATGAAATGATGGAAAAAGTGGGGGAATTTGGTAGGGTTTTTATTGTAAAAATCTCGTGCGTGTTTATGGCTTTGTAAGCAAGTTAGAATCATTAATTCATTGAAGAATTTTTTGTAATTCCTAACCCAATAAAAGAATAGACAGAGGGAGAGAGGGAGAGTGTCATTATTGAGTATACTTGGGGAGGGTTTTAGTTGGCCAACAGTGCCACTTAACCTAATTTCGAGATTAAAGATTCAGGATAACCCCCACACGACGCTGAGAGAGACACAATTACGTCTACAGTAACTCGGTGTAGAACAACTTTACGTCTTTATGAAATAACACTCCCTTTTTCAATCCGTCAAAATCAAAAACCGGGCTGACCAAGCCTGCAAACCGGTAAACCTATGACTAACCCACCGGTCAGATCAAACCCAATTGATACCTTGAGTTCTTCTATACAGACCGTGTGGATACGTATACACACCAACGCAACCGTAAGAGTTACAACCTCATTTTGCTTCTCTGCGTTTAGAATTTCAGGTTTATTCATTAAGAAGAGCTTGTGATTGATCAGCTCATAATATATTTGATATTTCAATTGTTTCTGTATCCAAAACAAATATTAAATTATAGTCCAAGAGTTTATCAGTCATTTGGCTTTTCTTTTTCTTGACTAATGGGCCCTCTCTTGTAATAGAAGCCACAGCTTTCTGGGCATTAATCTTGGAACCAACTCCAACTCTATTAATTCTCCCACCTAAAACAAATATATAATAGTTTTAATATAATTGATGAATTCCCCTAGATGTAACAGAAGACGGCATAGTACTTCGTTTGGTGTAGATAAAGCAAAAATAAAAATTAATGATATGGCCTTACACTGCATAATTTACAAAGTCGCAATGGAGATGAGAAAAGAGGTAAGACCCGTGATTCTACACACCTTAAACCTACAAGAAGTATTTCATTCTCTCGTCTCTCCTCATTGCATTATACACAGCTTGAACCTGTCAAACCACAATTAAAACAAGTTTTTATCACACCAATCTTCTTCAACTGCAAACTTTATCTCATCCTCTGTGTAAATTGGGTTTTGATTCTCTATGCTTCTTGTGCCTATGTACCCATATTACTTTGCATATGTGCGTGCGTGTGTGTGTGTGTGAGTGAGAGAGAGAGAGAGAGTGGAAAGGAAAAAACCTGTTCGCTAGAGACAACTCGGATAGGGCCAATATTCACCGAGACATATTTGCCTTTGCTTGATAATGTCTGCTTTACACAATCCTTTGATGGGGGAAAAAACAGATATACATGATTAGAAGACCAGAGCAAGAGAACAAAAGTAAGCAAAAGCACGGTGAATACAGTTTTCACTTGTATACACGTTATGCGTGTAGTTATCAAGTCTGTGCATTCCAAAATACTGTATAGAAGACACTAGCAGAGATATTTGTGACCGTAAATAGAGCAATAGTTGAAGCCAATCTAAATAAAACATTAGTTCACAACACAAGGTAATATATAGCATCTCTGGTTCTGATGATCAGAAAGATTACATTCACTAACCACAAGTCTAGCAATTGCACATATGACAGCAACTAAAATAATTTCTGAAAGGACCTCTAAAAAATGATGAAAAAATAATCCTAAATTTAACTATATTGTATTCTATAAGTCATCCCGTACCATCAGGTAGCGAGAATAGTAGTAATTAACGAAATAAATAGTTGTACAAACCCACAAAGTAATCCCATCCTCAACAGTCCATTACTATTGAGTTAAGAGTCTTAAGACACAGTAATTAAAAGCCTGATGCGTCTTATATGCTAAAGAAGTGAGCACTAAACAAAGGATTGGTGTAAGAGCAAGAATTCCGATGTGTTCTATAAGCAATGTACAATGTACATATAATCACCATGGTTCTAGATAGGCTAATATAGATTCTATTTGAGCTAACAGGTTTCCATCTGCAGTTTTGATAATCAAAAAGCGTTGATATAACAAATATCATTTCAATCGATGTATACCAGATACTTTTTAAGAGTAAAACGTGTTACCTCTGGAATATCTCTTTCGATAACAGATTCAACTGCAACAACCATAGCATGCACAAAGTCATCTCCACCAGTCCCGATTGCAGTAAAACCTCTATCTGTTGGGTAAGTATTGACCTGGCAAGTAAAACGCCAGCCTCGAGTCAGCCAATATCCATCTCCTTTGTTAAATTTTACTGAATTGCATCCCAAATCTACAGGGCCTTCATAAACACCACCACATAGTATTTTTGAAGGCAAGAATAAAAGAACAGCTCCACTAGAAACTGGCCAAGCAAGAACAAGGGTTTTTCTGCATGAGATACCTTTTGGTCAAGTTCGAGCCACTCTTTGGCAGAATCATCAGCCACAGTGCCTCCGATAATCATATTAGTAGTTTTCCCAACCCTCCCATCAGCCTTTGACACTTCTGCATCCCATCAGCAAAAAGCATGAAACAGGGAAACAAAGTATCAATAAACTCAAGTACTCGTGGGTCGTGACTTAACATCATCTGTTTCTTTCACCACTCAAGCTTGATTGTTAACCCTAAATGATCTAACATTCCTAGAGAATCACCAAAAGAGTACGATTAGTACGAGCAAATAGCCGTCTGCATATCATAGACATCGAAACATTTACCCAACACTAGCAAGTCAGTCGAAACTACAAATTCGTTTCCACTCCATCACAGATCCAAGCATATCGCATCCGATAATCAAATCAATCTCGGCCAAACAAACAAAATCACTCAAAAACTAGGAAGAAACTAACGAGGCAACACACCTGAAATTGCCTTGAGAACAGCTTCCTGAGGCGGGCCTTGCTCGGATTGATCGTTATGGGTGCAATTGAGCCGAGGGAGCCGCTCGGGAACAGAGGCAAACCCACTGAAACTTAGACTCTTTGGCGCCGGGAAAAAACCATGGACCGGAAAAGACGCCGGGGAAGGAGGGACAAAGAAGAACCTACTCGCGCCGGAAGCCCGGCGTGATTCCGACAGGAAAACGGAACGCAGTATCGTTTTGCAAGCCATTTTTCTTCAAGCTTCTGTTTTGGAGATGATGAGTCGAAATGCTTAACGCTGCGTTTGGTTATTTATCCCCTTAGGTTTTTTTGTCTCGTGTAAACCATCTCAAGAGTCTTTTATTGAATTCGTTAGATTCACGAATTCACCCCAATGATTGGAGAATTGCAAATCATTTTTTTGTGTAGCTTCTTGAGTCATTTTAAGTTTTTTTGGTCGTTAATCTCGCACATTTTATTTGATTAATCCTCCAAAGAAAGTCGATCGTAAGGACACATAATTGCAACGGGAGAAATCACCATTAACTTCTTCAGAGCTTCTTATTCTTACATGACGTTTCCATTTATAGCTTCTGTAAATAAGAAACTAATATATAAACCGTGTACGTACACCCTTGTGTTCGTGCCACAAATAAACCAAAAAGCATAGCTCATATTAGTGGCAAAATACCTTCTCTTACCCCGCTGATACGAGGAACGATATGAAAGAAACAAACATCCTAATAATTAAGTAACAAAAAGAAAACAATTTGATGGAGGTGTAAAACACCATCTGCTCGGTATACGAAACCATAGCCAGAAACGATGCTTCTCTTCAACTTAGAACCGCTCTGTGTTCGGGAGAAATGTGTAACTAGCAAGCTCTATCTAGCAGGAGGTGGAGGGCCAATGGATTTTGCCATGTTAACCCAAGCAACAATCCCGACAGCGAGAATTATCCAACCGCATACATCATAAGTGAAGTCATTGTTCTTCTTCTTCTTCTTCTTACCGCTCTGCAAAAAAACCAAAGGCAATTCCTCATATGAGATTCTCTTCACTTTCGGCTTTACACTAGAGAATGATTTGTATGAAACAAGACGACACTGGTCAAAAAAAAAAAAAAAAACATTGGACATCACACTATATAACTAACAAAACACAAGTGATGATAACTTACGCTAGCATTCGATGAAGCTGAAGGACCTCCACTTAGTACCTGCTGTCCCATTCCATGCTTGTGAAACTCCACATGCAATTCCGGGGCCTATTCACATATCCAGAAAGGTATTAGGTTTCCTCAACACGAGATCAAAAATAAAAGAAACACAAATTTGAATCGAATGTCAAATGCTTCTTTTGTTTTTTAACAACATTGATTCTCTCCATCATTATCTGTGTACACAAAGATTTGACTCTGAAAATAAAATGCTGGAATAGTACCTTCGCTGCAACCTCCAAGGCCTTGCGATATAAATCATTACCTGGTTCCTAAAAAAACAAAAAACAAAAAAAGAAAAGAAGTTGGTCTCACTACACTCGCAATAATTCAAAATTTTCAATCAAACAGCAAGAAAGTACCTCATTTTCGGCTCTTTGGAAATATTCAACGGCTTTATCAAAGTGAACTTTGGCTTCATCGGCATCTGGAATCAGAAACGCGTGAGAAGTGTAGGCGTTCCCAAGACACCAAAGAGCCTGATGCTTCCCCGGATTTATTGTCAATGACTGTTCCAACTTGGAAACAGCATCTACATGATCAACATTTTGGTTATTTTCTTCGGGCAAAGAGAAGTTAAAAAAAAAAAAAAAAAATGTGAGCAAAAGATTATAGAAAACTTTAAGAAGAAGTCATACCATTTAACATCTGTTTCGCATCAGGAATATTCTGGAACTGAGAAAGTTCAAGCAATGCTCCACCCCACTTCATTAAATTCTGCAGAAAGGAAGATATACACAAAGGCATTCTTAATATAAGAAAAAAATCAAAAGGAATCAGAGAGACCTATATCAAATCTCATCCCCCAAATCTAATGATTCCATTGAGGCACTAACAGTATTCACTATAATAACCGAATAATTCAGTAATTCGAGCTGATTTCAAATTCCTACGCGATATTTCAGTGAATTCAAGACCCAAAGTATACATGGTGGTTAGTATCAACACAGAGTAACCATCGCTCGCACACGAAAAAAACAACGAAGGCAAACAAGTAATCCATCTCCATACAACATCCTGAAAGATTGTAAAAATCATATAATCAAGAGGAGACAAGCACAAACCTCGGAATCGAGAGGATCGTTACTGTACTGAGTCTCACAAGCTTTGCGAACATGCTCGAACATCAGAAGCCTTTCAAAGTCGGCGGCAGAGAATTGGTCCATCGTGAGATGCAGGGGAAATTAAATCTAGGGTTCGTTGGTTCTGTTGTTAGTGGAGTAATTACAAGACCTCTCTCCCTCTGGAAACGAAACAAGTTGTGTTACTGTGTGTATTCGTCCGAGGGTTTTAGCCTTCGAGTCATGGATGTTTGCAACACATGATTGGGCTTTTTAGTGGACTTTCTTATGGCCCCTTTGATGCTATATATTCAATTCGGGTAAACCCAATCAAGTCAATCGGATCTAAATCAAAAATTTGTAAGTTTTCACTAGTAAATGCACCTGACTTGCTAGTTTGATATGTGAGATGGGATAACACATACTACAGAAATAAGAAGTTTAAAAACTTGTTTCTTCGCCATTTCCTCCAGGTTGTGGTATAACCTTTTGAACAAGTCATCCATAAAGATTTACACATGCAAAGAATGAGCTTCTCATTGATGTTTGAGATGGAGTATCCTAAAGCTCTCTCACACTTCATCAAACTCGTGTAGCAATTATATTTTTATTTTTATTTTATCATAGGGTGATTGTTAAACGCACATTTTGAGTTTAATCGTCTATTTTCAGTAATTGTATCCTATATAACGTTTGTTATATTTTTTAAATTTTTGTTGCACTTTACAAGTTAGTAAGGTTAAGTGATGTATCTTATATAATAAAATAAGGTTTTTTTTCAGAAATGTGCTTTGAAATGCTGACATGTGGCAGATGATGTGTCATCTACATTTAAAGAAACAAAAACTATATAATAAAGTAAGGTTTTTTTTTAGAAGTGTGCTTTAAAATGCTGACATGTGGCAGATAATGTGTCATCTACATTTAAAGAAAAAAAAACATAAATACATAAAAAAAATTGAAATGTGTAATTTATAATTGTAACACTTAATTCATATTTTTAGTTTGTTGTTCTTAATTTAATAATAGGTGTACTTCATTTTTAATAAACAAAAAACTATAATTAACTACATAACTATAGAAAAAACAAATGTGATATCCTGAAAATTTTGGGACGGCTTTCCCGTTCCCTCCTGAAAAACCCGAATTTTTTCGTTTCATTCCCTATCCCGTTTAAAATAATTATCCATTCGAAACCATTTATTCTATTAATACGGGTATGGGAAGGGAATGAGTATTAGATCGTGTACTCGAATTACCCGTTCAAAAATGAAAAACTTGAAAACTCTATATTTTTTTTTCAAATCATTCTGAAATTTCCCAGGACGTTCTATCATATTTCCTATTGAGAATTATTTTCCAATTCACTAATTATCTGTTTCCGTTCCATAGGCGTAGATTTACGTCCTGAATCCCAAATTTTGAGGACTAGCATACCTTTATTCTGTACATTTACATTTGAAAGAAAAACTTTTCAAAAAAATAAAATAAAAAATCCAACTACACTAAATAATTAAATACAATATACAAAAAAATAAAAACAAAAAATTGCAATAAAGATTCTACAACAATCTATAAAATAGAAAGAACAATACAACAATACAACAATCTACAACACAACTCACTTTTATTACAACATAAATTTCCAATAGAATATATATATATATATATGCATTACACTATCATATAATTTCTTTCACCCAATCAACCGGAACAAACTGCGTCTCAAAATCACACGTCCACTCCGTCAAAAATAGAACATCAACTACACAATCCATTTTAGCACCGATCAAATACTTCAAGTAAATAACACGATCTTCAAAAATATGATTAACTTCTACCTCCTCACTTATCATGATATGGATGACACAACATCAAGTACATTAACCGAAAGTTTAATAAACTTTATTCGGAAATCTATGCTATCACGTCGACCACATAACACACAATGCCTCGAAGTCTCTTTTGAAATTGAAGATTTCAATCCAAATGCATCAATAAAACTATATGTTGATTTTGTGATTGGAGACGTAGAGAGAACACAAATCCAAACTACACAAGAAGAATATAACAATTGTGATATATGTCTTGATAATCTACAAGGACCAAAAATATCTTAATATTTAATTTTACATTCACAAATTTCATCACAAATATATTTCAGATTGGTTATACTATAAAATAACATGTCCTTAATTATTGTCGAAAAGAAATAATTCGATATTTTTATGCTTACAATGAATAAAAGAAATTCTCATTCACTAAAGATATTATTATTCCACCAATCTTTCAATACAAAGTTATAAAACTACATGATATTTACAAAATAAAAATTAATATTTATCCACAAATTTTTACTAATAAATTTTATAAAATATATTTTAAAAATTAAAACATTAAAATTATCACAAAAGTAGAGTAATAAAACTGATAAAAAAAACATATTTATAATCTTATGAATTTGTTCGGACCACAATCCACAATACAAACCAAAGTATTTAAATATATAAAATATTTAGAAGATTTTAGACTTTTTAAGGAATCTTTTGTATCTTTCTATATCTTTTATATTTCTAGATCTGAAAATATCCGTGCAGATTCACTTGCAAAATGTGCAAGAGCACGTGGTTATTATTTCTCCCATGTAAGTTCCCCGGTTCTTTCTTGCCTTTCTCTATATGAAAGCTTATTTCCGCAAACTTAATAAATGGTGTTTTGATGTCAAAAAAAAAACCAAAAACAAATTCTCTCTCATACCAGTTCGCCCTAGCCGTCACCTCTCTCTACAAGCTCGGCGGAGGCTGCTCCGGCGGCCGGCCTTCATGGCCCGAAACGTGAGTGGTCTCCTCCCATCCCCAGTAACGGTTCTCTTCTAGTTTTGTACCTGGTAGATCTGGATCTAATTTGGGTTGGGTCTCGTCTTTGCGTGCGTGTGGCGGAGTGGTGGACGGAATGTCGACGGAGCTCGAGTTAGGAGGTGATGGAAGATGGTCTGTTGGTGCTTTGAGGACGGCGTCTTCAGATCCAGACTCCTTTACTCACCGGCAAGGCTCGATAGATCTTCAGATTCACTCAAAGCTTCCCTTGCGATTGAGCTTCTCAACACCGGATTCTTGTAACGGCGGTCAGGCAGCAGCTTTGGCGACAGGGTGCTGCAGTTCTCTGGCCCGGCGAATTATGTTTCAGTTATCTCGGCGGGATGTCTCCGGGAATAAGATCGTGACTGCTTCTGAAAGGCGCTCCGGTCTTCTCCTCTCCCTCAGCGTGGGTCGCCGTGTTTCTATTACCCGTCCTTCCGATGCCGGAATCGAACAGAACCCGACCGGCTGTGGCTTCTCCGAGTTTTGTTACAAGGTTTAGGCTACTCCTGTCTTTGGGTTTGGACTGTTTCTTTTATGTATCTGGTTCTCTGATTTAGGAAAAGATCATTTGGATTAGAGTTTTGGATTTTGCTTGTTTTGGAGAATAGGCTGAGTTTCTTTGATCGTGTGCTATAGTTATAGAGGTGTTAGTACAACTTCTGCATTATAGATGGTTTCGCTCCGTGTCATAGTAGCGGGAGAGTCTTCATCTTAGTGCCTTGGCTCGTTGAGGTTCCATCCAAACAGTTTCTCACAGAAGTTTATTTGGTCCTTGCTGCCGTGGACCACAACTTCATCGAGAAGCAATCCGGTTTCGGGCCTCCAGAGAAGGGACTTCTATCAACTCCGGCAAATGGTTTGGAGTATTCTGTTTTTTTTTCATTCTTGTTTGTCTGGTATTCTTTTTCTTCCTAGGAACTAAGCTAGTATCTTCGATGAAGATTCACCACAACCACGAGATTGTGGCTGTAGTTTTCAACAATTTAGGTGATGAATGTTTGTAGTTTTTGAAAGAGTTTTTGGCTTTTGTTTTTCAAAAACCATTTTATTTGCCAATCTAAGTTTTTTGATAAATAGATTCCCTAAAATTTAGGGAAACTAGTTTTTAAAAATAACTTCCAATTTGTAAGCAAAAACCAAAATCTATATTTTTGGAGTTTTTCTTCCAAGTATTATCAAAAAACCAAAATCTAAAAACTAAAATCTAAAAACAAAAACCAAAATCCAAAAACCAAAAACCAAAATCTAAAAACAACACAAACATTCATCATCTTAGTTGCTTCCATATTTTTTCTTTTTTTTAATATGGGATCAAAGTGTAAAGTTATACAATTGTATGACCTAAAATGTTTCTTTTGAATAATATTTACATTTTATCAAAAAAAAAAAAAAAAAACCAAAGTATTTAAATATGGAGTCTAGCCAGAAATTTGGTTTAGGTTAAAAAAACTTTAAACCTTAATTAATCATTCTAAAAGATTATTTTCCAATTGTATCACTGTTTGTCAATTGCAAACTGTAATTCGTCGAAATCCTTAAAAAAAAAATACCAATCGAATAAAAACACCCCTAATTATGATGAAATCATCTTCTATATAGAAAAAAAAAGTAAAAAATTGAAACCAGCCCGCAAAATAGCCCATTTATAAAGTTATGAGAAGCGGCCCATAAAGGTAGTGTATTTTAGGGTTTCATGTGTCTCCCTATATATAAACTATCTCCAAATAAAGAGATCTCCAAGTCTCTCTTCTCCCTCAGTTCTTCCGTTTGGCCGCCATGGTAAGTGCTTAACACACTCGTTACCAAGTTTTGGCTTATATATTCTGTGCTTCTATGCTAATGTTCGGCCCCTTCTTATTGTTTTTCTTCAGGTTAAGTACTCTCAAGAACCCGACAATTCCACCAAATGTGAGAACTCTTTCCTAGCTGTTATCTAGCTCTCTATTATTTGATTTTTGGTGTGATGCATGATTATCAATTTAAATGGTATCGAATGTTATGTGTTTGCAGCTTGCAAGGCAAGGGGAGCCGACCTCAGGGTCCACTTCAAGGTAAAATGTCTTGTGCCTATATTGGATCTTGAAAATGAATCAGATTAGTCTTTTCTAGGAGATAAGCTTGTAGATAGTACAAACCTGATTAACAAAAAGCAGGGCTCTGTTGTACATAACAGACCTCACGTAAATGTCAGGAAAATCGAATTGGTCATCGTGATTGGGTGAACCTACGTTTCTTCTAATAGCTGATGGTTCAGTACATGATGGTACATTTTAGCTTTCAATCTTTCAGTAATGTTAGATTAGATCATGATTGTATTAACTGGGGTTGTGGTTTCCTCTTGTAAAACCTTCTCGAAATTGCTGCGAGTTTAGTGGTTTGATTCAAATGTCTGTAGATGTATCTTTAATGCCTTCTTCTTATTCAGTATCTTTAAAATGCTTAAGGTTTGGGTGATTTGGGTGATTCTTATAGCGTTTTTTTTTCAATTTGTTGTGAATTTGTTTTGTGTGAACAGAACACTAGGGAGACAGCGCACGCCATAAGGAAGCTACCATTGAACAAGGCCAAAAGGTACTTGGAAGATGTGATAGCTCACAAGCAAGCTATCCCCTTCACACGTTTCTGTCGTGGTGTTGGACGTACTGCCCAGGCGAAGAACAGGCATTCAAACGGACAAGGTCGTTGGCCTGCGAAATCTGCTCAATTCGTTCTTGATCTTCTCAAGAATGCTGAGAGCAACGCTGAGGTGACTTCTGGACTCTTACTGTTTATTTATTTTCATTGATTAGGGGCTTCTGTTCAGTTATTAAGAAAACATTTGATTATCAGGTCAAGGGTTTGGATGTTGATGGCCTTTACATTTCACACATCCAAGTGAACCAAGCAGCAAAACAGAGGAGGAGGACGTATCGTGCTCACGGAAGAATCAATCGTATGTTTTTTTTTTTACTTTTCATTAGTCTCTTTTTCTCAACCTTTGTTTCTTGGCCTACGTTCTGATCCAATTGTATGTTTTGGCAGCTTACATGTCAAACCCATGCCACATTGAGTTGATTTTGTCAGAGAAGGAAGAGTCTGTCAAGAAAGAGGTAATTTTGTTTTTGTTTTCAAGCCACATTTGTAAATTTGATAATCAGTAATCACCATCATTATTCTCATACCATTTTTATGTTCAAATGAATTGCAGCCGGAGACTCAGTTGGCAGCCAAGTCAAAGAAAGGAGCCTCGTCTTGAGCCTATAGACAGTAGTTTTTGTGGTGACCACCTGTGTTACAACGCTTGATACTTTTTGTTTGCTTTTGTTTCTATAAAGACAAGTAGCCAATTTTAAAGACATAATTATGATGATTGGTTTTTATCGATTGTCAACAGCTTTACCTTTCTTATCCATCAGCCATTAGAAATTCTTGAAAAAAAGTGATAATAAGTTTGATTAAAAATTTAAAACTATAAAAATAGAAAGTCAAAAATTAATCATGATGTTTTGTTTGTTATAAAAGTCTATACCTTTGAAAAGTAAACAGTTGAAATTTTTTTACTTTAGAATGTCCTGATTTTAAATTCGAAAACACTTGGTCATTGTTATCCCATGTGAAGATTATAAATGATGAAATAATCGTGAAGAGCAATGAAAATGATGGTGGAGTCGTCGTCGTCGTCAATCATACCGGGTTTGACGGACGACGCGGCGGAGCTCTGCCTCTCGAGAATCCCGCGCTCTAGCTTTCGGATCATTTCCCAGGTCTGCCGGCGATGGAGGACGTTCCTCAGGAGCGAGCATTTCGCGGCAGTCCGAGAGTTGACCGGAACGGTGGAGGAGTTCATGTGTGTTCTGATGGAAAGCGAGTGTGGAAGAGACGTGTACTGGGAAGTTTTCGACGACTCCGGTAACAAACTGGGACAGATCCCTCCCGTCCCCGGGCCTTTGAAGCGCGGTTTCGGCGTCGCGGTGCTCGATGGCGGGAAGATCGTCTTCATCGGAGGATACACGGAGGTGGAAGGCTCCGGGATCAATAGCACCACAGTCTCTGCCTCTGCCGATGTTTACGAGTTCGATCCTTGTACTAACAGGTCTCCAATCTCAATCTCCCTTTCCTTGATTTCCCCAAAAGAATCTGATCAATGTATGACATTATATACATCTAGTTTTCTAAAGAAACAGAGTGATTCTCTTCTTTGATTTCTTGTTGGTCTAATATCATCAACAGTTGGAGAAAACTGGCGGGCATGAACATAGCACGTTACAACTTTGCATTTGTTCAAGTGGACGGCCTTTTGTATGTGATTCGAGGATATTCCACAGATGCTTACAGCCTTTCAAACTCGGAAGTTTACAACCCGGAAACTTACCAATGGAGTCTTATGGATTGTCCTAACCGCCCGGTCTGGCGTGGCTTTGCATTCTCTTTCAATTCCAAACTCTACGCTGTAGGTAGGAGGAATAAGAAATTGCCGGCAATGGAGACTGGTTAAGTTACGTTTTTTTAAAACATAACTGATCATCTTTTCAGGCAATGGATCGAGATCCATCGACATATATGACCCCAAAACGCAGACATGGGAAGAGTTAAACTCGGAGCAATCGGTGTCGGTATATTCCTACACTGTTGTGAGGAACAAAGTGTATTTCATGGACAGGAACATGCCGGGACGTCTGGGAGTGTTTGATCCAGAGGAGAATTCATGGAGCTCGGTGTTTGTGCCTCCGAGAGAGGGAGGTTTCTGGTTCAGACTAGGGGAATGGAACAATAAAGTTCTGCTCTTCTCACGGGTTTGTGGGCATGAGACCTTAATGTATGACCTTGATAAAGAGAAAGGTTCCAAGTGGAGAGTGTGTGATCAGATTAAACCATCTGCATCTCACTTGACCAGCGTTCTCATCAACTTCTGATCTCCCCTTTTTAACTTCATTCTTTTGCAAAGTATCTGACGTTTTGGCGCTGTGAGTTTGTGTGCTTGGCCAAAATGTCACCAATTTCTCAACTTTGTCAATGATTGCTGTATTTGTTGTGTGTGTATACTACTAATCTTGTGTAAATATATTTTCACGGTTGTTTAGCATCCCTTTAGTCTTGAGAAATATTTTTTACTGTTTAGTGTTTGCATTTGCCATTCTTGATTTTAATGCAAGCTCTCTGTTTTCTGCCCGTTAACCAACCCATTACATGTAAATATTTTGTATAAAAAGAGAGCAATTTCTCAAAAAAACTTTCTTATTTCCTGAAGAAGAGGGAGGGCACTGGAAAAAGCATTATTATTTCCTGTGTTCTAATTTGAAGGAAGAAATGTGTCTGAAAAAAGATCTATCTTATATTATACGCCTAAGAAGTTTGAGAAGCTTCTTTAATCTCTTTACAGGTAAAAGATTCTGTACAAAAGAAGAAGAAAGAACTAAAAATCATCGGCGCGGTGGATCTCGCCCATAAGGATGCGATTGCTGGCGACTTTGAAACCGAGAAGAGCAGGATCAAGCTGCCTCCCTTTCTTCCCTTTCTTCTTCCCACCAACGGCTCCTTTGCCTCCTCCTTCGGTCGCATCAGATGACTCTGCCACCACTTTCTTCATGCTACTACTACTCTTCTTCAACATCTCGCTGAAGGACGCCTCTCCTTTGTTTCCCGCTGCTCCTCCTGCTTCCCGTCTCCCACCTCCTCCTCCTGATAGTAACATATTACAGACTTAGAGTCTCACTTTCCATCAATACAACAGACAGATGCATAAAAAAAGGATCCATCCATGAGATACTACCTTCAATTCCACTGTAAGAGGTAGCTGTCCTGTTAGCTGTATCGGACATATGCTCGAGCAATCCCTCATGCGATGATGAAGAATGGGATGAGGGAGGCCTTTTTAACAATACTGATTCCTGTCCGTGTGATGGAACTACCAACCTACATAATAAACATTTTTAATCAGCAGGCATATATATATATGGTGCGTTACTTATCTAATCCACTGGTGCTAAACGTCAGAATACAAACTTACCTATCCTTCCTTCTATCTTCTCCAACCAAGTTGTCACTGTATGGCTCTGCAGCAAGAGAATATCGGGATAAGCCCTCACGATAAAAATCAGCCTAGGCGTAACAATTACTGTGAAAGATACATACCAGAGATATTGAAAAAAGATTGTTGAGCAGGCGTAACAACAGGAAGCTCCCCTTGAACCAAGGAGTCCAATTGCTTGCCCATTCTGTCTTGGGCTTCAAATGACATCCTTCCCATCCCCTCATTTTTGGGCGGCGCATTGTTCCAATTTTTGATGTCATTCGAGTCTTTGTTCATGGCAAACATATTATTGAAGGCTTGAGTTTCATTCTGAGTTGACCTCCCATCATCGATACTTCCAGAACGCAAGGAACTATTACGTTGCAATGATCCCATATAGTTCCCGTCTCTTGGTAATCTGTTTATCTGTTCATCAGAGAATGCCTGCGACCCAAACGTAGATGAAGCGTTTAGTCTACCATCATGGTCTGCAAGGCCGCGGCCTGAAGGAGCCATCCTGTCATAGAATTCCCCACGGTTCATGCTTGCTGACTCAGCAGACTGATGTGCGGGTCTCTGGTGGAGCAACTCCATAAAAAGCTGCTTTGACTTGTCATCTGTAGATCTATCTACCATCCATGAGTTGGAATCCTCGCCCAGTCTCCTCATTTCTGACCTCATTTTATGATGTTCAGCATCAATATTGGATCTCTGAAATTGAGATTGGGCCCAGTCACCAGCTAGCTGTGTATCTGCTCCAGGCCAGCGTTCTCTCGTTGGTTCCAGTTGTGCAAAATGCGGTTCACCTAATGGTATACGGGGGGTCTGATGAATGAAACCCGGAGTAGAATTTCCCAATCTGCCAGAAGATTGCATATGGACATTAGCATCCCGCAACTCCAGACCCTGAGAGAGTCCAAGACCATTTAATGCATCCACCAGATTCAGCCCCGATGCACTTACAGGTAAGGATGCTGATCGCTCAAATGGAAGACCCTGCTCAAATAATTCTTGTCGAAGTTGTTGCTGATATGAAAGGTTCCGCTCAAGTTGACCAAACTGATCCTCAAAGGGTGGCCTCAGCTGCTGTTGATGAAAGTCTAGTGGTCTAATTCCCGCAGAAGAGCGGGAACGGTGGATCCCAGGATGACTTCTTAGAAGCTGATCATTATGGTCAGATGGCCACAGAGGGTCAACATGTCTCTGTTCCTCCAATAGTGAATTGTGCCTCGCTCCATTTGCCAATTGCATAAGCTGCTCTTGCTGTAGTAGCTGGTGCTCCAAAGATCGGATTGATTCAGATTGCAGTTGTCCATGTTGAGATTGCATTTGTCCGTATTGAGATTGCAATTGTCCATATTGAGATTGCAGTAGCTGTTCAAGTAGCTGCTTCTGATGGCCTTCATGTGGCAACTGCCCAAAATTTTCTGCGGCAAGTTGCTCCATGTATGGTGCAAAATTATGTGACGGATAGCCAGAACTCTTCTGCAATTCATTCATTAACTGCTGCTCTAACAAAATCTGATCAACACTTTTGGATCGAGGAAAGTCATGCGACTGCCCAAAACTTGAATCAGGGGACTGTCCTTGTAGAATCTGTTGCAAATGAAATTGTCGAGCATGCGACTGCTGTTGCTCCTGTAAGAGCTTCTGATGTAATTTATGCTCTTGTTGCAACTGAATCTCCTGCTGTTGTTGCAGCTGAAACTTCTGCAGCTGTTGCAACTGAATCTTCTGCTGCTGTTGCATCTGAATCTTTTGCTGCTGTTGCATCTGAATCTTTTGCTGCTGTTGCAACTGAATCTTCTGCTGCTGTTGCAACTGGAGAGTTATGAAATGCTCCAGATCCTGAGCTTGATCACCCATATGTGAATGTGACAGCATATCCTGATTTTGGAATTGCTGTTGACGATGTTGATTAGATGGAAACTGATCCCCAAGGTTAAAGCGATTGGATTCATGTTCGAATTGCCACATCCGGTTAGCAGCCCGAGCATCGAGGGACATGTTTGCGTCAATTTGTGTAGTTCTTCGGGAATCAATGGGCCAATTGTCTATTGAACCAGCAGGCTCCCCCATTGCACCATAAGACTTGTTAGGTAACATATTAACTGGCGTACTACCGCTCTCTAGCTCAGACCACAACACACCAAAAGGGTGCAGCTTGTTCTCATTCTGATTTCCAGTAGCAGCCTTAGTTGATTCAACAGGAATAGCAGAGTGGCCAGAAAAGTCCATTAAAGCATCATGCATACTTGTAGAGGATTTCACCGACGCATAACCAGAAACTCCAGCTCTTCCTGGGAATACGATTTCTGATTTAAAAAAAAATACAAAAATATTGTTTAGTTATTATGACTGCGATGAAAGAAAAGAAATGTGTTTGCCCACACCAATATATACTAATGAGAAAAGATTAGCAGCATAACAAACCTTCATCTTGAGCAGAAAATTCTAAGAAACTTCGTTCATCAGCATGTGGTGGATTCGCATAAGTTTCAGACTCTGACTTTCTATGAAAATTATTGTGAGCTGAGGGGTCGTTATGCATAGAATATGAAAAAGACGTGCCAGGTATAGAGGATGAACCGTTAGATTCTGCCACAGGTGCAATTGATAAACCACTCTCCGAATTTGCTTTTAAACTAGTCCCTTCTAGCTCACTCTTTCGATCACTTATCTGGGCATGGACACTTTCTGTCTTTAAATAGGACATGACACTGCCTAGATCTTGAAAAGGAGTTCCTTCTGGAGCATTTGCTAAGCGAACCTGTAGGTCTGTCCCAAAAAACCCTTGTTCAAACCATGAAATAATGTCAGAACCAATGAACGGTCCCTGGATTACTCCTTGAGGATCAATATACATGAACATAAACTCGTCAGGTGGCATAGCCCCTTCTGAGTGATTCACTTCAATATCTGGTTGCTGCAGCTTTCCCATGTAATCTTGCTCAAAAGAAGCAACGACGGGTTTGCTTCTATCCACCACAGAGGATTTATCAAAAGCAGATCTAACCGCTTCAGGACTTCCATGAGAAACTTGATAACTAGCTCCAACAGATCCATAACTGTCAGAAGCCACATAATTCAGTTTTGAGACACTTGAAGCACCCCACGGACCTCCGTTATGAGTACCAAGTAATCCTACAACATAGTTGTTTGGCTTTGGTTCAGAATATATAGGACTTTAAAAATGCCAGCAAACTCATAAGAATGGACCTTAAGTAAAAAATATATGATATTGAAGACCCGGTTAACACGTAATATGCACCTACCGGAATCACTATTATGCATGGAACCGTTGTCACCATTCACAAGCCCTAGCGAAGCACCATCCACTTTTGTCTCACCTGAGTCAGGTACGCCTAATTTCACTGCAGTAACATCCAAAATACCAAGGTCACAGAAGCATTCGTTATATCATGCTAGGTGGAAAGATAACTAAAGACAAGATAGCATACCCAGACTGTTTTCACCTATGGATTCTTCCCCAGATGAAATGTGAACTTCGCTACTTGTGATCCTTCCCTTCCATATACCGTTAAGGCTTGCCTAATAGATAAGATGCCCGCCAACAGACTCATGAAAAGTTAGTTACAAATAAGAAACAGAGACATTAATGACGCACTTATGGAAAAGGAAATGGAAACAAGTTCTCAGTGGGGACCATACCTCTTCTTCAGCATCAGGTGTGATAAAAGCAAGAGGTTCGATCAAAGCCACTTGAGTTATGGTGGGAACTTCCTCCATCTCAGAAGGCATCATACCGAGGGAAGGATCAGGCTTCTGTTTTCTATACAGGTCAAGCAACTTACCCCTTGGATGTCGAAACATAGAGGCAGAAGTGCTCTGTTTACCAGGGATACTTTCATTTCTTAAGAACGCACCAGCACCAATTGAGGTAGTTGAAGAACCCCTCCCAGTTACAGATGCCCTTCCTCGTCCCACGGTGAACCCTAAATTTGGGCCCTCGGTTCGTCCTTTATCAAGTCCAAACCCAGGTGCAGCGCGATAAGAAGTCGGCCCACCAGACTGGGATTCCATCCTATGACGTGGCCTCCATTTGTCACGAGGGTCAGAGTCCCGTTCAGAAGTTGCACGGACGGTGCCAACCGCAGATTGACTCTCAGTCTGAGGCTCTTCCTTGTCCTTGTTATTATCAACCTTCTCACAACGGGTTTCTTTGTCTTTGTCTTCAGGACCCCAGCGAGATGACCATTTGTTGTCGCGCCGAGGTTCATGTACAGCAGCACGAGAATTAGCATCATGCCACCTGTCAGAAGAAGCAATATTTTTACTGTCGCCGGTTGAGACATTGTCAATGCGACGTTCTGCTTTTCTTCGATCCCCTTTCCTAGCACCGAGTAAACCAGTTTCTCTTTCCTCTTCACGCCATCTGCGACTTGTTTCATTCTCAGGCGCAATTTTCCTCCAGTCCTTTTTGTCTTCCGGTGCATCCAAGCGCCAAGCATCCTTCAGATTTGGGTCACTTGGATTTCCCATGGGCACTGGAGTAGGAGATCGAACATCCTACACCACAGCAAGAACATCAGAGGAATTGACCATGAGAACAAAGAGTAATAAAATCACAGAGAAACAGCAAAACTCATCTAAAAACTTGTTACTCATATTAAATGTTTTTTTCATCTTGCGATATAATAAGGTGAAAAAAAAGACAAGGAAATTGTAAAGCTATTGAATACCATCTTGCTCTCGCTTGATTTCGTGTAAAGCCACTGCGGAGACAACGGAATGCTGTTATCTGACGCCAATTCTGCAGAAAAACGAAAATTAATGAAGTCAATAGGTGAAGGAATTAGAGAAACCAGAGAGGTACAAAGTCAGAAAACCACTAAAAGCCAAATTAGACGCACGAACAATTCATTGGTTCTTAGTTCCAGATCCCAAACCCTGGAATTGGCAGTAAAAGACGCTCACTAATCCAAACATG
The DNA here is from genome assembly GCA_020283515.1 of Alliaria petiolata. NCBI lineage: Eukaryota > Viridiplantae > Streptophyta > Magnoliopsida > Brassicales > Brassicaceae > Alliaria > Alliaria petiolata. The sequence continues at coordinate 70,808,546 of JAHZTW010000002.1, read as the reverse complement.
AAGTTGCTAATACATCTGGACGCGGGGGTGACGAAACATAACCAGGTTGATAAAGATAGATTGATATAGCAGAACCCTAATCAGGACATATTAGGTCAAATTTCAAAGTATAGATGCCTGTGCCGCATCCTATGGAATTCAGATCCGGAAATTACATCTGTTTCTCGACATTCAAATCGGTGGAGAAGGGAAGAAATTCAAACATCGGAACCAAGGAAAACAACTCGAGGATTAAGAGGGAAGGATATGCGGGAAGTATACCTTTCAACTGATCAGACGATTTCGACAAGATCAAATCGTCAGGCAGATCGAGCTTCCTCCCTTCGGCCATGGCAGGATTGAAACAACCGACTTCGAGAATACGTGAAAGAAGAAGATGACCGAATTAAAGAACTAGAAGAAGAAAAAGTAGAGGGGAAGGGGTTTTGGAGAGATTTGGCGGAGAGATTATTGCTGGTTTTCGATTTGCCTTTGGAAGAGAAAGCTTTCGCGTCGAGATCGAGAGAGAGAGAGAAAACAAGAGTGAGTGAAAGGGCGAGAAAGGAAAGGCTAAGGAGGGCTCGTGTAACCGATCCGAGTTTGCTCGTTTTTTCTTTTATTTTTTGTCAACCCCAGGTTTTTCTTTCTAAATAATTATCATTGTTAACCCTGTTGTTAATGGTATTTTTTATATTTTTAACCTATAATAATGTATAATTTGAAGTTATAGTTAATTAAAATTTTTTATCTAAAGTATCCTTCTTCCCAATAATATCTCGCATAATTCCTTTCGATAAAGTTTATCTATTGATTTCCTTTTCATTTTAGTCTTGCTGAAATAATACTTTTTATTCAAAAAAAAAATATAATATGATTGTACAATAGTTTTCTTATTTATAGATATGCATATATTATTTCTAGTTTAATGATTTTCGGTTTAATCATTAACGCATCCATTGTCAAACAATAAAAAAATGTCACACAAATATATCCGCAGCTACTTAACAACACTTACAACTGCAACCACTGACTTGCCTCGGCTGAGTTTAACACAGTGTAATAACAAAGCGACAACGAGGTTAAGGATTTTAACCAAGTTGGTGTTGCCAAGACTAAGTATTTAAGTAGCTGAAGAACAACTTCTTGATGACAACAAGAACAAAGGAGCATCAATACTCAAATCACTTGCAGATTCAACATGTAAAACCAATAACCCAACAACATAAGGTTCAAATATTATTTTTGTTAAATCAGGTCAAGACAGAGAGACATTTAATCTACCATTCCTTATAAATTACTACGACCACGTTTGTAGCTTCTCTTCCGCCTTACTCGTTTTTTACCGCACTGGTACAGTTTTCTGTGTTGCTAACTCCCGGTGCATCTGATTCAGCACAAGCCCTTAGAACAGCCTCATTCTGCAAGAGACCCTCAAAACTATTAAAACTACTTGTGTTTTGACCAAGATATAAGAGGGTTGGGTCTGCTTTTTTTTTATAATATAAATTAGTGGATATTGGACACATGTTCATACATGTTGATAGATCGACAAGCTTTGAATACATAACGAAAGAGCTAATAAAAGTACTAAATCTTAAGTATAACACGCTGCGATGTACTCTGTTCTACTTTGGTTAACAATAATAACATCACTAAAGCTGATATACTATGTTCCTAGTTTCACAGAGAGATATTTAGAAGCCTGAGGCCTATCCAGAACAAAATCTTGAGCAGCCTACAAACATTAGAACTAATCAAAACCGCATCACATAAACCGAACAATACCTAAAACCATTTTGCAATGAAACTCATATAATTGAAATGAATCCATCAACAATTTCCAACAAGAAACACCAATAAACACAGTCTTAATCCATCCTTGGCCAAAAAAAAAACCGGAGCTTCTAATAGATAAACCGATCAAGCCCGAAAATGGAGCCGGGAATGGATCAAACCCATAAACCCTAAAAGGTGGAAAGGAGAGAGTACCTGCCAAACGCGACGGAGGCGGGTTTTGGCATTGGCTTTACGGGTAGGGGTAAGCTTGATTCGCTTCCAAAGAAGACCACCGGAATCATGCTTCTTCACTATTTCCATCACTCGAGTTCCCCAAAACGCACCCATTCCTCCTACCATGGCCGCCTCTCTTTCTCCTTCTCTCCACAAGAGACAAGCAAAGAGTATTTGATTAGTTTTAGCTTTCCTTCGATCAGCCCATTTCCTTGTAGACTAGGCCCATTTCAATTAAATTATATTCACATTCAACTTTACCAGTGTGTTATGAGATTGAACCGCATACAAAAACTCCAAAAAAAACACCAGAGAGAGTGCTTAGTACTTTCAAATTTCAATCTTTAAGTCCATTGTTGATTTAACTTTTCGGGTTAGTAAACATTGAATCTTACAAGATTGGCGTTAAAAGTTATATTGTGAACTTGTGAAGACAAAAAGAATGTTGTATTATCGGCCAAAGATAAGGTGTATGTATTCGAATTCTCGAGCAATGTCATCTACAAAAGTAATCCACGGAGGAGGAGTACTACTGGTTTTTAAGTGCTGAAAAACGAAACAACATATGCTCTAATCTCAAAAATAACTCTTAAGGTGAAACGAAGAAATACGAACAAGACATCAAAATCTTTATGAATTTACCAAGGTTTAAGGTCACCAACCGGACCAGCAGTCCAGTTCAGTACCTTGTCACCTGCTTTCAAGTATATGCTTCTGTCGTGGGGTAACTTCCGAGCAAACCCGTTAAGTATCTGATGGAATGCGTCCCCTGGATGCGCCGGCTGAGGGAAAAGCATGGCTCGTTTCATCGAAGGATTCGCGAGGAGTCTCTGTTTCCTGAGGATCACTTCTGTTGGTATTGAGGTAAGGATCGTGTCTAGTTCAGGGACGTCTTTTTCACCAACAAAGACTCCTATTTCTTCCCAAGGGATGGCATCTGCGAAAGGTAGTACTATGTCGTCTGCTATAATAACTGGAATACACCCAAACACAACCGCTTCAACTAGCCTCGGGCTCCATGGAGCCCATCCTAGAGGACACAAACAGAAGATGGATCTTTGCATGTCTTCGTAGTATGTTGTCGGGTGATCAGTTGAGATGTCGAATAGAGGGTTGTTCTTGAAATTCTCCCACACCGCTGCTCTTGCGCCTCTGTACAAAGAGAAGATGTTCCATTCAGCAGATTCTAAAAACAATTTGATCTTAGCTAAACATATATATGTAACCTAGCTTCCGAATGAGGAATGGTGAACTGTGATCTTATAAGGTAGATGTTGATGTATATGTGATTCTTTTATTGTATGATACTATTGAGTTTAAACGGTTCCATTTCTAGCGAAACCTCATCACTTAAAGAGTTTTACCAGTCTACAAAATATGTACCTTGCATAATAGCCCCCTTCTGGGTCGTTGTTAACATCATAGAACAAGCCGCGGAAGTAGACAAAGATAGAGCGTGGAACATCTGGAGGAATAAGATGGGCCTGCATCTTCTGTGGAGGTGCAAAAGGGGGAATAGTGATCGAGCCTTCGTCCAAACACACATGGTTCCTCTGACCAAATGTCTGAACCAAAGTGGCACGCTGGAGTAGCGGAAGAATCCCTCTTTCAATGGCTTTTTCCTCCTGTTTGATGCCAAATCAAAATTCTCAATTTCCACCCTCAGACTCTTGTACAGTATTATGCAATGACCTCATAAGCAGATGTTCCATGTAACACCAGGTACCAATATGATGATGATACAAGAGCTAATCTAAATCTAATGATCATGTATACCAATATCTAAATTTGGGGGTTATTTATTCAATGCATAATTCTACCTGATAGTGGAAGCAAGCTCCAAAGTCATGGGGCACAACAAAGAAGTGATCAGCTCCTTCTGTCCGATTCCAATAGGGCCAATTCGATGAGATTAGTTGTATGGCGCTTCTCATCATACGCGGCGAATTAAAAGGCAACGGCAAGCCCGTCGGAGTGAGATCGCAAGTTGGGTAAATTGGCGTGTAAAACCAATCAGCCTCGTCGGGATTACGCGTTCGAACGGGGCTAGATAAGAGGAACCTGTGCATAAAAATCTCAGCAGCAAACATGTGTGTAAGACAACGAGGGTCCTTTTGGAGTAATTTCTTGTTGTACTTGCTTGGGAGCTCGTATACATAAACCTTAAGCCTCCCCACTGGATTATCCTCCAAGACATCACCAGCACTTCCTGCATTTTATTCAGGGATTTGAAAACCTTTTTGAGCGAAATGGGCACCGCCGTGTACACACTAATTTCTGAGAAAATACGAACCACAAAGCTAAATCGCAAAATAAATTAATCAATTCAACTCTTCATTACCTGAAATCCGCTCGGTTCGAACATTGAGCTCAGCGGAAGAAGCAGACAAGAAGAGAAGGAGAAGAATGGCGGAGAGGCAAGAGCGATTCGTCATATCGGACGGAGATTCGTGGGTATGGTTGGATCCCAGAGAGTACAAGGGAGAGAAGGCATTTAAGGAAAGAGTATCGTTGAGAGGTCATGGGCGCAGTGGTTGACGAGTTTACTTCGGGATTAGGTTTTAGGTTTTTAAAAAAATAAGAAAGGAAGAAGCGAATTTTGAAAATGAAACAGAGAAGAAGATCGAAAACGAAAGATAGGGGAAATAGCTTCAAGTCACAGATATGTAGAATTTTTTTTGCTTGTGATGTACTTTCCCATCAATTCAACGACCAGAGGAGTGACAAGGTACCATTATGGTTTGACTTAATGTCCATTGGGCCTCGTTAGCGTTCGCTGGCCCATTAGATAACACATTTATAGACTTTTTGTTATCGAGTTGAGGAGAGTGAGATTCAACATTGGTTTTTACTTTTTAAGATGAAGTATCTATCTATCTGTATCATATCCTTCACGAGCTTAACCGATTGCTTACAAAGCTCACCAGCAATTCATCTGCAGTCACAGAAGAGTGGTGAGAGAGATGATACGCGCTCGCGATTTCATTTTCGCTCTCGTAACAGGAGTCGTTGCTAAAGCTAAAAATGAGAGACAGAGAATTAGGCAAATTTTTCTTTTAATCTAGTCTCTCTTAACATAATAATAAGGATCAGACCCTTAGAAGGTACAACGTAATCATAAACCTATTATTCATGAAAAAGCATAAGCACAAATAACTAATACAAAAAAGATATTCACCAAAAGCTCAATTGGAAACTTGTTTTGACTGGAAGCTTTCCGGACGTCTTGCCACGTCATCTTCCCCTCGGCGAGGGAGCTCACGACAGAGGCTGCCTCGTTCAAGCTGACTCGGACTTGGTGTTTGCTGTCTCTTTCTCTGATCGTCACCGATGTCTCTGAGTCCACTATTATTGCAAATGGCACTCCAAGCTCATCGCTTCTCGCATATTTTTTCCCTATCGTTGTACCAGTGATGTCAATCTTATGTTTGATGCGAACAGATTTGAGTTGCTTAGATATGACTTTGGTTGCTTCCTCGAATTGTTGGTTCTGAACAAGCGGGAAAACAGTGCACTTGATGGGAGCTACAAGAGGAGGGAAACGGAAGACGTTCAACTGTTGGTCCCCTGCTTTGCTTGGCCTTGTGCTGAAACAATGCTCATACAAACAATACATGATCCGACCAATCCCAAACGATGGTTCAATCACTGACGGAATGAAAACCCGCCGGTGCTCTATCTTCTTCTCCTTTGAGATTGACACCATGTTCTTCTTGATGCCCACGCTTTTCCCGAGGGTACACACGAAGAATTCCACTTCTCCTTTGGATTCCAAGGTTGCTTTCAACTCCATAGCTTCTTGCTCATTCATCACCTCCAAAGCTTCAACCACAATTCTTTTGATTTCCTTTGAATGCAAGACCCAATTCCTTCTTCACAGGAGTAATAACAAGAGCCTCTACTTCTTTAGGTTCTGCATATATCTCTTCCGCCACTAGTGCAACGCCACTTTTATCCGAGTGAGCACGTAAGTCATATGCAGACCTATCTGCAATCCCAACGCATTCGATCCAACCATATGAACATTCAATCTCGGCATCCCAACAATCAGCTGCATAGTGGGCCATTTCATTGGCCAGATGCTGTCGGAAACGCAGCCTTTCCTTGTCTATGCCAAGGCGGGCAAGGAAAAGATACACTCTCCCAATGAAGTATCCTAGAGTTTCATTGTTCACAGTTCCCTATTCATATATACAAATTTTCAGTTGATATTTTGTTTTAAAAAAAAGGTATTTATGTCCATATATTGTAGAATTAAATTACTGACCTGGGCAACAGCTTCACCAAGGCAAAATCTTTTTGCAGGTTGACCAGACATTTGGTCCTCTCTTGGAAACATAAGCAATTCCAGATTTGCTACATGAGAGAATATTTAGGATGTGACTTATTCTCCGGGTCTACAAAGTGCTCTATCTCCGCCATTGTGAACTCACGAACTCTTATAGGCCCTTGACGAGGGGATATCTGCGAGAGAGTAATATGCAAATAATATTGAGATAAACGTACATCCAAATGTAATCAAGCAAAGCAGTATATAGAAAATCCAAGGATAATCACCTCATTCCTAAAGGCTAGACCAACTTGAGCGGCGGCAAAAGGAAGTTTTCTCCCATTGTAATCATACAAGTCATTAAAGTTGACAAAAAGGCCTTGTGCTGTTTCAGGGCGCAAGTAAGCGTCATCTTTTCCGGAAGGTCCAATGGAAGTCTTAAACATCAAGTTAAAAGGGTAAGGATCAGAGAGTGGGTTCTTCGTGTCTGGAGCAGTGATCCCATACTCTTTGATCTTGGCACCAAGCTCTTCACTGGAAAAATCTTCCATAACAGCTAAAACATCCTTCAATTCACCAGCTTTCTCGGCAGAGATATCTTTCTCTAGCTTCGCGTTGCAGTAATCCTTGAGCAAGTGGTCCGCACGGTAACACATTCCAGTTTACTTATCCTTGACCATAAGATCAGTGAACTTATCCACATGCCCAGATGCCTTGAGAACAACCTCTGGTGTCACACATGAACATTTAAGTTCCGTCATCATGTCCTCCTCTTCAACGAAGTGCTGGAAATAGAAACAAATCAACTCACGTATAAGGAACAAGCAACACACAGTTTAAATATATATTCCCTAATATGTGAAACTATCCTTACCTGACGCCAAAAATCAATAATATTGGATTCAACAGCAAATCCAGGAGGGCCATGATCGTAAAACCCCGCGGGGCTACGATAGATGGTTTGTAGAACCAACGCCGCGTCAGTGTTCTGAGGACGGTTTCTCGGAAATCCTTGCGGTTAAGTGAACCGTTCCCGGAGATGATGATGGTGTAAGATTGGAGCTGCTTCTCGAAGACGGATTTCTCGACCTCCATGTGCTCCATCGTAGGTTCACTCTTGATGGAGTAAGAGATAGGATTTGTTGAGAACCTTGTTCTAGCCGAAATCAAGAGAAAGAGAAAGTAAAAGTTTCTTTGATATTATATAATTCAGTAAATCGTGATGCTTACAAATCAAGGTATTTATAATAAGAAAGATTAAAACCCTATGCAATTAGGAAAGGAAAATTTCGTGTTTATCTTAAAAGGAAAACAACAAAAGAAAAGGAAAATAACCAAAACTCAAAACCAGAACAAAATAGAATAGAAATAATTCGCTAGAAGGATCGAAACTTGCCCTACACGGCAACGAAGGTCTCTCTACACATTCCATTTTAGGATTAGGAAAAGGCGAAGAAATTTATATATCTCTTGTTACTTGGGACGGAAATGTTCAAGCAATCCAGGAAAATCGCTGCGAATTTCATTGCATGTAAAAGCGATGGGATGACGAAACAGTGCCACGGAGCTGGTAAGTTTGCTCGAATTTCAAAGGATTCAGACCGGAGCAACTTAATACAGATTACAAAATTTCTTCTTTTGTGTTGTGTATGAGTTCCAAAATGAGACCATATATATAGCGTTGACTTCTCACTAGAAAGTCTGTCAACCACTAGCATGGTCTTTGGAAATAAGAACCATCTATTACTTGTTATTCATTCCGTTGAGAAAATCAAAATGCATTCCAAATGTCTTTTTTTTTTTTTGTGAAAGGGTTTGCAATTCTCCTGCAATTCCCCCGAAAAAAGAAAACCAAAATTCTCACATCTAAGAAGTTAAGTTCTTCAACAAGTCGTCCATTATGCACAAAACACCAGAGAAATATGACGTTTGTTTAATGTATTTGTTTAGTAAAAAAACAATATTCTGATATCTTAGAACATGAGTTGTTTTACCATTTATCAATAGTTCATGGTTTTATTACTCATAAAAAAAAGGGTTATTTTTGTTTTTAATGTTCGTGACAAAGATGAAGGTGTAATATATACACACTCATTTAGTCATTTCCCCTCGCCTACTAATGTAATATTTTTAGTCAAATAAAAAAAAAAGGTTTATTTGAATTACTATTGTGTAGTGTTGTCAGTCTAGTCATAATATTTTATGAACTTGGTGTTGTCAGTGCGTGATTCGAAATGAAAATTGATTCTTTAGGACCCTGTGTTTTTTTAACAAAGTTAAAAGAAATAAAAAAATTAGAAGGGATGGCTGGGTCGTCTTAGAACATGTGCAATGATAAAAATTTAAAAATTGGTTCTTAGTTAATATTTAATTATAAAAGGAAAGAGAGAAAGAATGGTAAGAGAAAGAAAAAAAGAAAATAACTAAGAATTGGTTCTTAATTAAGAACCAAATCTTCACTATTCATCAAATTTTATTTTTTTTTTATTTTAAAAACTTACTTAAAAACCACCTTCATGGTTTTAGGGAGACTTGAAAAAGCGTTGATCACGGCGTTTGTCAACTACTCCGTCTCCACAAGCATACATTCCCCAATTCCTTTTTTAAAGATCTCAATCCAAAGAAAATGCAATCAATAATTGCTCCACTAGTTTCTCATCGTATCTGTCTTGCTCCTCCTCCTGTCCCTCTCTGCCACCGTCTTCTCTGCCACCGTTCTCCTTCGATCCGACTCCCAAGCCACCGTTCCATTACCTCACTCCGCCTCTTCTTCCCCTGCGGTAGACCCCCACCACTTCCTATTTTTCCTTCTTTTCAATAAAAAATATATTTTTGCGGGGTGGGGCAATTCCGTCAAATCGTGAAATTCATTTGGATAAATTGGTCATTTTTTCATCGTTGCTTCTCTTCTCAAGACTCTTTAGGTCTGTGTGTTGCTCCCTGCATCTGACGACGCCTTTCGTTGTTCTCCGATTCTTTGTGTTACAGCAGCAGCGAGTCGGGACAGTGAAATGGCAACTAATGATGTGCAAGATCCCAGAATCCCCAAGATCGCCTCTTCCATTAGAGTCATCCCGGACTTCCCTAAACCAGGTCTCCCTTTTCTTTCAAGAGCTCACTTTTGTGAGGCTTTCCCCTCGTTTTTTTTTTCAAACTTTTACTGATAGCCTTGTCGTCGTCTCTTTCCACTAGTTGAATCTTCTTGATCTGCGTTGCGATCTTAAAGTTTTTTGGCATCTCTGGATTTGGGGTACTTGGCAGGGATCATGTTTCAGGACATAACCACGCTTCTTCTCGACACTGAGGCCTTTAAGGATACCATTGATATGTTTGTTGAAAGATACAAAGGGAAAGACATATCTGTTGTTGCAGGTAACTTCTTGCATAGCTGTAACTTATAGGTCTGTTTCGAATGAGACTCAATTAGCGTTGATTGGATACTGAGACTGAGTGTGTTACCTTGAAGCTATAAAGTTGATTTCTTTTGTATGTAATGAAATGGTGGTTGATGTTTTTTTGTTTTCATCCTTGACTAAAAATGCAGGTGTTGAAGCAAGGGGTTTCATTTTTGGCCCTCCTATTGCGTTGGCTATTGGTGCGAAATTCGTTCCCATGAGGAAGCCCAAGAAGTTGCCTGGTATGTTTTTACATTTCCTCTTTAAGTGCCTTGCGATTTTGATATTGAGAGTTACATCAAAAGGTCTTCTTAACCTATAGTCGATAACCTGCGTTAGGCATTTTAATCCATTAAATGGGGCAAATAAATTTTGTAGGGAGTTGTTAGTTTAAATGGCTTCTTGCTCTTAAACTTACAATTGTTATCTCGGACTAGAGCAAGGTGTCTTCTACTCTATTGCTATTTCATATTTCTTTGAGGTAACTCTTAGCAGCCTAAGTGGTGGTTGTTTGTTGTTACATATCGATGGACGAAGTTGTTTATCTTGACGAGTTACGAGAAAGGTGTTGAGTCATTATTGAGCAGCACCACATAAATATTAAATGGCTTTGGTTACTCTTAACAGGGAAGGTTATCTCGGAGGAGTATGCGTTGGAGTATGGAACAGATAAGATTGAGATGCATGTAGGTGCAGTAGAGCCCGGTGAGCGTGCCATTATTATCGATGACCTCATTGCCACTGGTGGGACTCTCTCTGCTGCAATCCGACTTCTTGGTAAGTGCAAGATCTCTCGATCTGAGAAGTAGATTTGTTTTTTCAGAGTATCAATTCGTCCTTTTGATAAATACAGCATATGCTTGACTATCTCTATCTCCACCGCTGATTTTTGGTTGTGTGTTTGCAGAGCGAGTAGGAGTGAAGATTGTGGAGTGTGCTTGCGTGATTGAGTTACCGGAGCTTAAGGGAAGGGAGAGACTAGGAGAGACGCCTCTATTTATTCTTGTAAGCTCGGCTGCTTAACAAGAGAAACCTAAAGGGAAAGGGGTTATTGGATCAAATTGTTCGATGCTATTTATTTTTCATGTATGGTTGAAGACGTTTTCCTTGGGATTTGATCCTTGTTGTTTGCAACTTATATCATAATTGGCCCAGACTAAGAGAAACCGCATTTGTATGCCAGGATACGATTGGAGTTCCCCGATTGTTCCATCTTTCCAAAAAAATAAACCCGATTAATAAGTAGAGTTATGGGTTTTTATTTATAGGATCAAAGTTGTAACTGGAAACTCGAGCAAAGGGGAGGTTTTTTAGTAACTCTATTCTTCGTTTCTTTTTGCCGCAACACTCTTATAATTTGACAAAATTACCTGCTTATATATATATGGGTAACAATTAATTATACATGGAAATAAGATATAATCTCGCTTTGGAGTTTCAAGGATGTGACGGGATGAAGAAAACAACCTGATCCTTCTAGGCATTATGTACTGGATTTGTGTGATTGGCTTTGATAATATGTATCAAATTTGTGTTCATCATATAAATCGTTGAAGAAAAGAAGAAGAGCTATGTGTTGTATTTTGGGAATGGAATGCACTTTCTCCAACAAGTTGAAAACAGGTGATAAACACGTGGGACCCAAAAAAACAAAATTTCAAATTACATTAAAAAAAAAGAAAAAGAAAAAAAGAAATCACAGCGTGGTAGCCGCTGGCTGCTGCTTACACTAGAGTGACATGAACAACACAGAGCAAAATGACAAAGAACCTTTCATCGATTTCGGATCTTCGCTTTGATTAATTCGATTAAACAAACAATTCCCTGGGTTTTCGTTTTTCGCTCTTAATTTTGCTCGAGCAAGCTCAAGTCAGGGGAAACTTCCTATCAAAGCTGTTTCCATGGCTGCCATTCGCGTTTCTCGATGTCGCTGATTGCGTTTGCTTTCTGCCATTTTCTTGTAAGCTTCTTATCCTTTCGCCATTTTTCCTTCTGTCTAGCTTTGTTTTCTTTTCCTCGGCTTCTTTTCTCTTTTGGTACTACGCTATATATCCTTCACTCAATAACATTATTTTAGAGGTTTAAGGCAGCTAAATCTAATAGGTTAAGGATTTGAGGGTCTAAATTCTGAAAAATCTCTTGTGTATTTCTCAGTGAAGCTGCGTAGATCTGTGAAATCCATTCATCGCATTTCTGCGTGCTGTGAAGAGGAGGAGGAGATGTTGTGTGCTTGTTCAGGCGAACAATTCCGGTTCGAGGAGCAGCCTGGGTCACCGGAATCTCTAGCTACAAGAGATTTCTCAGCTAGTGGACTTTCTTCTTCCAGAACCGGAGGAGCCGATTGGGATTCAAAACTGGAAGATATCCAAGTGGATGAAGCTGAATCGACTTTAAAGGAGGCTCTCTCACTCAACTATGAGGTGGGTTTTAGCTACTGCTTCATCAAATTTTTTGGGTAAACTGAAATCATCGATTACTTCCTGACGTTTAGTTTTCTTTTTGGTTTGTTCGTGTGTTAGGAAGCTAGGGCTTTGCTTGGGAGACTTGAATATCAGAGAGGTAATTTCGATGCAGCGCTTCAAGTGTTTAAGGGGATTGACATTAAGGTCTTAACTCCGAGGATAGTCAAAGCCATTGTAGAGAGAACTCGTCCATGCAAACCATCACGCTCCAGAGCTGTTATTGTGCCTCCAAGCTCAATGTCAATGCATTCAGTCAGCTTACTTCTTGAAGCAATCTTGCTTAAAGCTAGATCACTGGAGGAACTCGGATGTTGCAGAGGTATTTATAAATATATAACCTGTTGTGATGCTCACCGGATTTTTTTCATTTGAAATATGGTCACATTGTTCTGTTCTTATTTGTTTTACCAGAGGCTGCAGAGGAATGCAAAGTACTCCTGGATATGGTTGAATCTTCACTACCAAGTGGCATGCCTGACAGAATCAGCGGTTTCGGTAAACTGCAGGAAGTTTTTCAGAAGGCCCTCGAATTGCTTCCTTTACTATGGACAAAAGCTGGGAATTTTCATGAGACTATTGCTTCTTATCGCCGAGCTTTATCCAGACCATGGAATTTGGATCCCCAAAGGTTAGCTATTACGCAGAAATCCTTAGCTTTGGTTTTACTTTACGGAAGTGTTGAGGCATGCCCAAAAGACAACATGGAGGAAGCAGTTGTGTTACTAATGTTACTTGTGAAGAAGATGGTGGTTGGAGAAATAGAATGGGATTCAGAACTCATGGATCATCTCACTTACGCCCTTTCGGTGACTGGTCAGTTTGAACTGTTAGCAAACTATCTGGAGCAGACTCTTCCGGGTGTTTACACCCGAGGGGAGAGATGGTACCTTCTCTCCCTTTGTTACAGTGCTGCAGGGATTGATAAAACGGCCATCAATCTATTAAAGATGGCCTCTGGTCCTTCTGAATCAAGAGAGATACCACACACTCCTTGGTTATTGTTTGGAGCAAAGCTGTGCTCTGAAGATCCAACACACTCAAGGGACGGCATAAATTTTGCTCATAGGCTGCTTGACTTGGCAAACAATCAGAGTGAACATATTTTGAGCCAAACACACAGATTCCTTGGTGTATGCTATGGAAACGCTGCAAGAAGTTCCAAATTAGACTCTGAAAGGTTTTTACTTCAGAAGAAATCTATCTTCTCTCTAAATAAAGCAGCAAAGAGGTCCAAGGATGATCTGGAACCCGATGTTATATTTAACCTAAGCGTTGAGAACGCAGTTCAAAGAAACCTTCAGGCGGCTTTGGATGGCGCGGTTGAGTATTCTAGTATGGTGGGAGGAGTTTCAACTAGAGGATGGAAACATTTAGCTATTGTTCTTTCAGCAGAGAAACGACTCGAGGATGCTGAATCTATTCTGGACTTTACCATGGAAGAGGCTGGTGATATTGAGAAATTGGAGCTTATGAAGTTGAAAGCTGTTCTTCAGATGGCTCAAGAACAACCTAAGCAGGCAATGAAAACATGCAGCAGTTTGCTGGCCCTAATCCGGGGGCAGGAGAAATCTGAAAAATCCGAGGTACTTAGCTTGGGTGTCACATAATATGAAAGGGACATATTCTGTGATGTTTGTGATCTCTTTGACTATTCTTATTCTATATTTACAGGCTCTGCTACAGAAATTTGAAACGGAAACTTGGCAAGACCTGGCCTCTGTCTACGGAAAGCTAGGTTCATGGTCAGATGCAGAAACATGTTTGGAGAAGGCAAGATCCATTCGCTATTATTCTCCCAGAGGCTGGAATGAGACTGGTATGGAGAAAAGACATTAAGAGTCATAAACGAACTCATAAAGTTTTCCACATTCATAATCTAACACGCTCCATACATTTGTTATTATGGTTGGGATAGGTTTGTGTCTAGAAGCTAAATCACTTCCTGAAGACGCTTTGATATCCTTCTTTATGTCACTCTCGATCGAACCAGATCACGTGCCAAGCATTGTTTCTATAGCAGAGGTTATGATGAAATCCGGAGGTGAATCACTTCCAACCGCCAAAAGCTTTCTGATGAATGCTTTAAGATTAGACCCGAGAAATCACGACGCATGGATGAAGCTAGGGCATGTTGCCAAAATGCAAGGCTTGTCACAGCAAGCTGCAGAATTTTACCAAGCTGCATATGAACTAGAGATATCGGCTCCGGTACAGAGTTTCATTTGACTTGCAAGATCTTTAGTATAAAGTTGCTAATGCAACCTAAAACTTCAAACCAGGTAACAAAATCTTCTTCAGCGTTTAAACAAAGTTGCAGAGTGACACATTTGTGATGATAACTTTATGATAAATAAAGTTTGACGTTTTAGTTTGTTCGATGGTTATGTAAGAGCAGCTATAAATCTGTGAGCCACATTGGTTTTGAAGGGTTATCTGAACTTATCTCACAATCTACCTCAATCAATGTTACAGGCACTTCCTTGGAAAAAAGACATCATAACTACTCCCCAATTTCACAGGCATTAGTACGTTGTTATTCAAATTCAAATCCGCAACCGCATAAAAAATGTTGTTAACAAAAGAAAATATACAACAGTTACCATCAGTGAACAGTTATGATTTCAGTACTCCGTAACTTCCTTAGGTGTCACGTTACTCTTTTTAAAAGAGATGAAAATATACGGCCAACCCACTCAGTTTATCGGTCAGCTGATTTTGGATTTTGACATAATACGGTTGTATCCAACGAATTTAACCATCCACTTCTAGATTAGTCGGATTAATTTGGGTATAAAATACAAAAGATAAAAAATTATTCGGCTTTCTTCTAATCTTCTTCTTCTTCATGGTAAGCTTTTGAAATTTTGTGTAGCTTAAGCTCTTTACATCTGAGTTCTTAAACACTTCTCGTTGTCACTTGTGTGATCGCTTCCAGCCCACGTCACGACATCAAGTCCACATTTTGTCTTTTGTACATACATCAAGCCGACAATTATACCAACGAAAATTCGAAAAGTTCTGTTTCGTGAGAGATTAATGGAATTGGAACCATTCTAAAATAAGGGGTAACATGTTCTTCTTCATAATATATCTTAACAACAGAAGATAATAACTAACCGAGATTTACATATACGCTATAGATATATATATCATTACGTACGCTAAAGCACTAAAATGAGCAACACATACTCCAAAACCTAATTAAGCGCTGCAGCTTGACTGACAAGTCTCTCTGTAGTCGGCGGTTTTGTGAAACCTCCACGTAAAGACATAATCTTTGGAATCGCACGCAAGTTTCATCACATCGCAGAACGCGTGCACAAACTCCTCCTTACCGTCTCTTCCCCACTCTATCCTCACCCAGCAAGAAAACCCATTATTCTCCGGAATCTTGGATTCACATAAACGGATCATCACGTCCCCACAAATCCTCTTCCCTCTCACCATCGAATCTAGCCACGAGCACTCGGGCTGCCCCATCATTTCCTTGTAAGCCGAGTTCACGAGTCTTACCCTGTTGTTGGAATCGGATATTATAGCGGGTAAGTCGTCGGATTCGAATTCTTCTTCGACCTCTTGCGGTGATTTCTTGCTGATTTGATGAGATGGTGGAGATGGGTAGGCGGGAGGGTTTATGCATGCCACGTTGATCCTTGAACAAAGAGGCCTTATGGCCTGCGGCGCTATGACTCTGCTTGTGGTTGTGGTTGTAGCTGTGGTGATGGGTCCTTGTAGTTGCTTCAAGAAATCTCTCTCTTGTATCACTTCTGCGGCCTTGTTCAGATCAATGACACCCTTTCCTTTGATCTCTGGCTCCATGCATTTGGAGGGAGGAGGAGAGCATTGAAGAAGAGGCAGAGTCACCAAAGCAGAAGAGCCGCCACCATTCTCCAAGGCGTAGCCGACTTGTGCGAGGTTAGGTAACCCATGAGGAAAAGCCTGAAACGACAGTGTTTTAACAGGGCCAAACACACGTTGTGAAGTAGTAGTGGAAGTGATTGTGGGAGAGGAGGAGGATGACTTGTGTCTCTTCAAGGCGAGAGGAGCCGCTGGACCCATACCGCCTCGGCCTCGCTTGCGGGTTCTCGTAGGCCGAGCTTGAAGCTGAGGCCAGAGGTTGCGGAGGTAAGGAGATTGGCTGATCTTGTGAGACATAGAGGAAGAAGTGTCATTGTCGTTTGCTTGGGACATCCCAGGCTTAGGAGCGATGGGTCTATATTTGGACAAGATCTCAGCCGTTTTAAGAGTTGCGGTGGTTGAGTGAGAATGGTGCGAGTGATGAGGGTTAAGTATCTTTATCATGGCGTTCAAAAACAAAAAAAAAAACAAAAAAAACCTCAAACAAGAAGAAGGAAAGAAGGAAGGAAGAAAGAAGAAGATGGGATGTTGAGAGATCAAAGAGAGTGTGAAGAAGAAGGGGTTATAATAAGGAGAGTGAAGAACCAATAAGAGAGAGGCGAATATTAAGGAAGAAGGACATTTGGAGAGAAAAGGATGGGTACGTGTTAGAGAGGGTTGGGGATAGGGACACGTGGTTGAGAATGAGTTAATGTGCCGTTTTTACAATGAGATACTGGGGAGATGTGGTTCGGTTCACCAATCACAGAGGATGTCACCGCAACGCGTGTTGGTGCTGGGCGTCATGCGTGCCTACACCTATCCCCTTTTTTTCTAACTTAATTTCTGTTTACTTTCAAGTTTTTGACTACATGCAGTGTACGCAAAACAATGTTTAAATGTTTAAACCTGAAATTATAGTATTGTTTTAGTGTTAGGCGTTATTGGCGTCTTTGGTTTGGTTCTTCGAGATTATATATATACCGACGTGTGCGTAAGTGATTGGTGGTTTGGGGAGTAACACGAGGCAGTTGCAGCGTCTGTCTGCTCCATGCAACGGTGGGAGAGAAGGAAAGGCACGTGGAGCTTTCTTAGTTGACGTCTGGGGTTTGTTTTCCCGTACGTGTCTTGATTTCGTCATGCCTTTTTTTTTTTCTTCCTCTTAAAAATCCTGCCTTTGCCGTTTAACATCCTCTATTTGGACGACACATACTCTTTTTCTCGCCCTCCGGATTTTCGTTTTTCGTGGTTTTGATGATATCTCTTTACTTTCTCTGTTTCATTCATGAAAAAACAAAACAAAAAAGTTGGAATCGTTATAAAAAGTTATTACGTTTTGTATGTGGAGTCTAACGCTCCATGTTTAAGATTTTATTTTTAGATAGAATGCGAGATTTGTTAACGTTTATGTCCCAAATATATTAGAATCGATTATTATTATATATATAAACGTTTATATACTTATTTAAGAAATTTAACCATAGAGTCGGCCCTTAGTTTTGTAAAACTACAAGCTAGAAAAAAACTGTACAGCCTTACCATATAAAAATTTGAACTCAAGACTTTTTAAATGAGATTATATGTATACCTAATTTTGCCACTACACTAAAATGTTTTTTTTTTTAAATTTGAGGACTGGAGTTATTTTATAAAAATGAACTTGCTTAACTTTTGGACTCAGGACCAGGACTTGGTCTTACCATCAACTTCTTCCTTCGAGAGACAACATCGACGATGAATATTATTAACGGCACATCCAAAATATGATATGTTAAATTGTTATTATTCTAGATTCGAAACCGATTGTTTTTTTTTTTTGCATTATATTAAGTCTTTTTTTCTTTTATGAAGTGAAAGACGCACAATTTTCCAATTTTTGGGAATGTTTTGTTGTACACACTTTCCAATGCAGAATCTCTTTTTTCATTTGATAGGAATCTAAGGGGTGAAATGATCGTTTAATTCAACACCAATTTTTTCAAAAGTTGATACCCTCCTTGATGTACCTTTTTGAATGTTTTGCAAGTTTCGTCTCATTTTAATAGTAACATCTATTTTAGCCATAGTTGTGTTTTCATATCTTGTGAAACATTAATATGTGAACAAATTTATTTTAGCCATAGTTGTGTTTTCATATCTTGTGAAACATTAATATGTGAAAAAAAAACGTGCAAAATGACAAGGAGATAAAAATGAACAAGTATGAATACCTTTAAGCTTGGATTTGGAGGAGCTATGGAGAACTATTTGAGATTATACAATTTTGTAGAAAGGGTCCTCAATGATCTATTCTGAGGTTCAACTATTCTATGCCACGACGAGACAATAGAACGTACTTTCGCCGTCACACATAAAGTGATTAAACAAACACATATGAAATATTTGAATAGGGTTTCAAAAAAAAATTTTAAAGAAAAAATCAGTTTTAATAATTTGAAAATTTTTTATACATTATTTAGGATCTCTGAAATTTTGTATCGGACCCTGACTATCTCAAACACGGCTCAGCCATAACTATTATTGTTTCGATCATCTCTCTAATTGCGAGATTCCTTCTGAATCTGATTCTCTTGGTTGCAGGATTCACTGATTTTTGCTTTATTTTGAATCTGCCTTGTTTTTGCTTTATTTTGAATTTGGTTTTGATTTTTGCTTTGTTTTGTTTCGATCATATCTCTGATTGTGAGATTTCTTGTGATTCACCGAGATTCATTCTGAATTTGATTCTCTTACTAATAGGGTTTTTAATGATAAAACCCCTCAACTAAAGATGATTCGGATAAAAACCCCTCAACTAAAATTATAATGTATAAACCCTTTAACTTATTTTTCTTTAACGCCAAAGCCCCTCCGTTAATAGTGTAGTTAGGACTTGATTAATTATCGTTAACTCAAAACTCATCGTTTTGATTTTACCAAAAAACGACACGACCAACTTCGAAAAATCTCCAAATTGATTTCGACGAACAAAAGTTTGGTATGATTAGATTTGTTGATTTCCGAATTCGAATATTTGTTTTCTGGAATACATATCGATTGTCATCGTCTATTCGAAATCGTGATGCGTCATTTATAGAATCTGCAGCCTCCGATTATAGCTTGCGGTTAGTAAATCGTTTCAGGGATGGAGATTTGGGATACGTAAGCTTATAATTTTCTTCATTTTGTTTGAATTTGGCAGTATCAAGGGTGTCTTCAACAGTTATAGCGAGATTGATCATCTCTACGGGAGAGAAATTTGTTTTTTTATTCCATCTGTAATTTTACAAAACCTTTGATTATATATTCTTTAATGTCTTTTTCTTTTTTCTTGCTATCTACAATAATTTAAATCTTAATTGAATTGTTTCAAAATACCAATTCTTAATATTGCTCAGCATGTTTCCTCTCCCCAACATGAACTTGGATTTAATGGTGATCAAGAGTATGCATTGTCATCAAATAGAAGTAAAACCTGAAACAACTCGAGTTCCTTCAAGAAAGAGAAAGTTTTTGTTAAAAAAGAAAAAGAAAGAGGATGTCTTGTCGAGACAAATTGTTGTCCAATTTGCAAATCTATTAACACATATGATTAAAATGGAAATAGATAGATTCAACGCCTTATTTGGCTGGTATTTTGGATCAACAAAGTGCATCAATCACGTCTCAGACTCTCGGTTCCCTTTCAACACCGGACAGCTCCCAGTCAAATATTTGGGTTTACCTTTGCTGACCATACAGATGAGCAGAGCAGATTATGGGCCATTAATAGAACAAATCAGAAACAGATTGAGTTCATGGAGGGCAAGATAACTCTTTATGCAGGTAGATTGCAGCTTACCAAATAGACTACAAACGAAAAAAAAAGATGAGATTCGATGAGGAAGGAAATATGGAATCAAAACCCTATTTCGCTACCCAAAGACAACAAACAAAAAAAAAAACTGAAACTTTCAATCTCCACACCATAAGTAAGAAAGAAAATCTAGAGGCAATTGAAGAGAAGAAATCAGACAAAAATTTAGATGAATTTTGGGATTAAATTAGGGTTGAAGTCAAGTTTACCAACATCTTGCTGTTTTAGTTGAAACATCGTGTCGTTTGGAGCACTTGTCATGTTGTTTTTTGAAAAAAATAAAACGGAACGTTTTGATTTGACGGCCATGTAGACGGAGGGGTTTAAACATTAACAGACAATAACTTTGGGGGTTTATACATTATAATTTTAATTGAGGGATTTTTATCCGAATCATCTTTAGTTGAGGGGTTTTATCATTAAAAACCCTTACTAATAATAGTGATACTTGATATTTTAGATTGTATCCGTATTGTTCAACAAGTTTTTTTAAAATCCTCCCCACTAATCGTAAGTTTATTTAAGAATGTAAATTAAAAAAAGAACAAATAATTATGCCCCCATATTAGCTGAGCCTTTGCAATAAAAAAGATTCTTAATTTATATATAAAAACTATTGAGATTGAAAAACTCAAGATCCAACGATAGACAAGAACAAAGCAACGATCAAAATTTTTTTAAGGCTCGTACAAAACAAAACAAAATTCTTACTCTGACACTCTTTGACATCATCTCTATTGCATTTTCTTACTAAGTCAGGACCTCAAAAATCAAAAGGAATTTTATCTTCAGAGGAAGAGCTTCCTCTCTCCTCCATTTATGTCCCAAATATATGTCTGTGAACTGGTTGTGTATCTAAACTCTTGATAACTTCCATCCATGGTTTCTCTACCACCAAGATTGCATTTTTTGATAGATGTCTTAAATATAGAACCGGATGCTTTGAAGTTACCATTTCAAACTTGTCGTCTCTCTCATTACTCTTGCTCTCTTTCTGATACTCCTCTAACCTACGTTTCCTGGTTCCATTCCCCAGTTTCTCCAAACCAATGCTTGCAATCTTACCTTCTACCTTTTCAGACAGGTTTCCGTCTGGAATATCCATCTCTTGGTCTTGTTCCGTCGGCTTCCCAAATTCAATCAAACACTTTGCTCTGCTTTGCAACAAAAACCCAAGTGTCACGATTATTAGGAGGGCTTTCTAGTGCAAATAATCATTAGTGAAAAATCTCGAAGTAGTACCTGGAACTGTAAATGATTACAGATGATGAACTTGGCGATGGAGAGAATGAGAGCCCTACGACTTCACCAGGAAACTCTTGGTATCTCTTTGGCAAACAAAAAGTGTGCAGCAGTGACCACTTGCCCAACTGTCTAGCCTCCACGTCCAATGCAAAGACCTGGTTTGAAGAGGTTGAGATCACAAGCACATTGTTGTCCCTGGGATGAAAACCAGCGGCTGCAACAGATGCACCATCAAGCCTTGACATGAACCAATGCTGTCTGTAAACAAAACCAAAGCCTGAATGAAAAAAGGGATATACACAAGCAGCTGCTTGGATATATGCAAGCCCTGCTCATATAGTACTATGAACAAGTCTTAACAAATAATTGTAAGCAGGAAGGGGCCAAGAATGTTCACCTCTGTGTTTCCAGGTTGAACACATACATGTCGCCAAAGCAATTAACAGCAGCTAGCCAATGATCATTTGAGCTAGTATACAGTTTTGTAACCGGAGGCTCGCGAGGAGGAGATTCACCTTCCAGCCCCTCCTGACGTGGAGTAAAAGTATGTAATAACTCCATGCTACCAATGTCAACAGTCTGCCAACAAAATAAAGTTCAGATGTTTGATAACGTCAAGCAAGCAAAATAATGATTGATACTAGCAAAAAGTTGGCACATACATATATCCTTCTATCATGCCCAGCTATTATCAGCCGAGAGCAGTCACTGCTGAAGACCATGGAATGAGCAAATGGAAGATTGGGTAGTCGCTTTCTATTGGCACTCCATGGATTCTTTCCAAATTTATTTTTCTTCAACTCAAAAAGACTTGGGCGAAGTTGGTCAGAATAAGCAAAAAGTGATCCTGTGTTAGAAATTGCACTGCATATGATCTTCCGGGCATCTTTACTTTTAACACGAACCAGTGGCTTGGTGGAGACACGCCCACTAGAATCACTGCTTATGTGAATACGAAGAATATCTAAAGAAGAAGAATCCTGAACCAAGAGAAGAGAAGTCTGATTGAACACTGTATTATGTACCATCTGCATAGGTACTCTCTGAGGCGCAGGACATATATCATGTGGAGAGAACTTAGTGAACTCTTGAACCGAGTATGCAAAAAGCTTTGCATCATCACCACCTGAAATGAGCATTGGAACCCCCAAGTGTGCCCATTTATGGTAACTGAAACCAACTGGCTTCTTTTTCCTGCGCTGTTTAGGATTTGTTCCTTTTGCATTACTGTCTGGAAGGGAACCTGCAAAAGGTAGCAGCTTAAGAACCACAAAAACAACAAAAAGACTACACAGCATCTAGATACAGGAAAACATTGCTCCCATTCAAAATACCAAATTGACTATAAGTATAACTCAAGAAACCACTGACCTTCCGTACTTATTGGCACTGCCACAGTTAGAGCTCTGATGTCATGCGTATGAGCCCTTACACAACCGATAAAATCCCACTTCTGAGTGGAAGAAGGTTTCAAATCTTGTGAACCAAATGTACCACCGGCGAGCTTATATAGAATAACCTACAAAAGGACGAACAGAGAATTAGACAGTTGACACCATTACAACCAAATAACACATCTAATGTTATGTTAAAGCAGGAAGGCTTCTGTTTAATTTTCCGAAACCTTACAAATACAATTGGTCAAAGTATTTGTTTCTGCTTTATTCAAGTCCCGTGTCTCATCAAAGGGGAACCAGTCTTGATGATACATCAATTGTTAACTGGGATTCACAGGAGAGAACAGACCAGTATTATCATTTACCTGACCATCGGCACCTGCAGAAAACACACGGTTATGACTTGGGGCTGCTGCAAGAGCATTGACATCACCCTTGTGATTAGAATGCGCCTGCAAAAGGGTTCCATGCTGGCTATCCCAAAACTGGACACTTCCTGTACTATCTCCGCTGACAAGAACTCCACATCTAAAAAATAAGAAGATGCAGATCATCAGCAATAGGAAAAGAAAGACACAAAACTAACATATGAGCACAAATAACTATTTACCTCAATGAAAGAAGTGACCAAATGCAGAGCTCAGACCCATTTCCCAGTCCTCCAAGTCCAACTGTAATTCTATATACCTCATGGAAGAGATTAGCATCCCAGCATCTTATCAGCCTACAAAAAAATTGTTTGGAAGCCGGCAAAAAAATTACTTAGGCAAATCGAAAAACATTCAAGGGTCTTCTTTCCAACAAAATATGCATCTCTTAAATAATTTGCATCTCATAACAAAGTAAATTAAAATATCCTTACCCATCACTACCGCCCGAAAAGATTCTCTGTGCGTCCAAACTCCACGTCACACTTAAAGCACGGCCTACGAAAATAAAGTTCCATCAAGCTCTAAGCAGATACAATAATGAAGGTTCAAAATGATGCTAAAGGGAGTAAAGATGTCTCACCACTGACTCTAGGCAACGATCTATAGTACGTTAACTTGTCTGATTCGGAGATATAATATATCCTCACGCAGCCATCATCACAGGCAGCTGCAAGATGCCTATCCCTGGCCTCCGATTTCTCGTCAAGCTCGTCCAACTCTGATCCATCTTCGATTCCACTTTCTCCCTCGTCATCTGATTTCTCACTCAAGTATCCATTCTGAATCAGCTCAGCTTTTTTACCTTCTGCTTCAGTGGAGGGAGGTGCCAAAGCCATTTGCCAGATTGATACTCCAATTGACTCTAGGACGACCTGGAAAAATAGATTGTTAAGAGAAATAAAACATTACAGGTAGCTAGAAATTTCAATTCAATTCAGTGATATTCACCTTCTGCTTCAGGTCAAAAAGATCCCACTCTGAAATCGTGCCATCGATGCTCGAAGAAAACAGCCTAGAGGACCCTTTAGAAGCAGCACCGAGCCAGGAAAGGTACGAGATTCTCGATTTTGGATCTCCATGGATGATCTATAAACTCAATTGAGAAAAAAAAAAAGGGAAGCCAAAAACAAAAATCAAATGGACATACTTCAAGAATCATCTCGACTCGCAAAATGAGCTAATGTGAAGAGAAGAAGAATAAGAGCACGTACGAGCTGACAGTGCCAGGAGACAGCATCGGGAGAGACAAGCCAGACCTCAAGAGAACCGTCTTCGCGAGCTGCGGCAACCTGAGAGCCGTCGGGGCTGGTAGAAAGAGCTACAACTGGAGACGGCTTCCAATCGATGGAGCTGCAACGGTACTCAAACATGGTTGCGACGGAGGAGGCGAAGTCTCCTCTCTGCGAAGTAAGCGAGCGAAACAGCGTTTAGGTTTTTTAAGGGTTTGAGTGGACTTTTTTATTAGTTACGAACGGGCTGTTTAAAAGCAGTCGGGTCGACCCGACTAGATACTTCGGGCATAAAGCTGGATCCCGAGTTCATAAATATGTGACCACGTAATTAATAAAAAAAGAAAACAAATTTTCAATTTTAGACTTTTAGTACTGTATTATTTTGTTTCGAATTCGCAGTACAAGAAATTTTTTAAGAGACGCGAATAAAAAATAAGAAGGAAATAAATAATGCAGTTGGGGAAAGAAATGGGAAATAAATATCTTTAGAGCCTCCAGATAAGTAAGCGGGTTCCATATCACCATATACTACTTATCTTAGGGCATGTGCAATGGAGACATCAAGAGATCTAATAACATTATTTTAATATTAAAACTTAAGACTAAAGATCTAAAACTAATAAAAAGTGTCTAATATAGGATCTATTTTTGGGGTTTAGACATTTCTACATAACTAAAAAGTTTAAAAATATTAAACTTATTTAAATTTAATCAAAAAATTAACTTTTAGACACCTAATGTTAATGTCTCCAATGCACATGCTCTTACGTTTTAGATACAACTCTGCTCTCTGCTTTATTACTCTTTTCCAAATTCAGTGGACTTTTCCTCCAAAGACTCTGTTTCTTGTAAAGAAAATGAAAAAACCATCTTCACACAATTTGGTAGTCATAGAGATGCTCTTAATGTTGACAATGACCTCGATGTGTCAAGCTACAGGTAACGTCCATCCTCTGATT
The DNA here is from genome assembly GCA_020283515.1 of Alliaria petiolata. Classification (NCBI taxonomy): domain Eukaryota; kingdom Viridiplantae; phylum Streptophyta; class Magnoliopsida; order Brassicales; family Brassicaceae; genus Alliaria; species Alliaria petiolata. The sequence goes on along the minus strand of JAHZTW010000002.1, from coordinate 70,783,494 downwards.
TTGATTCCAGGAAACGGCGGTAACCAGCTAGAGGCAAGACTGGACCGAGACTACAAGCCATCCAGCGTCTGGTGTAGCAGCTGGTTATACCCGATCCGTAAGAAGAGTGGTGGATGGTTCAGGCTATGGTACGATCCAGCAGTGCTACTGTCTCCCTTCACCAAGTGCTTCAACGAACGGATGATGTTGTGCTATGACGCCGATTTGGATGATTATAAAAATGCCCCTGGTGTCCAGACCCGGGTTTCTCATTTCGGTTCTACCAAATCCCTTCTCTACCTCGACCCTAGTCTCCGGTATAGTCTATATTCTTCCAACATTATTTGTTACTAGCTTCGTTGTGTTGCGTTTTGGGACATTGTTAATGACACTAGCTCCGTTGTGTCCAATCCTCACTGAAGTTAGAAGGTCACTTGAGTAGAATACAATGGTATGTGCATTGCATACTTAAAGAGTAAAGATCAATATGTAAAATATAGCTTGATATAATAAGGTGTCATTTGCAGAGATGCGACATCTTACATGGCACATTTGGTGAAAACTCTAGAGGAAGGCTGTGGGTATGTTAACGACCAAACCATCCTTGGAGCTCCATATGATTTCAGGTACGGCTTGGCTGGGTCGGGCCACCCGACCCGTGTAGCCTCACAGTTCCTACAAGACCTCAAACATTTGGTGGAGAAAACAAGCAGCGAGAACAAAGGAAACCCCGTGATACTCCTCTCACATAGCCTAGGAGGCCTTTTCGTCCTCCATTTCCTCAACCGTAGCTCTCCTTCATGGCGTCGCAAGTACATCAAGCACTTTGTTTCACTCGCTACGCCATGGGGTGGGACCGTCGAGCAGATGAAGACGTTTGCTTCTGGAAACACACTCGGTGTACCATTTGTTAACCCTCTGCTCGTCAGGCCGCAACAGAGGTGCTCCGAGAGTAACCAATGGCTACTTCCATCTCCCAAAGTGTTTCACGACAGAGCTAAACCGCTTGTTGTTACTCCCCGGGTTAACTACACGGCTCATGAGATGGATCGGTTTCTTGCAGACATTGGCTTCTCTCAAGGAGTTGTCCCTTACAAGACAAGAGTGTTGCCTTTGACAGAGGATATGGTGACTCCGGGAGTTCCGGTCACTAGCATATATGGGAAAGGAGTTGATACGCCGGAGGTTTTGGTGTATGGAGAAGGAGGATTTGATGAGCAACCAGAGATTAAGTACGGAGATGGAGACGGAACGGTTAACTTGGCGAGCTTAGCAGCTTTGGAGTTGATTCACAAAGTTGAGAGCTTGAAAACCGTAGAGATTGCTGGAGTCTCGCATACTTCTATACTTAAAGATGAGATCGCACTTAAAGAGATCGTGCAGCAGATTTCGATTATAAATTCTGGATTAGCCAACGCTAATGTCATGGCTGAATATTAGTCAGGTTGAGAGAAAGTAAAGTCCGTCCCCATTAACCGCTCGGGCATCAACCAGGAAGAATCTATTCTAACTTTATGGATAATCCATGATCAACTTCCTTTCGTCGTACCCTACCCCCAGGGCTGCCCCCTTGTAAGAGAAATGAAAATTTAGTTGTTTTACCCTTCAAATATTATCTTACAAATTTTCTCCGTACTTCCCTTGCTCTACTGTCACTCTTCTCACAATTTTTTAATTTGCAGCCAAAAGTGTTGAATGAGAAGCAAACAACGGCCTACAAACAAAATGATGATGTTTAGATACATATCATGTTATTTAAGTTGAAGAGGAAGAGCTCCAAAGTTCTTCCGAGATTCAGTTGTTGAGATGCATGTTTTCCGCGCAATTAAAGATAACACAACTATAATTATAAATATAGAGACTTTTTCCAAGAAACAATAATTAAATAACATGATATGTATAAAGAGAATTGATATAAATTAAAAAGACAAAGATATATTATGAAATTACAGAAATCATACATGTTGTTATAGATTTTTTAAAAATATAAAAACCTCGCGACAAGAGTTGTGAGCCTTCGGTCTACACTTAGAAAATGTCATACTAATAGATAACATTAAATAATCGAAAAAATATAGTGTTCAACAAATTAATAGATATTTTTAGATTGATTTTTAATATACTTAGGCCATATTTGTTTCTTGATTTGGATGTTGCATCTAGATGCAACTTTCAGATGTATCATCTAGATATTGTTTTTTTTTGTTTTTAAACTAGCTTTTGAATTTGAATACAACGTTTAGATGCAATATAGTTCGTTTGTGAATTTATAAAAAAATCTAGATGTAAAATATCTCAAATGACCAAAAAAGTTTTTTTTTTGTTTTTATCTACATGAGATCAAAGATGGTAAATACCTCACTAATCAGTATTGGTACCGATTGCACAATGTTATCAAGACGCCTCTGATTGGTCTCCCTAATCATGTCGTATCGTGCTGCAAATGTTGGGTTGTTACTGTTCTGAGCCCTGGTTCGATAATATTCTGCATCACTTACAGTAAAACTTTGATAAATAATAATGTTGAGAATTTTTATAATTTTATAGAGATTAATTTATAGAGATGTTTTTCGATTTAAACTCTTAATGATCATCAAGAAGCCATATCAAATTGTTTTCAACAGTGCACAATTTGTTCAGGAGATGTCGTTTCAATGAATTTGGAAGATAAGCCAAACAACATTCATCAACATAAAGTTGTGATTAATAATCCCAATTATCGAAAAATATATGTCAATAGCACATTCGACTATCTAGGTGAAAGTGATACATGATAAAGTTAAATATGATAATATGGAACATTTGGTAGTACTTACGCGTCAGAAATCAATTATAATTAGTACAACTTTTCATAATTTTGGATGCAAATCAAGAAAACAACACCAAAAAATATTGATGCAATAAGAAAAATTAGAGAAGAACTCGAGCGAGAATCCAATTTTCAGAAAAACAAAACAACAATAGAATGAAAAAACAATTTTGCGATTTTGGTGAAAAAACAAATTTATGGGTTTTATGGAAATTATGATATATTGGAATAATGCATCAATTTTGGCATCAATTATCACGTTTATGGAATAATTTATTTGAAAATTTTGGCAAAAAGAATAATAAATATAAATTTAGTTAGTTTTTTTATCATATTAAAGGGTATTTTGATCATTTGATTTTTGAGATTCAAATATTGCATACAAACTCTACTTTTTGTAACCTCTCAAATATCTAGATTATTTAGAAGTTATTGATTTTGTATCTAGATAAAACATCTGGATGCAAAAACGAACATGGTCTTAATTTGTTCATGAGTATATTGTTTACACCTATGATTAACGAAAACGTTCTATTAGTGGTAGTAGAAACATTAATAGCAGCAGATACTAAACATAGTAGTCGTAGAGTTAATACTTCAAATTCATCCTCTAGGAAATGTAAGTAATGCACGAAAGTAGTCCTCCTTCTATGATCCTGATCGATTTCACCTCTACGTCTTACAATCATCTTCTGTACACTATGAGCATGGATCCCATATGGTTCCTCCTTCAAATTTGACTTCTTGAGCTTTTGTTCCTAAACTGGGTACAAGTAGAATAGCCTTGCCTGCATCTATATGGTTCTGCTTCATCTGGCGGGAAAGAACGTCTTCAACAAGTTTGCAGTGATAAGCTTTAGAGACCTTTTGAATAGTTACAATGACATATGCCACAAAAAAAGAATAGAAAACAAAATTAATATAAAAAGACCAATTGACATTTATTCAGATTGTTGTTATTAATAAAAGACATAAATAACAATAACGAATGCCCCTGAATTAATTTAACAATATAAAATCTATATAAAAAAATTCCACGTGTAGCTAAAAAAAGTAAGATAGAAGATTAAAATGTATATAACGGGATTTGCATGGTTGGGTTTTCAAAGTTGGGTTTTATTATTTTATGTTGACATTATCTTGCTAATCTTTTAATTCTAGAAATATTTCATATCGTAGATGAATGTTAAGAAATGATCAATCTACACGATTAGTAGGTTTTATGTGAAGCCCTCAAAAGACAAGTACAAACAAACAACAAATCTGTTCTCATCAAATTTACGGACACTACAACAATCGAAGAGGTGGTGAGCTCCACACCAAATATACCAAGACAGAGTTTCATGCTACGCAGTTACTGTGTCTTACAAACCCTAGATAACACAAACCAAGAATTACCATGTATTTCTAACACTTTATAGAAATAACCTAGCAAAATAAAAATAAAATTAATTTTAGTTGCTTAGATGTCATGGGACAAATCAGCTTCGTTTAAGGTTTCAATTTGAAGGATCCAAATTCAACACAACCAATAGTCGTCCGCCTCCTTATACAAGCGTATGTATTATAATTCATGAATAATAAAAACACCATCTCTACTTACAAGTTCCCAAAAAATCTCATTTATATATCATATTTAAATAGGAACACAATTGTGAGACTAGTTTTGTGGGATGAACCTGCAGATTTCCGAAGAAAAATCTGTATGGGAAAACTACAACCGATCACCATTCTCGTTACTAGCAAAAACCCAAAAGTTTTACGAAGGTTGGCTCAAATCTACTACTTGAGGGCATTTGAAATGTTGAAGCATAATTAACATATTGGATTAATAATTAAAAATGCAATCTCTCGCACGAACCATTCACTTGGAATCAACATTAGCTATGCGTATTTTACCAAAAAACGAGATCTCAAAGGGAAAAAATTCCAAAAACAAAAACAACGCAGACTTTAAATTATGTTGTAAAATTAAAATAAAACATCCCTCGCCCTTATTTCTGAATTAAGAAATTCTAATAAATGGTGTCTCCTCTTTCTTTTCCCTTACTTATATTTTTGTGTAATAATATGTTCTCTACACGCTAACTTTAGCAACCAAATTACTTAATAAAATATATTTTATAATAAAAAAAGAAATATATATATATTAATCGAGACACAAAATAATATAGACAAAGGTCTTATGAATTTTTGTTTTCAAGCATTAAAATAATCTTATGAAAAAATAACAAACAAATAATCAAAATACTTTTGTTTCTGCTGTCCTCCCAATCAAAATACTTCACTTAGATTTAAATTTGATAGCAACCAAAAAGAATACAACTCATTAAAAATCAAACAATTACTAATTAATATTCAATACATGATCAATAATAATAAAACAACTAATTCTAACAATAACACTTATACGTCAATAAAAAAATGGTCAACAAAAATGTCAAATATTAAACTACACAAAATGAAAATAATAATGACAAATAAATACTAATCACCAAAGAGAAAAAAATAAACAACCATATATAAATAGCAAGACAATACACATATCTACTAACAAATCTAATTTTTCTTTTTTCAAACCCTAAGACTAAACATTTTGCTAACATATGATCAACATCTCAATCTTCACTCAAAATATAAAAATGTACTAAAATATCATCATACTAGGTGTTTTTTAGTTTTTGTAGATGAGTATATCATATGACCAAAAACATTTCGAAAAATAATTGGAATTGGCATTAGATATACATATAATTCAGTTTGATGAGATATATATATAGTAATCTAGTTATTCGATTCAACAAAATGGATGTCGTATTTATCACAATTGTACACAATTTGTTCAAATTAAAGTTTGCAAGTACAATTTCATATCCATAAACCTTCCGTTTCCACATACTTGATCAATCGAATCGACCAGAAATCGATGAAGGAAGAATGAAACTCAAATCGAAGATTTAAATTTCTATTAGAGTGATTTCAAATTTCAAATTTCAAAAAAAAATTGCTACAAATTTCCACATGATTATATTTCAAATTTATTATACTACAAAACAATATGTTCTTATTGTCGAAGAACAATAATAAAAATATTGAATCGCTCCTTGACTGTATACAACCAAAATGTTGTTTTTAAGACAAAAAAACAAACAATAAACAGAAGAAAAACGTTGAAATCTATATCATGAGCTTAAGATGAGGAAATATCTTTACTCTTTGATATGAGTGTCCCCTGTATCACAGATGTCAACGATTTTAGTATTCGACTTGCATTTCGTAAGGACAAGCTTCAATGCCTCTGCAATAAATACTCGATAAATAACATAATCGAGTCGGAAATCTACTATATGAAAACTCTGCCATCTTACAATTTGATAGTGTGTCACGTGTCCTTCATTATTTAATTTTCAAAAAATCATTTATTTTGTATTAAATCTGAATCAAACAAAATATTTTTATCCTCTTGCACCCATGAGAATTCGAACCCACAATACTCTCAATATAATACAACCGTTTTATCTATTAGACTATGAGTACTACTTGACAATCCTTTCTAGAAATTTGTGATATTGTCTCTTTGTTCTATACATTAAATTAGATTTTTTTTTTAAGAACAATTGGATGCACCTATATAGGAAACTAGATATGGACTCGTGCGTTGCACGGGTTGGTAGTTAAATTTTTTGTTTTAAGTTGTTCTTTTAAATTTTAATTTGTTTTTAGAAATTTAATTAATACTCTTTTTATTTTATTTTATTTTCTAAATCCACTTAATACATGATTCTGTGTATCAATCTAAAATTGTAGGATAATGTAAATAATTTATCTAATATTCTATGATAAGTATTTACTGGTTCATGAATAATTAGTGGGTATTTTTTTTTATTAAACATCTAAAATTAGTTGACTCTAAACAATAATCTAATTATAGCCTAATATAATTAATAAATAGAATTTAGTTATTTATAAATTTATCATGTGGAATTACTGGTTTTAAACCGAGACCCATACACTCATACGACTAGAATTGTTTTAACAATTTCGCGGAAAGCCTAACTTACAAAGTGTGTAGTGGAGATTAANTTGTAAATTTTAATTTGTTTTTAGAAATTTAATTAATACTCTTTTTATTTTATTTTATTTTCTAAATCCACTTAATACATGATTCTGTGTATCAATCTAAAAATGTAGGATAATGTAAATAATTTATCTAATATTCTATGATAAGTATTTACTGGTTCATGAATAATTAGTGGGTATTTTTTTTTATTAAACATCTAAAATTAGTTGACTCTAAACAATAATCTAATTATAGCCTAATATAATTAATAAATAGAATTTAGTTATTTATAAATTTATCATGTGGAATTACTGGTTTTAAACCGAGACCCATACACTCATACGACTAGAATTGTTTTAACAATTTCGCGGAAAGCCTAACTTACAAAGTGTGTAGTGGAGATTAATATAATTTGCTTTGATCAATAAGAACTCTCAATAGACCTTTTCAGCCTCAAAAAAATTCGATAGGCCCAAAGGCCCCATACTTTGATAAAAGTCTTACTGAAATCTTCCTTATCCGCTCGGTGTCTCCGTGAAAGATGATCGGCGTGTTCGCCCCATGGTGCGGCGAAACTTGACGTCTTTTTCTCCCAATTCGCCGGCGTCTCCCGTTTTCCTCCACCGTTGTCTCCCCCGGTCTTCCAATTAATCAAAAAACATTATTAAAAGCTTCTTAAACTCTTTTTTCTTAATCCTTCTTCTTCTTTCTCTACTTCTTCTTCCCAACATATATGTCACTCTATCTTCTGTTTCGTTCTCTTTCTCCCATTTATTCAATCTCAGATAAGTCAAGATTTTCATCGTCCATGGCGCAAATTGGTCCTCTCAATCTCAAATTCATCCATTAGGTGAGTAGATTGTCAATACTTACAGATGAAAAACTGGTCGATTATACCTAACAAATGCAAAACCCTGAAAATAAAATAAATTGGGAGGACTATGGATGTGCTTTTTAATTTTTAATGATGATAGCTATAGTTATTTCGAATTTTGGTCATATGATTTATATATCTTGTGAGAAAGTCATAGAAGTTGATTCGTTATAGAAAGGAGGAGCACTGCTGAATAGAAAATTTATGTGATTGGGTGATAAGAATGGTCTTGACAAAGCAAATATATGCAAATGTATTTTTCGTAGCAGCTAAGGAGGATTTGTGTTAGCGTCTCGTGATATGGGAAGACTGTGTGTGTGAACACACTTGATGCGTGCTTGGATGTTGCTAGGCATTTCGTATGAAACTTCCTGAGGTAAAGGAAAAACCCATTTCAGAGTTTCTCTCTTTTTATTTTCTTATGATATCGTCTCTCGTCATCGTTTGATGCAATAATTGTGCTTGCTCTTTCCTAGCTTACACAATTTCTTGAAAGTATCATTGGTATGATATTTTATCTTTATAGTCGTTTTAATACTTCAGAGTTCCATTTCAGTGTATTTTGATTTCAATGATAGCACTTAGTATTAATATATTCTCCTAAATAGTAATCAACAATTTTCCAATTGAAGTTTTAAATCTGGAAATTAAAAAGAGTTCAGTAATTTTTTAAACCGTAGGCATATTACATAAGGTCTTGCTATCATCTCTCTCCCTCGCTCATAATGGTATTATCAAATTTTTTTTTTGATATGAAGTAGTTAAAGAGAAAGAGATTTATTGGTTAAAAACTAACCTTTTTAACGATAAAGTTAGAGTAACCTTTCTTAAAGTAGGTGTAGCCTAACCACGTACATCCGTTTTTTCCATATTTTTGATATAGCCGATCACGTCTTGATTAAAAAAAATATGTTAAACATGCACATAAATATTTAATAATATTAATAAATAAATAAAATAATAAATATACTATATAAACCTTCTGTCATATTTTTTGATTTATCAAAATCTTCATAATTTCGAAATCGAAATTTTTCAAAGGGTATTTGACAAAGCTGTTGTTCCACGGGGCTAACGGTTGATCTCTCAGTTAATCTTATCTACAATTTATGATCGGAGACTTTGTAATACTTATTGCAATCTTGCATATTAAAATTGCAAATTACTTATTGCAATCTTGCATATTAAAATTGTAAATTTTCACAAGACTTCCTTCATGTAGATTGTCTATAAACTTTTCAGTTAGAGAATGATGCATATAGCCTTGAATAGTATTATCCTGTGTTTAAACAAAAAAAAACTAAGTTAGTTAATTATAATAATAATTTAATAATAAACAGATGAATATTATTGTTTGAGTAAAAAAAATTGATTACCTTTTCATCAAGTGGGAGTAAATTCAATCCCATGAGTTCGTTATTTTTTTTCAATTTTCTTTCATCCTACTTTCGAATTAGACATGCTACAGTTCGGCGATATGGACGTTTCTTGTTTAATTAATCTAGCGTAAAATAGTTATTGTTGTCAATTTGAACTCTTGAATATCTTTGATGAGATTTATCCAGTAAACAATTTAAATAAATGAAATTAAAAGAAGACGTGATATAATCTTAACGATATCGTAATTGGGAAGGAAACAAAGTCAACGTAATGGAAACGTTACGTACTACAATTATGCATCTAACGTAAAATGTTTACATAAGCTTATGATAATAAGATTAAAAATAAAAAAGAGAAGCTATACCAAGATAATGAAGCTCAAGATGTGATATTGTTTGTCTGGTAAATATTTTTAAGAGTTTTTAGGTGTTTATATAGATGTGAAAAGTATATTCCTTTTTCTTTTATGAGTAGTAATTTAGCTTATATATTCCTTTTTCTTTTAGGATTAATTGTTCAGATTATATTTTCTAAAATATAAATTAATCTTATTTCTCTTTTATTTTTATTTTCTTTTTCTTAGTTTGTATATATCCTTTTTCAATTTTTTATTTTTTCAGTATTGTTTTTTGCATGTAATAGGTCTTGTAACATAATAAGATTCCTTTTTCCTTTTCTTGTTTTATTCTTTTTTATTAACGTATGATATTTTTCTTTGTTTCTTTTAAGATTGTGTTTTAGGATTATATTTTAGGATTTTCTTTTTCTTAATTTGTATATATCTTTTTGTTTTTTTGAAATGGTATATATCCTTTTTCAATTTTTATTCTTGCATATAATGTAATTATTTTTTCAGTATTGTTTTTTGCATGTAATGTAGGTCTTGTAACGTAGGT